>BMAO01012558.1:0-334064 GCA_019973975.1 Trichonephila clavata | reverse complement strand
ATTTGTTAAAGAGGGAAAGAATCTAATTACGATGAAGGTACAAATTTAAGCACAGTTTCTAAGCCCAAGACGTCAGGGATCTTAGGTTATTTCGAAAAAAAGATAATTTGGATGAAATTATAGTAAAATGACAGTAATATTTGCACTTTTTTGTGATTTAAATAAATAAGATGTTCCTTTATTTTTTTTATTCTTTATATACTGTTAAATTTATAAGTTACAAATTATGTCTTGTGATGTTTACACTTTCTAATAAAACTGGCAAGTAAAACAAAGAAAACTTTTGATTCAATATTGCAATCTTTATCACAGACCTATGCATACCTTCTGTTTAAGATAAGAGAATCAGGGAAGAAAATTACAATATGTGCATTGATAATATTTGTGCAGAAAGCTAAGAAACTTCTTAAAATGAGTTATATTTTGCAATTTTTTCCAATTTACTTTATCACCTTTAATAAACAAATCTTAATAAGAATTTTTTTTTGGTTCATTTTTTGTTCTTTCTTTTTTTTGCCTTTTTACTTAGTTTAGTGACAGGCAGTTTTTCTAAGGTATAGCAATAAAAAAAAGGGATCTTACCCTAATGTACACTAAACATGTAACATATGTACATACATATAAAAAAATCACCAGAATACTAATATAATAATAAAATACATAAACATTGCTATATTATTCTAAATACCTTAAAAAACACATGCACTTAATACCTGAACAACATCTAAAACTAAACCAGCACCAACAGTTCCAAATCCTGCTATAAGGAAAGGCACAAAGACTTGAAGTGCAATAGATAACATAGTCTCTTTTGTATCAGGTATAAACAATTTGATCTTCAAGAAGAGATCTGTGGCTATTATCAGTACCAGACTGATCATTATCAAAAGTCCATGAGGCAGGTTTGAATCTTTGATAAATGCATTAGGAATTAATGTCTCATTAGAATCAATTTATGCCACTTTTAAATTCTGAATCTGAAAACTTCCTTATCATCTCCAGAATCAGTGTTTGTGGCCAACAAGTGCTCACTTTCAGAAGCTGCTCGAGGAACCATTTTTCTTCTGAAGGCAATTCCTTTACTTGGGCTTAAAGAACTCATTTTTGAAATCTGTTTATGGTTCACTAAAAAAAATGAGATGTTTCAGTAAAAGAGAAACTTTAAAAAATGTAGTTAAGGTAATATATCAGGAAATAAGAAATATTAATAAATTAGAATAAAAGCAAAATCTGAATGAATTACTATAATTTTCAATTAAAAAATCCTTAAGGAAATAACTGATATCAGTGCATAGCAATTGATATGTTCTAATAAGAAGGCAACTTTTCAAATAATAGAATAGACTTATACTAAAAAATTTAGATGTAAAAAACTTTAATTTATCTTGATTCTACTTGATAAAGTGTCTAAGAAAATATAAATGTTTTACATTTAATTTGAGAAATAGCACTGATTTTGGAAAATACAGAATGAGTAAATTAAAAATTAAGGGTAAACTTATTTTCATACAATATTTGTATCATAAAAAAACATTAAGATTTCAATATCAATCACAAGTGTTACCCCCCAAATACAACATATAGAAATAAAAATCTAATAAATACTGATAATCTACAAAATCCTCTTACCAGTTTTAGAATTTACAAAGAATTTTCTTTTAAAAAATTATTTAAAACATTTTAATTTCATACATATTACAATTCAGATCACAAAGATTGATTTTTAGAATGGAAACTGATTAATAAGTGTTACATCACTTTAAAATTATTGCTGTATAACAATTTAAATTCTAACTACAAATTTTTTTAGCCTTTTATCAAAGATGTTTTGATTGTTTAGGATGATTTTCATTACAATTCAAATATTTTTTTAAAATAAAATTCTGTGGATTACCTTTGTAGAAACAAATTGCATACTATTTTACCTGTTTAATAAATGTTCAGTATGAGTATTGTAACAAAAATTGAAAAAATTCAATGCAATTCAATAGTTTAATATTCATGACACCAAGAGATAAAGCAGAATATAGCTTAAGTATTTGAAATAAAAGTATTGTTTACTAAAGACTGATTAATATTTTGAATTATAAAGTAATAACTTATTAGGCATCTTGAAAATATTAAACTCCGACACTGAGATTGAATTCTTAATTAAAGTGAATGACAAAGTACATTTTTACTGACAATTTATGTTTTTAAATTTAAAATTTCATGTGAATTTCAATGTCATTCACAAATATCTCCCTAAGTATTATAATCAAACTTTGTTGTGTTTTCTTTTTTACAGTCACAAGCCAAATGTAATAAATCAAATTGCTTCTTAATCTACACATTATATGGTTAATTGAATTGCTAACACAAGTGCAAAACTGAGCAAATTCTAGCATTAAAAACTGTCTGCATTAGCCCATTTAAGACAATTCAGACTTTTTTTTTTTATAAAAGTACTATAGTATTTTGATAGGTTGCAACAAAAAAAAATTTACTAATATACCTGCACAAAAACATATTACAAAATAAACATATACATTAATATATTAGAATAACAAGCATATTTTTAATACATTTTTATCAAGTTTTGACAATGTTACATTCTTACGGTGCAATTTTGAACTATTTGGTAGTTAAGAATTTTCATTAAATGCTAGATACAGTAATGGTATTAAATAGAGAATACCAATTATTTTACAAATTAATATTACATGTAAAGTATAAAACAGATAATCTAGAAGAGGATAAAAAAAAATAAAAGTTGAATATTTAAATCTCTTGATAGTTGTGTTAGAAACCAAATTTTTATTTTACTTAAAAACTATTAATTCTCTATTTATAAGAATAAAATTTTATCAAAAATTCTTATTACAAAACTTGTATTTACAGATAAATAGTAACTAAAAATATGAAAAAAAGCAATTACCTCAGAAAAACTGAAAAAATATTAAATCTCAATTAGCCTCCAATTTTTCCACACAGAGGGGGAAAACTCATTTAAATTCTCTATACATACATAACAAACATGCCTTTAATATATATTAAGAATTTGCTATAGATAAGAATTGTACAAAATAACAGGACCTGCCATAAAAAATATTAAATAGAAAAGTACACATATTTATAAACATATAAAATCAAAATATCCATCTTTTTTCAATACTAAGTATGTAGAAGATAATTATACACACCTAAATATCAGTAAAACCAAAAAAATGAAAAATGTGCAATTTTTTGGAATAAATCACAACTTACTTTTAATTGTTGGTATCATTTCAAGAAATCTTAAGCTAACATTTTAAGGAAACATGCAATAGGAAGAAGATTTGATCTAAAAAAAAAGTTAAAGATTAGTGTTAATTCTGTAGTATAAGAGGGAAAAAATCTCAATTAGTTCTTCAAGATATATATTAAAAACATGTCAAAATAGGAAAAAATTAAATTTTTGTTTAACCACCAATATAATTTAATTCATATACACAAAAATAACAATTCAATAAGAGAGACTGCTTTCCACATTAATTTTCATGTGTTAAATTTTTTTTATCATTAGAGTTCAGTTAGTTTACAATAAAAAATATCAGTTAATTAATTTTTTTCTCTACATGGTAATTTTACAGAGTTAATTTGATCTTTAAAAAAATAGTCAGAAACAGATTAATGAGGAAATGATTTCAGATGGGAAAAATACACTTTAGTTCACATATATCTAAAGTGAAAGGATATGAGTTTTCATCCTTTAAAATAACTTATTTCTTAAGGGTGGGGGGGGGTTAAAAATTTTTTATTTGCATCAAGAAATAAGTTTTACATTCAAAAGTTACTCTCAAGATTATTTATTTTCATTAAAAAAATATGACAGCTAGTGAAGTTTTTAAGGCAGGACTAACATGGCCATTTATTTTTTAACAAAATACAAGGCATTTAATTTTTATGTAAGCACATTTAAGAAAATGCATAATGAAAGATTTTTATTAATTAAACTAATAGGATTAAACATGGAAAAATAATTTGATCTTATTTTTTTTTCTGAAGTAAGGATTTGCTTAATCAGATTTTAACATTGGTAACAAATATAAATGAAATACTTGACAGCAGATTTTTAAAATTTATTTGGTTGTTTTATCAAATGCATGTATGCTGTCGCCATCATACTATTATATAGGCTACTACATCACATAACTTTTGAATTTCCTTGCTTTTTTGAAAATTGCAATAGTGGATTTTTCTCTTCTGGTAATGGAACATTTTGAATGGATTTGGAAACAACAGGATATATTATTGAAAAACAGGACAGTCTGATTCAAAACAGGATGTATGGTTACATTTGACAAAACACATGCATATGAGTATGTTTTCCTTCAATTTTTCATTTTTCCTCATCAGATACTGAACAATATAGTAAGAATATGAATTTCGATACATCATGTATGTAACAATGTAAAAAATAATTACTATACGAATACTGAAAATAGGAATTGAATTGAAATAATCCATTATCCTTCACTATTGCCTCAAGACATTTTTCTATTTCCAAATACTGTACAAACTATAGATGTGTGATCAAATATTTTGATTATCTATATATATAACAATAGTTAAGAATGTGAAATTTTTATTTAAAATGTGAATCACATTTTTCTAACTTTGTTGTTTCAAGTTTTTTTTTTTTTACCTATCAAAATAAAAAAAGTATACAGATCAAAAACATTTATAATATTCATTTAAAATCAAATATATACCACAGATAAAAAAATAATTTTTTTTCAATAAAAAGTTATAATTTAATCTGTTGGGTACTTTTTAAGCAAGATGCAGGTGATAAATGATCAAATGCTACTGTCTATTCAAGATGAAATATTACCAACTGTAAATGTTTCCCATTATTGTTTGCATAATTTTTCATGGAAATTCACTGAAATTAGTATGAACTAACAATAGGTATCTTTTATTTGTGCACATTTTATGAGTCATTACCAAAAGTATCCCTCTGAAAAGATTTATAGCCACTTCATATTTCACCAAAAGTGGCATACACAAAGGCACCTCTTACCCATAGGTCAACAGATTTTTAATTTTTAACCACAGAATTTATACCTCAGTGCTATTATCTATGTGTGTTTTGGAATATAACCTCCCTCTCCTCCCATTAAAGAGATCTGTATATGCCACTGAAAGTATAGACCATTTTTGAAGAATGCTCAGATACTAATAATTTTTTGACATGCTATGAAGTTGATGTTTATTGAAATTGCAGAACTAATGGTATTTTCATATTAACTGCATGCCAGAAATTAGTTTATAAAGATGTTATGATTTATAACAACCTATTTTTATGAAGAAGAAAAACCAGGCTGTAAATGAAAAAGAAATGTTGCCAACAAGGACAACTGCTGAACATTTTACAGGTCAAACAAAGGTCACTAATAGCATGCAATTAAAATGAAAGTACCAGAAGAACATTAAAATAGCAATTGTGATAAGTTACTAGAATGAGCAATGATGTAATTATTTACCTGAAAAAAATCAAAAGTTATAATTGATTAAAAGCTTACTCAAGAAATAATAAAATTACATAAATGAATTTACAATGATTGCCAAAACTCATTTGATCATAACTATAAAAGTAATTTAGTAAACAAAAAGTTTTACAAAAAGAAAATGCACAGATCAATATGCAGCATAATACATATAGTACTGTAACATATTGCACAAAACACATTTTAAGTTAACAATAGCATGAGTGAATAAGAGAAAAAATCATACACATTATAAAAGATTCTCATTACTGATCGGTAATCACAGTGCTGCACAGATAAGGATTTAATCTGAATTGAATCCTTATCTAAATTAAAACTAAGAACAACAAATTTTCTAAACATAAGAAAAAATTACACTACTCATTTATATTTTCATTTAAAAAAGTTTAGAACATTTAATAGTAATCTAAAATAAAAATATTCATAGAGTAAAAAAGTTTTTTTAATAAGTAAAATGAATTTTTAAAGAATACATTTTTTTAATTACAGATTTTTACTAAAAGTTAACTATAATAAAATTAAAAGAATTCAATTTAAATTTGTTTCACACAAATTAATACATAAAAACAAAGTACATTTTCTTTTCTTTGCATAAGTTCAAGATTTTTTAAAAAGTACCGACAAGATATTCTTAAATTAGATTCTGCTTCAAATATGCATACTGTCAGGAAGCATATATAAATATGGATGCATAAAGGATGGAAAAACACTATATAAATACTTAAACAATCAAGACTAGTCAAATATTAATTTAGGCATGTATTTCATACATAAATAGCTTTCAAAATATTAGAACAAGTATTACATTTACAATAGATTTAACAAAACGAGATTGATAATCTTTTAGTGCTACTAATAAAAAAAATTATGATTCATTAGCTCGAAGTTTGAATTTAACAGCTTTTAGAAAACATGCTTAATTTACGCACTTAAAAAATTCTTTCGAAAATTTAAACATTCAAAGAGAAATACATTAGAATTTCAAAGCATGTGAATGAAAAAAATATGTAATGTTTACAAACTTAAATAGTAAAATATAATTCAATGACTTTGAATAAAAAGACGCATAGACATTGAATTAAAAGTCCAAAAGTTGTAAATCTGAGTATTTCTTTTGTAATAATTTAATACTCTATTATCTTAATTACTTTGTTTAAATCAAACTTTGTTTTACTCTTCTTAGTTTAATCAATCTAGCTTAATAAGTCTTTAGCTTATTCATTATTTAATCGTAAAATTTCGAAAATGGAGCATTTAAAACCTATTCAAGTACCATATAAGAAATAAACATTTTCAAAGATTTACAGCAACAATAAAAAAATTTTCACAGCAAATAAATCATTTTGCGCATAAAATTATTAATTGCATATATTTAATTGAATTTAATGTTAAATTATTTATTGAGTTAAATGAAGCCTACAATGAAATAAATGATGCCGCTAACCGGCGTTATGCTTGACGAAGTCAAAAAGAAAAATAATACTCCGATAAATTCAGGAGAACCAGGAAACTACCTTGGACAAATGAACTCGCAACATTAATTTGAAACTTCCCCGAAACGTCACTTTAAACATTACACGAAGATCAATGTTTACGTTTTCAAAACTTACCGTAGCCACCACTTGCTCTAAAATTTTGATGAAACCGTAGTCAAAAATCTTTTTTGAAACATGGACACAATGTAAAATTTTTTTCATAAATAAATAATAAGTTCAAATGCAGTTCATTGAAAATGTAACACACAACAAAAATCCAGCCATTTTAATGCGCAGCTAAACAAGTAATTAAGATGGTCTGAAATGTATGTGAGTTATGTACATATAGCACACCATAAAAGGGAAGGAAACGACGAATGAACCAACAGTCGCTTTATTCAATCAACTGGGGATTTCATAATATTGAGATTTATGAGTCAGTAAGAGATACCTTGGACGAAGGCAATTATGGTAATGAGATGATTTTATAATGGGTCAAATTATAAGGCAGCATGATTTTATTTGGTTTTAATTTACATCACACTTTGAAGCAACACGAGCGTTTTTGGCGACGGGACTCGTAACTTTGAACCATGATGAAACAGAGAGGATGACACCCAAGGTAAAAATCCATCTTTGAACTTCCACACCATGCCAATGGAAGAACTTTGAGCCACGACAGATTAATCATCTCTCCATGGTGGGTCTTCAATGGACAGCTGTATCATCCATATAAGCCAGTAAAAGCTTCCGGACTGAAGTGATCATTTTGGTCCAGTAGTATGTCACGTACTTACGGAAACAAGGGTGCCGGGTTCTGTCCTGCCGGATGTGTGCCACTTCAAGTAACTCTAGGGCTTCAACCCCCTCAGGGGGCTCACCTTCTTTAGGTGAGTACGGGTGTCACAATCCCGAGGTGCCCTAGTGATCTTTTCCTTTTCCCACGGGGTTTACTGTCTTTGGCAAACACGGGCTTCACGAACCCGGGGGTACCCTAGTGATCCTTCTCTATTTTCGACCCTCTTTTTTGTCATTCAATTCATTCTTTCTTTCTCTCTTCCCGTCTAGACCACAGATATTAAAACAAATGTTTGGCGCAGTATAGCCGAAATCGGCTCTTGCGCCAATAAACCCCAAAATCACTCACTCACTCACTAGGGCTTCAACTCATGACACACTAGCCTCAAGTCCATGACCATAACCACTAGGCATCCGTGGCCCTATTATAAGCCAGTGTACTACTGATGTTACATTGAGACAAAATATAATCAAATGCTAGTATATGTGGGCTACATCTACTCGATGCTGAGTGCTGTTGATCTTCTAAATGAGTTCCAAAGCCGTTGGTTAAATAATATTTTATTTACACTGCGCGAGGCAGAAGAACAATGACTTCACTCTATGCCTGCACAAGTTCGGAGTGACCGAAACAATGGTTTACATAATAGGGGTGAGTGGGATGATGTCATTTCACCCCAGCGCGGTTCAAAGCAGGGATATTTTCACAAAAATTTATAAGTTTTCTTGCCCATCGTATTGTTACTTAAAAACTCGCACTGTGCGTAGAATTTGGATCAGATGGGTCAAAGAACGAAATGGGAATCATTGTGAAAAGCCAAGTCTATCAGAGATCCAAGAGATCTCACGGATCTAAGTATGTTATAGAGGCCCCAAAATTAAAAACCTTTAGCATTCTATGAGATGGGGAAGGAGTTGTGTATTCCCCAATATATATATAATTATTTCGCGTAGATTAATTGAAAGCAGCTTGCGCAGAAACCGATATTGTAAATACTATGTAGGGAAAGAACCCCCTGAACGATACATTGGCACAATATAGTGTTCAGCAACGAATCTAGGTTTTATTCTTTTGTAGATAATTGCCGAATGAGAGTCTGGAGGTCTGGCAAATAAAGCCAATCCAAACCATTATTGTTGAATGTCATACACAGGGACGTCTTAAGGCATGGGCCAACTGGGACAGAGCCAAGGGCCTCACTATTGGCGGGGGCCTTGTTTCGTTCTCGACACCGTCTTATTAAGATCATGATCTGGATAATTTTAATAGGGTTAAATATTATTCACGGGAATTTCAAACTGCATGTCAACCGGTAGAAGTGCTAAGACTGTATTATTATGTGATGGTCGTTGTCCATGTCTAGCCCTAGGCCTAATACCATAAACATTCATTCAACGTATTTAGTAAAACCGGTATAGTGGTTAGCGACGCTGACTGCTGTGCCGTAGGGCCTGGGTTCGAGTCCCGGAGAAGGCATGGATGTTTGTAAACGTATAGTGCCCCTTCGCGTCATGGGGATACTCTATATAGCCGCCGAGCCGCAAGTCCTCTCGTGAGGTTGGTGGAAGGGGAAGAGAGGTGGGAGGCCCCTGACCACTCCCAGGGTGTTCGTCCTCAAAATTGGGGTGGAACCGAGCCAAATTGTACTGTCCCCTGCATGGTGCTCAAAGCTACGGCTAACAACAGGTGTACAGTCTAGCCCGATGCCATGATGAATTCCGTGGGCCTGCGATCTGACTACGTCAGACAGGTGGCATTAGTAAAAACAACAGCAACAGTAAAAATGTGGCCATCGGTTGAGCTGGTTTTTACCAAGATTTTTAAGCACCATACAGTGCATCGCACACATTTATTTGTTTCAAATTACCATTAGAACGAGTATTTGACAATGCTATTAATTACCTACTTTTAAAGATCTCAGGCAGGACTTGCTTTTGCACAGAGGCCCCGGGCCTAAAAAAATCTTAAGATTTTTCTGGGCCTGGGGCCTTAAAGAGTCATAAGACGTCCCGGGTCATACCACTCGTCAATGTGCCATAATGGTTAAAGGTGCTATCATTCATGATATAATGTTACCTCTGGTACACATCGAATACAATATGAGGACATGATGATACGTTGATGTGGTGTTGCAGTTGGTTTTATTGCATCATATTTAGTAGATGCAATATAGTATTTTATAGCAAGGCAAAAGCACTGCAAAACACGACATTTATCAACAGACAAGTCTTGCAGCAAGTCAAATCACTTCCTTTACCTGAAATCTCCCCTAACCCCTTCACTGATCCAGTCTATCTGGTACATGATTGGTTTTCGTTTATATATCTGCTCCGACTTCAATGGAACGGTGAGTTGTGAAGGATGATTCCGAACCTGTGATCTTCATTTATTGGAATACTATCCACCCATTATTGAATCTGCAACTCATAAGGTCGCTTCTTATATTTCAAATGGAAGTGTTCCCCCTCCCCTCTGTATTTTCTCATCGCTGTATTAAAATTAACAGTTAGTAAAATCTTTGACTTGCATGTGCATTCTTTGTCTGTTAATTTTCATTACTCCACTGTTCCCTTCTGTTGCATTCTCTTTGTCGTGCAATATTTGAATTGATGGATTAAACTCTATATATTTCATTATGATGCTCGAGGATAATAAGGACACTTTTAGAAATCATTTGTGAAGTTAATTATATTTTAGTAAACAGAATGAAATATCTCAATAAATTAAATTTTAATCATTCGATAATCGGCACTTCTTGAAAAATTCAGGATCCGATGCTTTCTCTGATCGAAATTCAAAATTGAAACAATAATACACGAGTTGTGATACATATAATCTAATTGCGACCACATCTTTTCTTTTAAGCATTATCCACATACTTCTACAGATAACTGACTAGTAACGGTCGCAAGCAAATAGCTAAAATTTTTTCAGTAGAGTTTCAATCCTGGTCCCACAAAACCCCTCCTTGTAGATGGGCTAAAGCTTGTTAAATTTGTCGAAGCTCAAATTTCTCAAATCGGCATGGGGGAAAGTTTGGACAGGAAAGTTTGGGACAGCTCAGGTGTTGCCCTTGTCATTTGATCGTGGTTCAAAGTTAGGAGGTCCGTTACCGATAGCTCTCGTATAGCTGTGAAATGAAATGTTAATAAGTAATCATTCATTCCTGTAGATATTTAAAGAATCTGCAAAAGTGGCAGTGTTTTTTGATACTATCAATGGAATACACAAGGGTGGGGTTTGGAGGGAGTACAAACACTTCCCATAGACCAACAGATTTTCAAATTTTAGCACAAAAATTACGCCTTTGTGTTTTTATCTACATTTCTTTTTAAAATATAAACCCTCCCATCAAAGTATTCCATGTACATCCCTGGAAACGCTGAATATGCCAAGGTCAGCAATCAACGAATCAAAATATAAAGGGTATATATATATATATCTATATATATATATATGGGGGGGAATTTCCACATAGACGGCACTCTAGAGGGCGCTGGCAACGCGAGCCACCACCAGCGAGCGAACTAACCAGAGAGAGATTAGCGAGCGAGCAATCTCGGCGCGAAGGTCAGAGAAAGCCAACGCTGCTGCTAAGAAAAGCAACCGGGAACCGACTGGCCGAGTAGGGACCAGCTCTAATCCGAGACGAGAAGGTCACCCATGCTTCACCTGAACTGTGTATGTATGAAACGAGTTAAAGAGACCGAGGTTCGCGAGCAGGCGTTCCCGTCGTCGATAGATCCTGGAACTCTGTTAGAAATTAGCTACTTGTCTTGAATTAATTTTTGTTAAGTTTTGAATAAATTAGTAGAAAGAAAAAAGCTTTAGCCCCTTGTTGTCTCCCACAAATTATGGGGGCTCGCCAGGGATAAGGATTTAGAAAAAGTTTAGAACGAGTGAACAAAAAAAGCGTCCGTGGAGGAGACGCGCCGCCATTTTTTAGAAGCTTTGCTCAACCTGTGCAGAGGTTGAATTTGTGAACTAGTGAATTAACATCTGCGAAGAGATGTCATTTTAACTTTTTTTCCGTCTAACGATATAACCTGCGAAGAGTTAGTGTTCATCTGTGTAGAGGTGAATCAGTGTTTTTCATCAGCGGTCATCTGTGTAGAGGTGAATCAGTGTTTTTCATCAATTATTGGATTAGTGGATACATCGTTCGTGCGAACAACAAGGGAGCTAGAAAAAAAGGTAGGATCTTTCCATATTTTTTCTAAAATGTATAAAAACGCTCTTAAAGAGGATCTCATAAGAGTTGTAGAGGAGCTAGATGGTACTGTGGAGAGCACGGACACCGTAGCTAAACTGAAGACTAAAATTGAGAAGAGTAGTACATTTGAAAGTGATGCAGATTTCGTTAAAACTTTAATTAAAAACTATGTAGATGAGAGGGTATCGCGAAACGAAAGACAGGCAACTGTAGAAAATCAGAAAATTGAGCTCACAAAACTACAGTTAGCACAGTTAGAAAAAGAAGTCGAACTTCAGACGACTAAAAATAAAGCATTAAGTTTAAATCCTGCAGCTAAAACGGAAGAGAAACAATTAGAAACAGACATAGAAAATATGATCAAAAGCATTAAAACTTTATCTCTTCCTGTTCCCACCAGATCTGAAAACTTTAATCTGTTCTTTTAATCATTAGAACGCGCATTTTTAACCAAGAAAATTAATGACGAATATAAATCTGAAATTTTAATAAATCTTCTGGGCGAAAGAGCTCATAATGTCTTATTGTATATTAAAAAGGAGGAATTAAATGACTATGATAAACTCAAATCAATAGTACTCAGAGAATTCCAAGTAACCCATCGCGAGTGTTTAAACTCATTTAAAAATGCTGTAAAATCATCAGGCGAGACATACATCCAATTTGCTGCAAGATTGACGGCAAACTTCCAATATTATTGTTCATTAAGAAAAGTTAATTCCTTTGAATCTCTATGTGATCTTTTAATTTCTGATAAATTATTTGAAACTTTAAATAAGGAAACCGCAACTCATATTGGCATTCGAGAAGCGGAAGATTGGTTTAGGCCTATTGATTTAGCTAAAGAGTGCGATATTTATATTTCATCTAGAAGTGGATCGCGTAAGGAAACTCCTATTGCTTGTGGATATACCGAAGACCCTTTAAAAATAGATCACGAAACTATTAACCAAAGAGTAGAGATAACTATCCCCAAAATCTTGAAAGACAAAATAAAAATTGCTATATATGCGGTGATTCATCTCATTACGCAAGAGATTGTCAGAAGCGTCTTAAGCCTAAAGAATCTCATATCTATAACAGAAAAAACGCGAACAGTTTGAAAGCTAAGAGTGAAAAACCACAAAAAAGCGATGAGTTCGCGCAACAGCTCCAATATGTAAACATTTTTATAGAAAACCAGCCCGTAACAGCTTTGATTGATTCAGGTTGCCAGATCCCAGTTTTAAATTCCTCGCTAATTAGTTCGAACAAACCCTCCGAAGGAAATATAACATTGACCACATGTTTTGGCGAAATGCGTATCGTGGAGGTTGCGCCAATAAACATTTCTCTTAATCAGCACTCTCCCAGTTTAAGTGTTCGAACGGCGATATCACCGACCTTGAGCGAAGAATTTATTATACATCCCAGTATATATGTTACCGGCAAAGTATGAAATCGGGCATTCTATAGAATGCCTAGGCATTCTATACAATGCCTAAATCTAGCCGGCAATGTATGAAATGATTCCTATTTCACACATTGCCTAGGCATTCTATAGAATGCCTAATGAGAAACCGGCAAAGTATGAAATACATCTCAGATTCGTTTTGAATATTGTCATTTGGCAAGACATAAAACTTTTAAAACGTGTCTCAGGCTCAGAATTTGTTAGTTGTACATTGCTGTTTGTTCGGAAATGTCAAAATGCTCAATTTTACTTAAACTTGTTCAACAAAAAATTGTTTTTTTCTTGTGCTGCCTGAAAATGGAGGAGCAAGCTATAGTGTTGGAGAAGGTGTCACGATCTACAGCAGGGGTCGGCAATCTATGTCACATGTGGCACGCGGTACAATGTTCAGAGGCACTTTGCACTGCTCAACAAATTTGTAAATTTTTCAATTGTTTGATTTTCAATATTCGTATAGTTTCCGGTTTCATATACTGCATGGATCGCTTTCGATTATCCGAACAACCCCGTATCCGAACGGTGTCCGGTCCCAATTGATTCGAAAAAACGACGTTCTACTGCAAATTATAAAATCAAAACAATTTAAAATATAAATAATCAACGTCACACCCTCAGTGGGCCACCGTAAAATTATCAAACGTTGACCGGTCCCGAAGATAAAAATGTTGGGTAGAACTGTTATACAGTATTACGTCACGGGTTCTTTTTTTCCCCAATGGAGCTACAGATTGGTATTTTTACCATTTTCAGACCTAATACATTCCCCAGGGGCTGCTATCCCTTTTTAGTGTGGCACCATGTAGGCGATACCGATTGCCGCCGGTAATTTTGACACCCAGTTTCCATCCCAGAGGGAGGTACCTGAGCTCTGAACTTGTTCTAATTTGCCAAGAGCAAAATTAAATTCCGAATTCTGGGGATGTGATAGAATTCTGAAAGAACTTTCAACCAAATACAAAAATGTTACATGTTATGATATTGAACTTGTACATCCACCTTTGTGAACCTTGCCAGAAAAAAACAGAAAATTATTTAAAAAAAAGTATTGTAGTAAAAACTTTGATTTTTTTTCCGAATGCCAATATATTGGCAATTATAATGAGTGGGAAATAGGATGGTTTCTGTCGACTTAGAACTTCTGAAGGAATTCGAATACAAGTATATGCGAAATCACAATTCAGCAATAATTTTTTTTCAATAGCAAACTCATTTTGTCAGAATAACATTTGTACATCTAGGAATGTAAGTCATTGATATAATATCCCTATCATGACCTTTTTTCATACTTTGCCTAAACAGATTTAGGCATTCTATAGAATGCCCGCATTTCATACTTTGCCGGCAACATATATACTGAAATAAAGAAAATAAGTCACGCGAAGAGCGATGTTTTGAATGAGAGAGAATCCTCTTTAGGTGTTTATTCTATTTTTTCTGTTGCAAATGTGATTGAAAATTCTAGTTATGATTTGTCACATGTTAAAAACTTTAATATTAGAAATGATTTGACTTCTCTGATTAAGAATTATAAACCTAATAAAATTAAGAGTACTAAGTTAAAAATGAGTATTATATTGAAAGATGATATTCCTGTGTGTCAGAGAGCCAGACGTTTATCTTATTCTGAGAAATTACAGGTAAACGATCAAATTGACGAGTGGTTTCGACAGGGCATTATAAGAGAAAGTTGTTCTGATTATTGTTCACCTATAGTATTCTGTAAGAAAAAGGATGGTAATTTAAGAATCTGCATTGATTATCGCAAAATTAATTCTAAAACTGACAAAGATCGGTGTCCTTTACCCTTAATAGAAGAAGTTCTAGATCAGTTGCAGTCGGGAAATTTCTTCTCAACTATTGACTTAAAAAACGGATTCTTTCACGTTGAAATGGAAGAAAGCAGTAAAAAATTTACTTCATTCGTCACACATAATGGGCAATATGAATTTAATAAAGTTCCATTTGGTCTTTGTAATAGTCCGAGTGTTTTTCAAAGATTTATCAATCACGTTTTCCGTGACCTTCTTAAGGAAGGAGTTGTCATAATCTACATGGATGATATTATTATCCCTTCTTCGGATGAACTTGACGGGTTAAACCGTTTAACCAGGGTGTTAAAAACTGCATCTGAATATGGATTAGAATTAAATTTTAAAAAATGTAATTTCCTCAAGTCAAAGATTGAATTCTTGGGACACATAATTGAAAAAGGTACAATTAAACCTTCTTTGGACAAAACCAAAGCAGTTCAGAATTTTCCAGAACCTAAAAACGTGAAACAGGTTCAAAGCTTCCTTGGACTGTCAGGTTACTTTCGGAAGTTTATCCAAAATTATTCCATAATAGCCAAACCTCTTAGTGACTTACTACGAGATAATGTTGTGTTTCATTTCGGACCTGAACAGCAATTAGCATTTCAAACTTTACGACAAAAACTTTCTGAAAATCCGTTGCTTCATATTTTCAAACAAGGTGCAAAACTTGAATTGCATACTGATGCCAGTAAATTTGGTTATGGTGCGATTCTGTTACAACAATCAGACGATAGTAAATTTCACCCCGTACACTATTTTAGCAAGAAAACCACTCCCCAAGAGGAAAAATATTCAAGTTATGAACTTGAAGTTTTGGCTATAATCGAATCTCTTAAGAAATTTAGGAACTATCTCGTTGGTAACAAATTTAAAATTGTAACTGATTGTTCGGCATTCCAAAAAACTATGAGTAAAAAACAATTAACTCCTAAAATTGCTAGATGGGCCTTATTTTTAGAAGACTTCAATTATGAAATTATTCATCGTTCAGGCAAACAAATGGGACATGTAGATTGTTTAAGCCGTTATCCTGTAATGACCATAACATATGATGAAATAACCACTAAACTTGCAGATTGTCAGGAAACTGATGAGTATATTAGAACCATTAAGCAGCTGTTGCATGAAGGCAAAACTACTGAATTCATCATAAAGAATAATATTTTATTTAAACTTAGTGAAGATCAAGAACTGTTAGTTGTGGCAGAGAGGATGCAAGTAGATGTGGTGAAGAAAGCTCATTCGTTTGGATATTTTGCTGTGGCAAAGACAGAAGACTTGGTGAAAAGAGACTATTATTTTCCGAATATGAGGAAGTGTGTGGAAAATGTACTGAAAAACTGTGTAGAATGCATATTAGTCAATAAGAAGAGAGGAAAGGGAGAAGAGTTTTTACACCCTATTCCAAAAGAAGATCTGCCGTTGTCAACATATCACGTAGACTTCATTGGACCATTGCCAACGACCAATAAAAATTATAATCACATATTCACTGTGATTGATGCATTCACAAAATTTACTTGGTTATATCCAACCAAAAGTACAACAGCTCAAGAAGCCATTGAAAGACAAAAGTTGCAACAAAAAACTTTTGGGAATCCTTCACGTATAATTAATGACAAAGGAGGAGCATTTAGATCTAAGGAATTCGAAGACTACTGTGCTGAGGAGAAGATTAGTAATATTCAAATAACCACGGGAGTACCAAGGGGGAACGGACAAGTCGAAAGAATCCATGGAGTACTGATTTCAGTGTTGACGAAGATGTCCATTCAAGACCCAACTAAGTGGTTCAAGCATGTCGATTCACTACAACGTGTGCTGAACAGTGTGCCTTCACGCAGTACAAAGTATTCGCCATTTGAATTACTAATAGGAATCAAGATGAAGAATCTTGAAGACGTCATAATAAGAAATTTGCTTGAAGAAGAGAGTCAGAATCAACTATTTCAACACATCGTGAAAATCTTAGAAGAGAAGCAAAGCAAAACATTTTGAAGATATAAGAGGAAAACAGGAGAACTTACAACCGAAAGCGGAAAAAAGCTCACCAGTATAAGCAAGGAGAGTTGGTAGCAGTCATGAGGACTCAGTTTGGAAACAAATTGAAACTACGACCAAAGTATTTTGGACCCTACCAAGTGACTAGAGTAAAACCCCATGACCGATATGATGTTGCTAAAATTGGAGACCATGAGGGGCCAAATGTAACGTCCGCATCAGCAGACCAGATGAAGCCTTGGTCTAAGCATTAATGAAGAACGAACTTGTATAAAATATTTGTGTAACTGTGTACTAATCTATGCTTTTTTTAGTTTGTATATTTCAGATCCTTAGTGTGTGTGCAGTGAGGACACTGCCTGTAGGAGATGCCCGAGAAGATGTGGGAATTTCCACATAGACGGAACTCTAGAGGGCGCTGGCGACGCGAGCCACCACCAGCGAGCGAACTAACCAGAGAGAGATTAGCGAGCGAGCGAGCGATCTCGACGCGAAGGTCAGAGAAAGCCAACGCTGCTGCTAAGAAAAGCAACCGGGAACCGACTGGCCGAGTAGGGACCAGCTCTAATCCGAGACTAGAAGTGGTGTGACGAGAAGGTCACCCATGCTTCACCTGAACTGTGTATGTATGAAACGAGATAAAGAGACTGAGTTTCGCGAGCAGGCGTTCCCGTCGTCGATAGATCCTGGAACTCTGTTAGAAATTAGCTACTTGTCTTGAATTAATTATTGTTAAGTTTTGAATAAATTAGTAGAAAGAAAAAAGCTTTAGCCCCTTGATGTCTCCCACAAATTTTGGGGGCTCGCCAGGGAAAAGCATTTTAAGTTTAGAACGAGTGAAAAAAAAAGCGTCCGTGGAGGAGACGCGCCGCCATTTTATAGAAGCTTTGCTCAACCTGTGCAGAGGTTGAATTTGTGAACTAGTGAATTAAAACCTGCGAAGAGGTGTCATTTTAACTTTTTTTTCCGTCTAACGATATAACCTGTGAAAAGTTTGTGTTCATCTGTGTAGAGGTGAATCAGTGTTTTTCATCAGTGTTCATCTGTGTAGAGGTGAATCAGTGTTTTTCATCAATTATTGGATTAGTGGATACATCGTTCGTGCGAACAACAAGGGAGCTAGAAAAAAAGGTAGGATCTTTCCATATTTTTTCTAAAATGTATAAAAACTCTCTTAAAGAGGATCTTATAAGTGTTGTAGAGGAGCTAGATGGTACTGTGGAGAGTACGGACACCGTAGCTAAACTAAAGATTAAAATTGAGAAGAGTAGTACATTTGAAAGTGATGCAGATTTCGTTAAAACTTTAATTAAAAACTATGTAGATGAGAGGGTATCGCGAAACGAAAGACAGGCAACTGTAGAAAATCAGAAAATTGAGCTCACAAAACTACAGTTAGCACAGTTAGAAAAAGAAGTCGAACTTCAGACGACTAAAAATAAAGCATTAAGTTTAAATCCTGCAGCTAAAACGGAAGAGAAACAATTAGAAACAGACATAGAAAATATGATCAAAAGCATTAAAACTTTATCTCTTCCTGTTCCCACCAGATCTGAAAACTTATATCTGTTCTTTTAATCATTAGAAGGCGCATTTTTAACCAAGAAAATTAATGACGAATATAAATCTGAAATTTTAATAAATCTTCTGGGCGAAAGAGCTCATAATGTCTTATTGTATATTAAAATGGAGGAATTAAATGACTATGATAAACTCAAATCAATAGTACTCAGAGAATTCAATAACCCTCGCGAGTGTTTATACTCATTTAAAAATGCTGTAAAATCATCAGGCGAGACATACATCCAATTTGCTGCAAGATTGACGGCAAACTTCCAATATTATTGTTCGTTAAGAAAAGTTAATTCCTTTGAATCTCTATGTGATCTTTTAATTTCTGATAGATTATTTGAAACTTTAAATAAGGAAACCGCAACTCATATTGGCATTCGAGAAGCGGAAGATTGGTTTAGGCCTATTGATTTAGCTAAAGAGTGCGATATTTATATTTCATCTAGAAGCGGATCACGTAAGGAAACTCCTATTGCTTGTGGATATATCGAAGACCCCTTTAAAATAGATCACGAAATTATAAGCCAAAGAGTAGAGATAGCTACCCCCAAAATCTTGAAAGACAAAATAAAAATTGCTACATATGCGGTGATTCATCTCATTACGCAAGAGATTGTGAGAAGCGTTTTAAGCCTAAAGAATCTAGCAGCCACATCTATAATAGAAAAAACGCGAATAGTTTGAAAGTTAAGAGTGAAAAAGCACAAAAAAGCGATGAGTTCGCACAACAGCTCTAATACTTAAACATTTTTGTAGAAAATCAGTCAGTAACAGCCTTGATTGATTCAGGTTGCCAGATCCCAGTTTTAAATTCCTCGCTAATTAGATTGAACAAACCTTTCGAAGGAAGCATAACATTAACCTCATGTTTTGACGAAAAGCGCATAGTAGAAGTAGCATCAATAAATATTTCTCTTACTCAGCACTCTCCCAGTTTAAGTGTTCGAACGGCAATATCACCGACCTTGACCGAAGAATTTATTATACATCCCAGTATATATACTGAAATAAAGAAAATAAGCCACGAGAAGAGCGATGTTTTGTTGAGAGAGAATGAAAGTGAATCCTCTTTAGGTGCTTATTCTATTTTTACTGTTCCAAATGTGATAGAAAATTCTAGTTATGATTTGTCACATGTTAAAAACTTTAATATTAGAAATGATTTGAGTTCTCTGATTAAGAATTATAAACCTAATAAAATTAAGAGTACTAAGTTAAAAATGAGTATTATATTGAAAGATGATATTCCTGTGTGTCAGAGAGCCAGACGTTTATCTTATTCTGAGAAATTACAGGTAAACGATCAAATTGATGATTGGTTACAACAGGGAGAGAAGAAAGAGAAAGTTATTAGAGATTATTATAAGAGAAAGGTTGTTCTGATTATTGTTCACCTATAGTATTGTGTAAGAAAAAGGATGGTAATTTAAGAATCTGCATTGATTATCGCAAAATTAAGTCTAAAGCTGACAAAGATCGGTATCCTTTACCCTTAATAGAAGAAGTTCTAGATTAGTTGCAGTCGGGAAATTTCTTCTCAACTATTGACTTAAAAAACGGATTCTTTCACGTTGAAAGCGAAGAAAGCAGTAAAAAATTTACTTCTTTCGTCACACATAATGGGCAATATGATTTTAATGAAGTTCCATTTGGTCTTTGTAATAGTCCGAGTGTTTTTCAAAGATTTATCAATCACGTTTTCCGAGACCTTCTTAAAGAGGGAGTTGTCATAATCTACATGGATGATATTATTATCCCTTCTTCGGATGAACTTGACGGGTTAAACCGTTTAACCAGGGTGTTAAAAACTGCATCTGAATATGAATTAGAATTAAATTTACAAAAATGTAACTTCCTCAAGTCAAAGATTGAATTCTTGGGACACATAATTGAAAAGGGTACAATTAAACCTTCTTTGGACAAAACCAAAGCAGTCCAGAATTTTCCAGAACCTAAAAACGTGAAACAGGTCCAAAGCTTCCGTGGACTGTCAGGTTACTTTCCGAAGTTTATTCAAAATTTTTCCATAATAGCCAAACCTCTTAGTGATTTACTACGAGATAATGCTGTGTTTCATTTCGGACCTGAACAGCAATTAGCATTTCAAACTTTACGACAAAAACTTTCTGAAAATCCGGTGCTTCATATTTTCAAACAAGGCGCAAAACTTGAATTGCATACTGATGCTAGTAAATTTGGTTATGGTGCGATTCTGTTACAACAATCAGACGATAGTAAATTTCACCCCGTACACTATTTTAGCAAGAAAAACACCCCACAGAGGAAA
Source organism: Trichonephila clavata (assembly GCA_019973975.1). Lineage (NCBI taxonomy): Eukaryota > Metazoa > Arthropoda > Arachnida > Araneae > Nephilidae > Trichonephila > Trichonephila clavata. The sequence goes on along the minus strand of BMAO01012558.1, from coordinate 312,919 downwards.
AATATTCAAGTTATGAACTTGAAGTTTTGGCTATAATCGAATCTCTTAAGAAATTTAGGAACTATCTCGTTGGCAACAAATTTAAAATTGTAACTGATTGTTCGGCATTCCAAAAAACTATGAGTAAAAAACAATTAACTCCTAAAATTGCTAGATGGGCCTTATTTTTAGAAGACTTTAATTATGGAATTATTCATTGTCCAGGCAAACAAATGGGACATGTGGATTGTGTTTAAGCCGTTATCCTGTAATGACCATAACATATGATGAAATAACCACTAAACTTGCAAATTGTCAGCTAAATGATGAGTACATTAATTCATTAAAAACCCTTTTAGAAAATAAGCAAATTAATGATTTTGTTGTTAAAAATGATGTCCTATATAAAATTGAAAATGATAATGATGTTTTGGCAGTACCTCAACAGATGCAACGAGAAATTGTTAAAAATATTCATTCTAAAGGACATCTTGGTATTAATAAAACTGAAAGCATGGTAAAACAAAGTTTTAATTTTCCTAATGTTAGAAAATGTGTTGAAAATGTTATTAATAATTGTATTGAATGCATTCTTGTAAACAAAAAACGAGGGAAAGGTGAAGGGTTGTTAAATCCTATTCCTAAGGAAAATATCCCTCTTAGTACTTACCATATTGACTTTTTAGGTCCTTTGCCATCTACAAATAAAAACTATAACCACATTCTTTCAATAATAGATGCATTCACTAAATTCGTATGGTTATATCCCGTAAAGTCCACTTCTTCCCGTGATGCTCTAGAGAAACTTAAGCAACAAGAGATTACATTTGGTAATCCTCACCGTATCATAACAGATAAAGGTGCTGCGTTTACTCCAAAAGAATTTCGAGAATACTGTGAGAATGGGAACATCCAACATCTAAGCATAACAACTGGAGTACCCGAGGGAACGGACAGATCAAACGGATTCATAGTTCTCTGATCCCAATTTTGTCCAAGCTATCCATTGATGACGCATCGAAATGGTACAAGTTTGTTTCAGCCGTACAGAGAACACTCAATTCAACAACTTCACGAAGCACTTAGATGTCGCCGTTTCAACTCTTAACCGGAGTAAAGATGAGGACCAAACAAGATCTTGAAATTCTAAAACTATTGGAAGAGGAAATCGTGGAGATATTCACCGAAAATCGTGAAAAAATTCGGAAGGAAGCCAAGCGAAACATTCTGAAGATGCAAGAGGAAAACTGTCGAAATTTTAATAAGAAACGGAAAAAGGCGTACCAGTATGAGATCGGAGATATCGTCGCCATCCAACAGACACAGTTTGGAACTGGCTTGAAGCTGAGGCCTGAGTTCTTTGGTCCCTATGAAGTCGTAAAAGTAAAACCTAAGGATCGATATGATGTCAGAAAAATTGGACTGCATGAAGGACCCAATACTACATCCACAGCAGCAGACCACATGAAGATGTGGGGAGAAACTGTCTAATTCAGCAAAATTATGCTATGTTAAATCTTTGTGTATTTTTTGTATAGTCCTTGTCTGTTCCGTGTTTTTTGTATGTTTCAGATTCTCCTCTGGTCTCCATGAAAAAAAAATCAAGTACCGCTGTGGACTGCGTACGGTCAGGCTGGCCGTTGTGGAATCGATGGTTGTGGAGTCGTCATCTAATTGAATCTCTCAACAAAACAAAAAGCACGCAGTCTTCGCGCGCAGGCGCAGCTGATCCAATGTGAAACAAAAACTTTGGCTTGGAGAAGACGGAGAAAAAGAGACTGAGGTGCGCGAGCAGGCGTTCCCGTCGTCACATCATAGAAATCTATTTGTTAGAAATTAGAAACTTAGAATAGCTACTTTTCTTTAATTAATGGTTGTTAAGTTTTAAATAAATCAGAAGAAAGACAAATGCTTTAGACCCTTGTTGTCTCCCCCATATATATATATGTGTATGTGTGTGTATGTGTGTGTAGCATCTTAATTCTAATCGTCTGTACTTTTCGGTATATATTAATTACGATTATCATTTGCCGAAAAGCCAGTCTTATTTTATTCCCTGCTCAAAAGAACTAAATACTCCTTTGATCCATTTCTTCTTCATTAAAAATAACGAAATACCATACGAAAAGTTTTTCCCAGAGATATCCTAAGTTTTTTTCCATTAACTACCGACATAAAAATAATACTAAAATAACAACTATTTCATTTCATTTAAACAGATAATTATATAACATTCATATTATTTTTCCTTATTTGTTCTGATTTAGCAGTCGTTTATTGGAGAGGAGTTTTTAATTCATTCTATTGCAGTTACAATTTCTCCTGCAAGTCTCAACCACCAAGGACAGGGTCAATACCGCTTAACAACTGGTCCGATTAGGGTATAACATGTTAAAAATCATGACATTGTCTAAAGTAAGTAAAATATAGAATTAGGTGTCATGTCTGCAATTAATATAAGTACGTTTTCTGTAAACTTATTAAACTTGATCTCTCTCTCTCTCTTTACAGTAAAATAAGTAATACTACATTTTATCACAATTCTATCTAGTATTTATAGGAATCAGGCAAATAAAACAGATCCAATAAACCTAATTTAATCTCAACATATTTCGTTTTTCATTTTTGCAGAGAATCTTACATTGAAGTTGAGGTACAAAACATACTCTCCAAAATAGAAAATTTATCAAAAAACTTTTCTATCGATTCCATTTTTTAACATTAAAAACAAACACAAACAAGGGCTTCTTTCACAAAAAATGCACCAAAATGACATAGCTTTTCTAATACCTGTACTCAAAACATTTCTTGTAAAAACTGCCTTGTAAAAAAAAATCTAATAAATAATATGCTTACTTAAAGAAATTAATCTGTTAAAATTATTTCCAAGGGTCAATGAAGCTTGTTTGTAAGGTTCAAAAAGGTAAAGCAGAATTCCAATAATCTCAAATTTGAGAATATATCAATTTTTATTGCTTGAAAAAAAATATGAAAGAGAAAATATCTCAACGGAGTAAAATCTTATTTTCCTGGTTTTCTTATGCTTTATATCAAACACATTTCCTTTACTTATTGTTTTTTATTTACATGAAAAATTTTGACAAAAGTTGATTTTAGTTTCCAAAATCATACATAGGAAGGACCACATCACTAAAATTTAGTTTTTTACAGATTCTTAAAATAAGTAAACAGACGGTTAAGATGAAACAGGGAGAGATTAAGAGTCACTTCACAAAAAATACTTATAAATTTTCTTCAGAATTTTATCAAAAAAATATTGCTTGTTGTAGCATTTAAAAGACTATACAAACTTCGTTTTTATTTAACTTTACACTTAAGTTACAGTAGATGCACTACGCAATTTTGGAGTGCAGTGCAGTGATGAGGCTGACACCGAACTTTCCTATCGTGCAATATAAAAGGTTTGAAATCCAATACGTTAGAGGTTGTCTTTCTTATACATTTAAAGTTGTTCTATTCAAATTTGGAAAACATTTCAGGTGAAAAATAGCTCCAATATCCATATGTATTTATGACGGCGTAGAGTAACACACACAATCAGTTCATAACATGATATTCTTAAAATTTATAAGAATTTCACTTAGGTATACGTAAAGTTTTAAACTTTGTCACGAGTATATTCGGAATTTTATAACTAACAATCCTCTTTGGGAAAAATGGGTCTTTAAAATTTAATTTATTGAAAACCTTCCTTCGAAGAAGAGGACGTGAGTATGCAAATTATGTCTTGTATATAAAGATTTAACTTTCGAGTTCGAGATTAGATTAGAGAGAGGGAGAGGTTAGACTGCTACGGCTAGCTGTAATTGATTAAACGTGAAGTGAGGCGTGGATACTTAGTAGCTGACTATTGTATTATTAAAGTTGACGATTTGTCAAATAGAAATCAGATTAGGTCACTAAGAATTTGAAGGCATTGCTTAGACGTAAGTGATCTGTTTATTTATAGTCTTCTCGTATCTCGTTATATTTTGTCTTCTATTGTTATTCATATTTAGCCTTTGGGTGCATCTCTAGACTTGGTTAATAAAATTTGGCTTGTTGTTCGCATCGAAAAATAAATCGAATTTATTTTGGAATATGGCAAATCTTCCTTCCAACCTCCCCACACTAAGGGAAGAGAGATTACTCTTCCCTCCCCATTGTTTAGATATTTAGAATGAAACTACAGGAGACAAACGAGATGACACTAGATTCACATTTTACACTAGAAAAATAGAAATTGGAATATAAAAAGTTGATCAGTATTCTGTAAAGGACAGCTAATTCAAAATACCATATGGTCAAAAAGTATAACTACACTTTCAAATATTAATTACAAAAAAAAAATTAAAAAGATATTCATTTACGGTTTTTTTTTGTTCTATAAAGGAAATATAAAAGTTTTTTCACAATGCTTAAGTGTACGATTTCAATGCGAGCACCCTTAGTTATGTGGTGTGTGTGCGCCCAACACATCAAGTCTATACGATATTTCCAGCCACGTTCTCTAAAGCATTTCTGGATCAACAATCTGAATGGTTGCTGTAATTCGACTCTTTATTTCATCAGAGTCACACTACTAGAAGATTGGTAAACAATGTTTTTTCCACGTATCCAAGTTCAAATGTTATGTTAAGAGATGTAGGTGGTCACGATATTTGACACTTCTTTCTGTCTATCACCCGGGGAACTTTCCAGTGCGATGGTGTACCATTTGAGCTGTACAAGTGTTGCAGATTTAGATTAAAAAAATATGTTACATCTTGCACTTATTCTTGCGATGAAGCCCTTTTGAAACGAGAATGTTGAAAACCGAAGACGTTGCGCCATCCAATTTGCATTTCATTAAACAGAAACTTTGATCTTTTCTTTATGGAACATAAAAGACCATGAGTGAAGATCTTCATTTGTTTATTTTAAATTAATTTTTGAAAGTGTAGTCATACTTTTTGGATACCCTATATGTCCGAGTACATTTTATAGAAAAAATTTGTTCCGATTTTAAGTCGCATTCTTCATTATTACGCAAAGGGATACTTTACTTGAGAAGCTCTAGTTATTCAGAAATGGTCACAGAAATGGATCTCGATCCGACCAAGCGACTGCTTATCCAATTAGATAACTTTTGCACCAGAGAAATATGATGCAATTTCAGTGAAAAGACTTTTCAAAAATGGTGGCAAAATATATTTTCATGAGACTGGAAAGTTTATTTAGTTTAATTCTATTATAATTATATTACTATTTAAAAGAAAAATTCGAAAAAAAAAATGAAATCTATTTTTAAACGGAAACATTATCTCTAATCTACTGAACGAAACTGCAGCCGTTTAAGATATCGTGTTCATGAATTGTTCTCTAAAAATTAATTGATAGTAGAGATATTTTTCTTTAATTTTCAATTTTAAGCAAGCAGAGCTAAAAATTTCACTTTTGAATCATTTTTACGATATGTAAACTTATAAAAGGTTTTGACATTTAACAGAGTAAGTGGTGATGGAAACAATGGTTTTAGAGTCTTGAAGATTTTACAGTAAAAAGATTACTTTTAACACATAAAAAGGCTTTTAGTTTTTTTTTTCTATCGTTTTTTTTATTCTATCATTCTTTATAAGAGTAAATGTTATTTTTCAAGCTCACTCTTCAGAGACTAAATGGCACCGCATTTCAATGATTGCCTTTTCTTGGAAAAGTGTGGTTATTCCAATAAATTCCCTACAGGGTTTGTCTTCTTTAAGCATCTCAACCATAACAGAGATATGTTAGTGACATAATATAAAAAAAATCAATTCATTTTTTTATCATCTTGGAAATGTACAAATATACCTTGAGGAAAAATAATTTTTTTTATTCCTACGGCTTAAGTTGAGTCAACATTCAAAGTAAACATTCCAGAAATGCCTTCTAAGATAGCGGTAACTATTGTTTTTGTTATGAACATAATAAAAGAAGTTTTACTTGGTGTAAAGCTGATGAGCAAAATTAATTTTTAGATTTATAAGTTAATTTTCGTTTTATTAAAACTATGTTATATAAGTAACTTAAACATACGTGGGAGAGATTTTATTACAAATGATATAAACCAAATTATGGCGCAAAACTTATTCATAGTTTTTCATTAAAACAAATATTTTAATAGTTATCAATAGAAATTTAAAAAAAAACATTTACAAATCCAGATCTATGTACACTGGTGTCCAAAAGTTAAGCATAATTGATAATTATGTGAATAAAGAAGGAACTGTAAATCAGAATGGCGGGAAACATGATATGCGAGTGTAAAATGGTTATAAAATAAGGAAGCAAGTCAAAAGAATGATAATAATTAATTTTATTATCCAAATGAACAGTTTGAAAGAAAACTGAGCACAGCAAGGATTCACACTTTAAGGAAAAAATGAAAGAAAACAATAAATAAAATACTGATGCTGCAGTTTAATAAGGCGTGTGGTCACCTCTGACAGCCAGACACGCTGCACAGCGATTTATCATACTTGCTATGAGACGATAAATGAGTTGTGGGCTCAAACGGTTCCAAGCTTCTTGGAGAGCTCTCTTCACTTCTGTAACGGAGCTTGGAGGGTGCGAAAGGGCTGCAATTTGTCTCCCGAGCATATCCCATACATGCTCGATAGGATTTAAATCAGGGGAGTTCGCAGGCCACGACATGCGCTGGTTTTTTTCCGTTTCAAGGAAGTCATCAATCAGCACCGCTCGGTGACATAGCGCATTATCATCCATGAATATGAAGTCAGAACCGACAGCACCTCTTAACAAGCGAACATAAGGCTCAAGAACTTCGTCTCTGTATCTTTGAGCAGTCACAAACCCCGTGTCAAAGAAATGGAGGTCTGTGCGGCCGTCCATCATGATGCCTGCCCATACCATTACTCCCCTTGATGGAAAATGATGTCTTTCCGTAATGTTTCTTGGTTTAAAACGTGTTCCACGTTCTCTCCATACCGTTACGCGCCGAGAATCACTACTCAGACTAAACCGGGACTCGTCACTAAAAATCACATTGGCCCACTCTCCCACACTCCAATGTTGATGTTTCAAACTCCAGTTCAAACGAGCGCGTTTATGCGCAGACGTGAGTTGAATGCAAACTGCTGGTCTTCTGGCATACAGGCCAGCATGATTGAGTCTCCTGTAAACAGTTCGTTTCGAAATTCGTATTCCTGTGGCGACTGTGAGCGCCGAACCCAGTACTCTGGCATTACTGCCCCTCTGACGTCGCGCTCTTATTACCAGATATCGGTCTTGGCGAGGGGTTGTGACTCTTGGTCGACCTGATACTGGTTGTTGGGTAACATCTCCCGTTCTTTGAAACCTCTGCCACAGTTTTGAGATCACAGACTGGTCCACATTCAGAATTCGAGACACTTCGGTTTGTGATCGGGAGGATTCCAGCATTCCAACGATTCTTCCTTTCGTAAACATGTCCTATTGGCGTCTTTTTGCCATCATTCACCTTGTTTGATGGTTAACAACGTTTCTTCGCACAGCAGCTGCACGAAACTTGTTTGAACTGCCTATGCTGCTTGAATCGGTTTCTCCGCGTTCCGACATGCGCCGGTGTTTCGCGCAGGACGAAGTCGACTGAAAAGTTTTGCATAAACCCAATGTTTGTTCTTCACCCAATTAATATCCGCAAGAAATTTGGAATAATTTTACGAATATTTACTCCATTTTTTTCGCATTTTACGATTTATGATTATTTTTTGGACACCAGTGTACACGGCGGGTCTTTAGTGGTACTGAGCTCGAACTCATGACACGCCAGCCATGATCCGATACCTTGACAACTTGTCTACCACGTTAAAACTGTAGAATGAATTGACAAAAAAGTTTACTGTTATAATTTAAATGTTCAACAATCACTATTAAAATGTGTTTTCTGCGAGCCTATTTAAAGGCAATGAGAGAGTATGGGTATGTGCGAAACGTGGTCATATAGTCTTTTTGAGATTAAAAAGGTAATATATACATATATAAAATATAAAACATAATATTTTGCTTTATATATTTATCTGATTTTTGGGAATAACTGTCAAATAAAGGACAACATTAATAATTTTCACAATTTCCATCGTATCTAAAGAAATTTGATATGAGTATTTTTGATCACTTTGAGTTGCTAAATGGATTTAATAGTTAAATTAATATACTTTATTTACTTCTAAAAATAATTTCTCTATTACAGTATCCAATTTTTAACATAATTACTCGTAAGTAAAATAAATTTGTAAATAAGTTGTCTAAATTTAATTTGAATATAATAATTAATTCCAAAGATGTTTGGAGAAAACTGTCAAGACCATCACGAGATTTCCTCAGAATCATGCTTCTACATTTCTTTTAATTGTGGAATGATTGAACTGATATAAATAAACTAGCTTACAGTACCTTAAGACCGCGCCATTCATCCGATTATAGCTGCAAAGTTGAACATTTCCTAATGTAACAGGAGAATTTCATGATAGTTTAATAGATTTAAGAACTTTATGAAACGAAAAATCCAAACATATAAAAGTTGGGGTATATTACACCTCTCTTTTTCTAACGATATTTAATAACTCATATTTTTCAAATGAATGTTATTAATTCAAAACAATCATTGATCATGTGGTGCAAGAAGCTTTGAAGAGATTTGACAATATTTTATCTTCCAATTTTAGACTTTTTCATCATTGGGAGATAAATTTATTAAGCCCTCGCTTGAGCTACAGTGGCAAAATTTTACAAAATTAGTATTGTCAAAATCAGATACACGAAAAAAATCAACATCAATAATTTGAAAATTAAATTTTTAAGTTAAGTTACTATGTTAGTCAAAAAAATAAATAAATCCATTTACACAATAATTTAGTTTTCATCGAGCTATTAATATTTATATTAATTCTGTTCGGAAGCAACGAGAATTGGGAAAGTTATTGAGACCGTAACGATCGCATAATTTTTAAGAAAATAGTGATAAAGATAACTATTTTTTTATTAAGAAAATTATACACAAAAATAAACTAGTTGAAAATAAACCATCTCCAACTACATTACAAATAGTCTGGTACTGCCATCGGATACGCAACTTAACTCAGTGGCGCAAACAGCCCATGAGGGCCAAGGCCTACTGTGCCCAACTCAGTATTCGCGACCTTGGGCCCTGAAATGGATATGTAAAATAGGTAATAAAAATTTTTCAGGGTATAAAAAATGATCCTTTTGGTGCGTTACTGCAAAACTGTTCAGTCAGGAATTATGGGCACAAGTAATAAAAGGCGAAAAAACCTCTGCTCATCATTTTGATTAGAGCGAGACAGAAGGGATTAAGGGTGTCCTATTTTTCGGCAACTATGGATTTATTATGAAGTCAGGTCAGTCTTCATTAATTTTAAGTATTTTGAGTTCAATAAAAAAGAGTTATTAAATTAAAATTCTTTTTTATTTTATATAATTATGAGAATTATATTTATATCACATTAAGTTGAGATATGGTAAATCAGTCATGTTAAGTTTTCGAAACCGCTTGATTAATAATTCAGAACTATTTTATAAGATCTGATGCCATTAAATTAAAGAAGTATACACTGTTACACATCTCTCTCTCAGTGTTATTCATTATTTAATCATAATACTTACTAATGCTTATTAGACTGTTTTAGAATCCTTTTGTGTTAAGATTGCTACTTGCCCTTTAACTGTAAAATTATTTTGACGAATAGGGTATCATGCCTTTTCAAAAAAAGTTATACCATAATTGCTGAAAAAATATTGATGTTTGACTTAAATTTGTTTCGATTTATGTTTGGAGATTTTCATTTCCCAGTTCCAAAGCAATATAGAAGTATTAGTATATCGGAATTTATCTTATTTTAAGTAAAATAAATATTGGTAGTTTTTATTTCTTTCTTATTGAGAGTAAATTTTGATTAAAATTGTAATGCAAATGATCTTGTTGAAGTGAGGAAAGAAGGGGGGGGGTAGTAACTCAAGTATCATCCTCGTCACTTGACTATGGTTCAAAATTACGAAGTCCGTCACCAATAGCCCTCGAGCAGCTTTATAGTGCGATGTTAAATATAGCTCTTCCCTCTCATTCAACGTTAATAAACATTTACTGCTTCACAAATAGTTTTCTCTAGTGTGAGGCAGATATTGTGCTCTCTATTGCTAATACTTGCACTGACTTTGATTGATATATCCTCCCTGTTTTTTTTCCGTTGACAGTATATTGCTTAAAAATTTGTCTTGAGGATAATTATATGCTTTTTTTTAATCTATTTGAAGACTTTGTTTACTTCATATTTATCTAACGGAATATGTACTTATTAGTTTTAATTTTAATTATATAGGATACATTTTGAACTATTTAAAAGCTTGAAATTTTATTAGCTTAAAAATAATATAATCTTCTAATTAGTTTTGAAACAATATTTTTAACTTAATTGTTTAAGAAAGCAACTTAAATCACAAAATATGTGAAGCAAATTTCTTAATCACCTCTTTATTAATAACACTTTTAAAATAATTTTGTCAATATATGTTTCATTAAGAACAATATTTACCTTTCATTCATATAATGTGCAACATTATCGTATAATAAGCTCCTTTCCTGAGGGCGTTGTCTACGAAAACAAATTTGATTTCAAGAGAGTTCAAGGCATAAGTTTATTCAATGGTATTAAATTCGCATATGTTTCGCAAGTTTGAATCAAGGATCAAATGACAACATCCACGACATTGTTTGTAAAAATTTACATAAATAAATAATAACAATTTGCAATTAAAATGAATTTCCAGACTCCTCTACCTAAAAATATTTTAAATAGCGATAAGTTAAAGCACACGTACCAAAAAAAAAAAAAACTTTCAAGCTAAGCATATTTTAAAGCGTATTTACATTTTATTCCTTTTGGTTGTATAAAGGTGATACATCTGAAATATTCTATATAAACTTATCCAATAATGAATAAATAGTGTCTAGACGATAGACGTCTGATTTCTTAAGGAAATAGGTTTATAAACTACTTTGTCTTTTCAACTAAAATTTAATATTTTCTAGTAATTAAGTAAATCACTATTACTATTATTATTATTGAATAATAATAATAATAATAATAATAATAGTAAATTGCTTACTGAAATTAGTAATTTACATTACTGAAATTAATGTCAAGAAAAACTCATATCTTTGATTGTTTTTACAAATAAATTATACTTTTTAAAAATTTATTTAAGTACATTTTTACATGTAAAAAGTAACATAAATTATAAAAAAATAATTTTATAATTAAAAAAAGATACTTACAAAATTCCTTTATATATTACATACTCATTGATTAACCTGAATCTTATAAATTTTACATGTTTCAACTTTCTCTGACCATTGATAAAGGTGCAAGTAAGGTAATTAGTTTTATCCAAATTAATCAGACCTATTACTAATTCCTTATCTTTGTAGATTTAGAAATCATTGAAGAAATATTCTGGAAAAAAAGGTTTGATAATATCCGATACCAATTAATATTTTCTAACAAAAATTATTATCATAAGTTTTCTAAATTTTTCTCTTGATTTTAAGTAGCCTGTATATTTTTTAAAAATTACTTTAAACACCTAATATATGAAGCAAATGTTACTACAACTATAATTTATTATTAATGAATTTAATATATTAGTACTCAAAAACTGAATACTATAATTTTAAAGTACGTTTTATTATATTCTTATTCAAAAAAATGTTGGGATTGAAACGAAAAAAGAAATGAATTTCAAATGAATAACATTTATTTTATATAGCCTCAACTATTGTACAAAATATCAAAATTTCTTAAAGTAAAATTGAAAGCTCTGAAAAGTACTTAATCGAACTTTATTTTTAAAAAAAAATGCTTCGAAATATTTAAACTTTTATTTGCGTCATTCTCCTCCTGTTACGACTCTCACACGTTTTAATTGTTTTGAAATAAACCAAGTAGAAAAAAAATCACTCAAATTCTTTGATCCACTGCACTAGTGTATTTTATCGTAAATTTCATTCATATTATTTTGTACTTATTTTTAATAATCATTCAAATTATTCATGGTGATGAGTAATTCAAAATATAATAAAATGAATGAATGAAATATAATACAACTCACATAATTTTTTTATTGTCCAATAACACAATTTTGGAAATATTTATTAATTTACCTTTTACCATAACATTCTTTAAATAAAAGGATTTTCCAACACTTTGGGTTGGTAACAATTACATAAAATAAAAATAATTGTTATTTGATTCTGTTCGATGCTTTTCCATAATGAGGGGGGATTTAAAAACAAATAATCATATTTAAATTAAAACCTCAAAAGAATCATAAAGTTTTGTTTTTCGGCAGCATATACAAAATGCATACTTACATGAAATCATGCTTTGTTTCAAGTATTCGAAATTTGACTATGATTTTTAATTAAGGCCTTGAATGCATTTTACACATAATTTTTTCTTAATATTCAATTTTTTTATACGTAAAATGTGTGATTAAAGTGGATATTCTTTGACTCATATTTAAGCTGTTAAGTTTTCTTTTCTAATATAAGACGCTTCAAAATTTGTGGTTAATTAGAATGTGGTAATAAAAATTAAATGCTATAGATATATTATAATCTCTTTTAAAAATTATTTTCTTTCTTTATTGAAGTCAAGTTTTTTCAAAAAGCTTCAAACAGTTTTCCTTTTTAGGATCCGAAATAACTTAATTAAAAGTGAAAAATGTGAATTCGATTGAAGGTTTTATTCATGGTATTAATCCATTTTAATAATACTGAGTGATCAATTTTTCGAAATAGTTATCTTCTGTGAATCATAATTATGAATTGGTGACTCAAAAAAAAAGAATGTTTGAACTCCTCTTGTCATTTAAGTGAAAATGAATTTTCACCACCAAAACAAGATTACTGATGTATTAGTTATTTAGATTATGAGATCGTGAAGAAATTGTATTCCAAAAAAAACTTGTTAATTATTTAAATGTTAACAATTGTAATACATTTTAGAGTTACGAAAATTAGGATAAAAATATGTCAGCATACGACTACCAATTCACACACACACACACACACACACACAACACACACACACACACACACACACACCACACACACACACACACACACACACACACACACCACACACACACACACACACACATGGATAGATTTTACTCTCTATGTATTATTCTTAAGGTATAGGTATAAGACTTAATAATAGCAACACTTATTTCGAAATATGCCGCGCTTCAACCGTCCAATACATTCCCGACACATGGCGTAACAGTCTTCCGTCAGGTGAGGGCAAAAAGAGAAGGTATCAATCGAGCATTTAGGGTAGCGATGATTGTATGCGAAAATTTTGTTCCCAGCATAGTGCTACACTATCTGGCCAAAAGTATCCAGAAACCCAGTGGTATGGACTTAGAGCATCCTGAGGAACATATTAATATGATGTTGGTCCCCCTTTTGCATGGATGACTGTCTGCACACGTTTGGGAAGACTTTCCACCAATTTTTGATAGGTGACCATAGGAATTGCCTTCCAGGCGTCCATCACAGCTAAAGTGAGTGCTTGCAGTAAGGATGGTCGATTTGGCTGGCTACGTAATCTGCGCTCTAATTCGTCCCAAAGGTGTTCTGTGGGATTTTGATCGGGGCTCTGAGAAGGCTAGTCCAGTTTTTGAACACCCATTTTGTCAAACCACGTCTGTGCAAGCCTTGATGTGTGAATGGAGCAGTTATCCTGCTGGAAGAGAGAGAGAGAGAGAGAGAAATGGGCCTTCCCCGAAAAATTGCCATAGAGTTGGGAGTGTAGCATTGTCCAGAATGTCCACATACATCTCAGAGTTCATGTTTCCAATCACAGGAACTAACGGACCCAGGCCAAACCACGAGAAACATCCCCACACCATTATGCTTCCACCACCACACTTAACAGTTGGCACAATGCAGTCACTAAATAAACGTTCGCCGGGCATCCGCCAAACCCAGACGCATCCATCCGACTGCCAGACTGTAAAGCGAGATTCATCACTACAAAGAACAGTTTTCCACATGTTCACAGTCCAATGACGGTGAGCTCTACACCATTGCAATCGATGCTTCGTATTCTGCGGAGTGATGTTTAGCTTGTGAGGAGCTGCACGACCATAGAATCTCAAGTTTTTTAACTCTCGATGGACAGAGTTCTGCGGCTGCGTTCACCAAGTATTTTCGGCCTACCGGTTCGTTTTTCTGGCGTTTCACTGCCTCGACGTTTCCACTTCACAATTACATCACTCACAGTAGATTTAGGCTTCTGTAGAATGTCCGCAATCTCACTAACTGATTTCCCACAAAGGTGGCATCACATTATACTGCCACGATCAAACTCACTAAGCTTCTTTGACTTACTCATTGCCTCACAAACGCATAAATACAATCTGACAAACCATTACCAGCACTTTTATAGCTTTCAATTACGTATCAAATTGCGTCTCTCGCACTTTTTACTCATCACTTTTTTAAGGGGTGTCCGGATACTTTTGGCCAGATAGTGTATTATGCCGAACGTCCAGCATGCAAAGAGGCATAGTCAGTACTTGTGAGTGTTTCAAAGGCCATTGTGTCAATGGTTATGACTGCCTTGACATACCTGGGAACAACGCTCTCTAAAAAGCCGAACAGAGGGTTAAAGGCGAAGTTGGTCGAACAGGATAGACGAGTGTAAGACGATAGAACCAATTATTCATCGAAACAATTCAATGGAAACTGCATGCTTAAGCCATTCACGGTAGAGCGACCATTACAAAGTCGATAGTGTCCCCGCGGAATGGTGTGAAGAGATGACAGAGGAGATAAGACTATCAAACCTGGACCAGTGGCGTAGCGTACGCCCCCGCAATCCCCTCATCGTGGGGGCCCAGGGTTCTAGGGAGCCCAAAGCCTGACATATACCAAGTATGTATGATTTTGCAATCCTTTGTAAGACCCGGCTTGGGGCTGAAGACCTGACTTTGCGGCGGGGGGGCCTAATGTTCTCCGTTACGCTACTAACCTGGGCGTAACAACAAATAGACCATATCATCCAGTCTAAAGAATCTCATGATTTGCATTGTATCAGACTACCTGAACGTCTAATGAACACCGACAGAAAAAACTCATGTTGATTGTTTGATTTTTACCGTTAAAGATGTAAGCAGGTTGATGATGGTGTAGGGCACAATATCTTGGCATGGATTGCCAGCATTCGTTGACCTGAGCGGGAAGATAGATAAACTAGGATAGGATAGTGTAACTGAGGATTATATATAGCAATATTCTCACAGATAATTTCTCCCTATGCTTCAAAGTGTGCTTTTTGGGAAGTATCATATGTTCCAAAAGAGTAATGCCCAATTTCTCTGCTCAGACATAGTTATATGAACTTAATGATGAAGTAGAAACTCTCATGTGATGTCCCCAGTCTTCTAACTCCCACTTCATTGAGTCGTTGTTTTTTTAACGAACGAAATCTGTGTTTGGTTTTCTCTTCTCCACACACTACTTGGGCTCAGAATTTCTCTGCATGAGGGATGGGTGAAAATTCCTTTGAAATTTGTACTCGACATGCATTTGTAAATATCATACCTGATCCAGACATTAATTAAGAGTAAAGGTAGTTTAACTACCTATTAATAAAACAATATGCATTCTTTCACAGAGTTCCCTGTTATTTTGTCCTATACCTGTTTTATATGAATAAAAACTTTTGAATTAATTTGAAGGATTAATTTGAAGAAATAATCATTATATTGAACCGCTACTAATATTACTGAATAAATTACACTAGGCAACACCAAAAATGTTTCGTGCTTAAAAATAGTTTATTATGAAGTAGTTTCAAGAATTGTATCTAATCCCTCCTTATAAATAGCTGTATTTTCACTCATCTTTACTATCTGAGTATAATCTTTGCGATGTTCATTTAAACGGGTAAATGGAAGAACTTTCCTTGGGATCGTTTTTTAACTTCTACGAAAGGCATGTAACAGCGCCACCTCTGCAATTATGTTTAGAGTATAGCCTCGAGCGTCAGTAGAACAAAGAAGACGATAGTGTACGATTCAGGAAACGATTTTTCACAGACTACAATAAGCAGAATCGAGTGATCTCGTAAGAGATCTTGACTTGCCAAAACAGAAGGCAGAGCTTCTATCATCCAGACTGCAGCAATGGAATCTACTCCTCTCAGGCGTCAAGTTTACAGAGTGCAGGACTCGTGAAAAGAATCTTTCTCATTTCTTTGAGAAGAAAGAACATGTGGTTGCCCGTATTGATGTCAACGGCTTGAGGAATTTAATGAACATCAGTTATGATCCAAATAACTGGAGGTTGCTTATAGACTCTTCCAAGCTTAGTTTGAATGCAATATTACTGCATAATGGCAACCTTCTTCCTTCCATTCCCCTGGACATTCCGTTCACGTAAGGAAACTTATGCAAATCTGAAATTACTTCTAGAGTTAATACAATACGAGGATCATAAATAGAAGATCTGTGGTGAAAGTCATTGCTTTACTCATGGGAATACAGTAAGTCCATACCAAGTAATGCTGTTTTCTGTGCCTGTTAGACAGTAGAGATCGAAAATCGCACTACGTACAAGACAAATGGCCGTCTAGAAATCTAAAATTCGTTGAGAGAAACGCCCCAAATGATCATCTAATGAACCAAATGGCATTCGGTTTCCATCCCTGCACATTAAACCGGAATTAATGCAAAACTTTGGGAAATCCATTAACAAGGATGGAGTGATTTTCTAATACTATGGATCAAAATTTCCAAGATTGAGTGATGTAAAGATCATGAAGGGAATTCCTGTGGGCCTTCAAATACGCAAAATTAAGGACCCCGTTTTTGATCTAATTCGGGAAGGAAAAGAGAAAATAGCCTTTAAAAGCATAAAAGATGAAAACTTTCAACAGTTGGTGAAAAAAACTACTACAATAGTTCCATGACCTAGGAGGCAATATTCTCTAAAGATCCATTTTTTACATTTCCCATCTTGATTTTCCCCCTAAGAACTGTGGCGATGTAAGCGATGAAGGTTTCATTAAGGTATCGCTGCAATGGAATGTAGATATCAATGTTGCTGGGATGAGGCAATGCTCGCAGACTACTGCTCGAGCCTACTATACGAGTTATAAGGGATACTCGGGTTACGATATCCAAGAGGCAATCCGAAAGGAAATGTTCACGGGAAATCAACTAAAAAATACTGCTGATTTCTTATAAGAGCACTGTTTCTTGAAACTTGACTTATTGTATTTATTAGTTAGTAATGTTTTGTTCTTCAAATTTACCCATTAATTGATGGATGGGCTGTTGTATATCTTAAAAACAAGAACTAATAAATAAATTTCATTTACATATTCGTATTTTCCAACCCAAAATTAGTAAAAATAGGCTATTTAAAACTAGGAAACAAACAAAAAGTTGTTTTTGTTACCTAGTGTTATTATCGTTTTCGAACAAAGCTTGTAAAGGTGACTCCGAAGTCTGAATTAACGACTCAGAAGATTCCGTTCCTTAATCTCCAAGCAAACCTCCTGCGAAAATAGGTGTCGTAGCCAGAACAAATTACAACACAAGATTATATATAAAATTAATTACGTTATTAATCCCACTTGTTAATCAAATAGCTTAATTCAAAGGGCGGGAGGGGGGACCTTCCTCGAATAAGATTTAGTAAATTAAGGAAAGGTGCTTATCTGCAAGAACTATCAAAAATTTGATCCTAGTGTATTGTATACACACATTTCAGGATTTAAATTTAACAAATCATTTTAGAGTCCTCCTGCTAAAGGAAAACTAGATATAATCTTAGTTAAAATAAGAATTTACTAATTGTTCATTATCACAACCATTCTACTCTCAACTATTCACTGCTTCTCTACATCAATTCGCTATATATAATCATCCCATTAATGCATCGTGTTTCTTTCCTAAGAAAGTGGTAATTTAAATCTGCAATAATATTAAAGAAAATCCCAGGTTGGTTTCAAGAGGGAACCTCATGAGATAGCACGTTTCAAGCTTCGTATATAAAAACATAACCGATAATGCAAGTATAAAATTTGAATTATAATTCAGGAAATAAAGAAATACAATATCCCGCGATAGTAGGGTTTCTAAAATATTATCTCCAACCCTTTTCATAACGAAGGAAAAACTGCTCTAGATGTATTAATAACGAAGATTTTGATTAAGAGAATCAATATAAAATATGCTAAATTTATGTATGAAAAGTTGTATGATGTTGAAAGAATGTTCAGAATTGCTATAGTTCAGTAAGTATGCAATTAATATTCATAATATTACGAACAAAGAAATACTTTTCTCAAAAAAATTATTTTTAAACTCAAATAACTTGCACTTTTTTATTTAGAATTTTTAAGACATAATAAATTATTCAAAACCTGGAATTTCCCTTTGAATATATTTTGAATCAAAATATTGAATTAAAATTTAAAATTAGCTGTGAGTTTCTTCAAAATTAGTTACGTCTATTATTTTATTTCCTAACTATCATTTAGAAAGATATTTCTGTTAAATGGACGAGTGGGTGCATGGGTAATTAATCACTTCTTTTTCCGGAAGACTACATTAATGCTTTTGATTCTATTTCTCTAGAGTATCTAAATATCTATTTAAATGTCCTTAAGAGCCCTTTTTTGGTCCCCATGGTAACGATCTAAATAGGACTTTAAACAAAAGTGAAAATGTAAAACACACAATTTTCGAACGTTCTTTAAATATAACTGGTACTGAGTTTTCAGAATAGTGTGGAATTAGTCTTTGTAATTCAATGAGTCATTGAGTGAACATGTTCGGAAACAATTACTTTAATAAGACATGCAAAAGTAACACAATAGCCAGCTGGGTGGCTTGGTGGGTTTGTCGCTGGCCTTCTACACCGGTTCGACCCCAGCCCAAGTTGGTGGATTTTCATGATGCAGAAAATCGACAACCACCGTGTTGTATGATTATACGGCATGTAAAAGATCGATCTCGTAGAGTGTCTGTTTGGCTTGGGTGAACTCGGTAAAATTAAATCCTTGTACAGGTTCGCATCATCAAAGCTCAGATTCCCCTCTCTGGGGAGGAAACTGGGCTTCAAAATTATTTTTAGTAATTGGTATCGCCTATATGATGTCGCGCTAAAAAGTGATACAGGGTTTTATTAAAAAGTGGGAAATCATTAATCAGAGATAAAACATTTAACTCGGGGAAAGTCTGTCTAACATGGAGTGTGGCAACTGTGAAGTGCTATACAAGCCTAGCAACGAGCTGCCGTACTATTTATGAGGATGTCAATAAGTGTTTGTGGCAACAAAGCTCATTTTTCAAACGAAGAGCTTTTAATTCCTGGTGCAGTCCCGGGAGAAAACCTATCCTGAGAAATAGCTTTTCCTATACTGTCCGAAACATATTCAATAGAATTGCGATGCGGAGACTTCACGAGCCAAACCATACATCGAATATCCACTCCTTCATTCCAGCATATGTTGTCCCAGTTAAAAATTCCTTTTCCACCAAATAATTGAATTTTTGTTACGTTGGAGGGATAACAGCAAGCTCCAATTTCTCTCCAGGTGAAGACTAGACGAGAATCACTTTGGTACATTTCGACTCATCACTGAAAAAAACACGCCTCTATTCTTATGGTGTTTATGACTGATATTTTCAGCTCCCCAATATCCGTCCTTTTCTGATGGATGCAGTCAAACGGACGTACCAGACTGGACGCCGGGCGTAAAGGCCAATCTCTGCAAGATGGCTGTAGATTGTTTTCCTGGAAATTCTTCTTTAAGACACAGCAGCAACCTCACGAGCAATCTGAGGAGCCGTTGTCCGCCTATGTGGTCGTGCACTTAAATGCATAGTAGCTTTCCTGTGCAGATGTCGATGCTCTCTGTCGACCTTGACTGATCTTTCTAATGACAGTACCCCTTGTTTGGAATGGATTCCACAGGAGGGAGACCACTTTCGGTTCCCCTTGTAACAATCTAGCCGCCTCTCTTTTAGAATGGCCTGCTTTAAGTTTGCTAACAGTTTTCCATATCAAGGAATCATCTAAATTATTATGATAAGACATTCTCACTTCAAATCGATTAACTTGTTTGTTTTAATGCAATGTTCACAAAACTGGAGGCCAAATTCCCATATGCTTGAATGGTCTTAATCCAGTAGTATTTCAAAAACTAACACTAAACATTTTTTCTTAAACTGAAGGTTGATATTGTATACTACCTGTTCTTAAAAAGTATATAAAATAGAAATTATATCAGTTTTGTTGGAAGCATTTTAAAATTATGACGAAAAACAAATTTGCCTCCTTAATTTTGGACATGAGTATACGTAGATAGAAAAATTATTTATAATAACACAGGTCTACAATGTAAAAAATACAAGGGAAGTAAAGGCTCAACTTTATGTATTTGTGGTGATGATTTTAAAAATAATAATGAAAAAACTTCTATCACGTCATGTTTTCTTAAATAATCCAATTTTAGTTGTATTTTTATTATTTACCAAAATATTAATTAAGCATTCAATTTCTTTCCTCCATGGGTTGACCTTCATTGTACATACCTAATACATAATACCACTCTGTGACACCTTTCCATCGCAATCTTTCTTTACCAATAGTTCGCCACGTTCAATTTTCTGATACCGTATATAAGCTCTCTGGAGCCGATTCACCTCAGATCTTCTATCAAGTGGAAAATGTTTTAACTAGAGATCTGGGCCTTTCGAAAGAGGCAATTGGCCCCAGATTGAAAGAAAAAAGTTTATTGACGAAAGGAATTTCTTTTTATTGGGACAGAAATCGAGAAAAAGAATTTGTTAAGTATACTTTGAGAAGGATGAGAAAACCTGGTCTAGTGTCCAGATGTTCACAGATTGATGAGAAAATTTAATATCCTCTACGATAAAAGTAAATGGAAGTAGTTTATAGATTCATCGAAAGAAGCCTTAAGGCTGTCTTCCTTCATCACGGAAGTCAGTATGCATCTGTACCAATTGGATTTTTGGTGCGTTTATAGAAACACTATGAAAACCTGACTCTCATCCTCAACAAAAAAAAATGCGCCAGTCATGGTTGGACCATTTGTGACGATTTGAAAGTTATCTTCATGTTTCTTTGTCAACAAGGCATGTATACAAAGCTCTCATGTTTCATTTGTGAGTGGGGTAGCCATGATAATACTCAACACTAGGTCAAAACAGAATGGTTTGAAAGAAAATTTTAAACCAGGTACCAAAAATATGGCCCTGAGCAGCTTAGTTGAGCCGATCAATGAATTGCTAACACCTTTGCATATAAAATTAGGTGTAATGATATAGTTTGCCAAGGGATATTCCAGAAGATGGTGATTGCTTCAAATACCGTTGCAAAAAGTTTCCTGGTTTATCCGAAGTCAGGGATCTTTGTTGGTCCAGACACCCGCAAACTAAGGAAGGAAAAAGAAACTTGGGTTGGTTGGGTCAAAATACATTTTCTTCACTCACCTGTTGACCCCCCCCCCCCAAAAAAAAATTTAGAATGTCTGTGTAGAATAGGGTGAAAGGTTCCACCAAGACATCAAAGATATGAAGTACAAATATTAAAGAAGATGCGACAAAAAATATGCTCGCCTGCTACTATTAGATGTTAACACGAGATGAGCCCGAGATTGAATGTAAAAGAAGAACGTCAAAAAGAAGTTTCAAAGGAAAAAAGGGTACTCAATTAAATAGAAACTTTGTTCAGTTTTGCTTTTTCTGGAGTTTAAAATTTGTTTCAAATTTTGATGTACACAGGCATAATACCAGGTGTGTCTATTAAATAACGAGATTGACGGTATCAAAAATTTTACTTCGATTTCATACTTATTTACTTATTATCACCTTCAATATACACCCGTCCTCTACCTCTACAACATTCCATGCGAATTTTCTATTGTTTGAAATAGTGCTGGAAGTCTTTAAGTTATATGTACATAGATTTTAACTGGATAAAAACTACTGTTTCTAGATGATAGATGCTAAATTGTTTGAGAGAATTCCTTTTCAAACAGAATTTTAGAAAACATATTGATATCGAGTTCACAAAGAATCCTGAAGTGCTGGGGAAAATGGGACCTTTTTTTCTAAATCAGCACATCCAATTACATAAAAATCACTGAAAACTTCTTTTGAATTTTTCAAAAACTTTAATTTCGCAGGCCGGTGTTATTTATTTTGATAAAAGTCATATCATTTTCATCGATTTTATAAGGATGAAATAAATTCTCGAATTAAAAGCTATAATCAAATATCTGCATTCTTAGAGAAGTAGTACAAAAACCAATTTTGGGTTGAAATTTAAAAAAAAAAAAAAAACGAGGACTCAATTTTAAAAATATAATACAGTAGCTTTTGAAATTAAGTATTACAAAAGAAAGAAAAACTAATTGTAAAATAATGCCATTGAACACAAATGAAAAAAAATCCTTCCTATTTTTAAGAAAATTTAAATAGAATTAAAAACAGAATTTAAGAAAATTTGTAAATATAATTAAAATATACAAAAAATAAATTTTGTCTCAAGAGCCCGGTGACTCAGATTTACTTTATACAATCCTTCTTTTGATTTTTAAAGTATCAAATGTGTCAAATACTGATATTATATGAAAAATGCTTATAGTTTCCAGAAACGCTGAAGTAAAAATATGAACTTAAAGAAATAAAAAAAATAATAAGATTTCATATGTTGTTAACATATTTTCTATGGTAAAGATCCATCATACATCCGTAATTTATTTTATTACCTTTCAAACTTATTGTGTAGGAAAAACTAGTTAAAATTTTTTAAATGTTGCTAAATACCTAGCAGACCACTGCGTATATTCAGAGAGAGAAGTAATTTTCATTTTTATTCACGTAAAAATCAAGTCATTATGGTTTTAAAAGAGCATTTTTTTTATAAATATTAAATAAAAATGCCTAATTTCTTTGAATGTAAGTATATACTCGAGCTTGTTAATTGCAATTGTAAAAGGATAGCTAAAACTATTAAAATGAATTTATAAACTAATTTCAGCTTGTGTTACTAGACATATTTTGCTGAAAAAAAGAAATAAAGAAGAGAAAAAGTTACAGAAACTATTATTGCTGATTATCTATTGAAATGCTATTTCTTATTTTAAAATAATACTTTCAAATTATTGATTGGAAAAGAAGCAGGCAACTTACAGAAAATGAAAAGGAAGAGGGGGAGGAATTCAAGATTGAGGCCTTTTTTCAATGAATAATATTACTCACTTCAATGTACAATGATGAGTTCTATCCAAAATGTTTTTCCTAATGTTCTAAAATTTTCCCTACATATTCCGATTGTTTAATCCTCTCTGGTTGTATAACAATGGGTGTTTATTTATTTCTCCTTAAAAATATAAATATTCAGTAGTTTTAACACAGAGATACTGGAAAGTGGAAAGTTAAATCTTTCGTGTATTTCTACAGTTTGATTTTAAACCTTTACACACACACATTATAGCGTAAATATTTCTCATATACACTAGAGTGCAAAACGTAAGCAACTTCTTTAGTTTGACAGAAATTTCGAAAACATATCAACCTAGAGACATGAAATTCAAACTACACAGGTACAATGTAATACATAAAAGAGGAAAAAATCATAGCAGAATAAAAAAAAAAATGAGTGTATGAGACAAACAGTATGGGACAAACCAGAACAAGTCTTTATTGACAGAATGATACTGGTACAAAAAATTGTCTGCGAACACCTATTTCAACAGTCCTAATTGCGTGCCACCAAATGTTCTCAATCAAAAATCAGATTATCCAACAGTTTTTGAAAGGACCTATTTCGCAATGAGCATCTGAGTCAATTTCCTGGTTTTCCCCGGTGGATACGATAATTTCTTCAGGTGTCACTCCAAAGAATCCCATCCTTTCAATGGGATTCAAATCAAGAAAGCATGCTGGCCTATCCGTTCTAGGGATATCTTCACTTTCCTGAAGCTCCTAAACAGTATGGGATTTATGAGGATGAGTGTTTTCAACCATTAAACACATTGTCTGGATTACTGGCAAATCAGAACAGATGCAAGTGAAAAAGGATAGATTCATCATAGTAAAAAAATCTGGCAAAGGAAACTCTTGTGGAAAATGTAGAGATCCGTTCGTTCATCGAAAAGCCTCGCCACGCAAGCATGCCAGGACCTCCCAGTGGACTCTTTCCCTGATCTTAGTAGGAGGAAAGCATGTCTCTACTTCTGTTCATTTCAAATGAAGCCGATAATTGATTGTCAAACTGAAACGACTGTTATCGATGAACAAAACATTCCATTGCTAAAATATACAGAATTTGTATTTATTACACCTCTGTATACGGTGCCGCCGAAGGGCTGTTGTAAATAGTAGACCGCGTATTCAGGACGGCGGGCAAATATGTCTCCTTTATTAAGGCTTCTGGCGAAATAAATAGGAGCACCTATTGTTCAGTTACTGAATGAAGTTGCAGATACAATGATGTCTTCTGTCGATTTCGGTTTATTTTCACATGTCCAATGATATATAGACCCCCCCCCCCGATTTTATTATCTTTAATCGACCCCCGCAATGCTTTCTTACAGCTGTACATGCCGTTTGGTATGCTTTACAAGCTTATAATTCAACCTTTTTTTCAGCTTCTAAATCTTGGGCAATGCTCTACAAACGTTTCTTCCTTTAGCTTGTTCATCATTCTGCTACATGTAAAGGTGTTCTAATGGTTTCTGTAGTCATATTGCAAGCACAATTCGACTTTTATTTGTAGTGAATGTCTGGAAGTTGGCCTTCATTTCTTTTTAAAATCGTTTTGCATTACTCGTGTCGACTACACGTGTTTTGCTTGTCTTCTCGTTATTTATGACTTCATATTCCTGGCGCTTTCAATTACATCATTTTTCAACTACTAAATTGGCTTTTAATTGTACATCACAAAAAGCCCACAAAAAAACCAACTTTGTACATGCTGAAAAATTTTACTGAAGTTTAGCATACTTGTATAAATACAAGTGTATATGAAAAACATTATGATATATAATCACTAATGTTAAACTAAATTACTATTAATCTGATTTACAGCAAAGCAATAAACAGAAAAACATTAAGACAGTATAGGACAAAGTAAAATTGCTATAATAATACATTAGCAAACCCTTCAGCTTAGCACTAATATTGCAGAATTAACAGTCTTAAGGTGTCAAACTCCTCCTTTATTTGCCTATAGTTTTGCACTGAAAATTTTAAAAAGCAGATTCAGTTGTAAGTAAGGTTAATTTTTTTATTGAATTAAAATTTGTTAAATTTTAAGCCTCTGTAATCCAACAAAATCAAAACACAATCTACTTAATTATATAAAGAAAACTGTAATAAATTTAAATGCTCTAAAGTTAATGAAAAAGAATTAAAACTGTAATTTAAGAGTATGAAGAAATAATCCCCTTACTTCACTAGAAAGAAACAAAGAAAAATAAAATCGCAGAGAAGAACTGAATTTCCGGAAATAATTTTACATAAAGATATGCCTTAATGAAATCAGTACAGCATATGCGTACAAAATATGAAAACAATATGCAAAAGTTAAATAAGTTTCACCCGTGTAAAAAAGAGAGAGAGTGTGTGTGTGAGAGAGAAATGCAGAATTTAAAATTATGAACTGTAACAAGTTCATATAAATCCAAGAGTAAACTATTGTAAAATAACTTTTCTGTTTTTTAGTTAATCTCTAACTGTTAGCTCTAAACAGAATATTACAATAGTAATATATACGCACAAGTATTTTTGAACGTTTTATGTAACATTTCTTGTGTCTTAACCTCTTAAACAATCATTTTTTCCCCGCAAAATATTTTTAAAAAAAGGCACATTTTTTATTTCATTTGACTAAGCATAATACTTAACAGAATGCGAAATTGAAAGAATTTAATTTTAATTTTCAATTTCAAGGTTTCTACTCTATTTTTTATTTTATAATTGTGGACCCCCCCCCCCCTAAAGGGTTACTCTGTGTAAGTACACTCTGTGTGCACACTGTGAAGAATACTTCATATATATCTTAAAATAATTTCTCATTTATAAAAAAATTTCATATTCAAACCACTTTTTCAAACGGTTGAGGATTGTGTGTGTGTATGCATATATATATGCATACACACACACAGTGGCGTACGAGCAAACTGGTTGTGGTCAGCTTTCGGTAGCCCGTATGGTGTACGAGCAAACCAGTTAAGGGGTTATATGTTTCTTAATTAGTGAATAAAATACTATTTTTCTACAAGTGCTAAAACCAAAATAATATGTTCGTGTAATGTTTCATATAACGTTGAAAAAACTTATGCATAAATGCATACACTTTTTAAATAGAAGAGAATGATTTCAAAGAGCTATGCTTACAAAAAAAGGAGGTTTATGATAATAATGTGTTTGTTTATTTTGAAAGTAGTTTGATAAGGAGTTACCAAAATGTATTAATAAAATGCATATATAACTCAACATATTATTTAGAATTTTTTTAGACATGGACTTACACTTTTTATTTTTAAGATTCCAGTATACGTTATTTTAACAATAAACATCGTATATAAAGAATCTAACAGAAACTCAATACACACGTATCATATTCATCCTGTATTTTTAAACTAATTTATTGGGATCTATATACTTAAATTAGAAGTCACAAAAATAAAATTGTAGTAAATTAGAAATCAAAATTGAGAAGGAAAAGATTATTTAACTGAACACACACCTCGATAATTGTATCTTGTTAATACATAAAAGGTACGAATGAAGTTATGTGAAATGTTTTGATTTCGGTGCATATATCTCTTACAATTCTACGTATTTTCGTTATAATTTCACACATTACTCTAGAATTTTATGTATTTGCGAAAATGCTTGTAATTTCATGCATGTATTTACGAAAATTCTTGGAACTGCTAAGAACAAAATAAGGAGAAAGAACATTGCTATCTAAAGAGATACAGTAAATAACTATTGCAATTTCAAATACCAAAATAGAAAGTTGATTAGAATCGCTTAATTCACACTCTCAGGGAGTTTACTAATAAGAACGTTGCAACAGCAAATCTTCTGATAAAAGATGTTTGTAGCCTGGAAGAGCTAACGGCTGACAATAGAATTATTTGTTACAATGGTTCTTTCTATGAAAACTTACCGTTAGAATACACCTTCTCTTCCAAGAAATTCCGGAAATGAATGTTTCTGCCCAAGAGGCTTATCCACACACACATCTAGTTGTCTGTTCATATCAAGAAAGAAACGCTGTCGCCTGTGATTGTAGGATAGTAATCAGGTTGTATAATTGCAACTTTCACAGCTCGGGTTTTTAAATTAAGATATTTCAAAAATAGAAGATCACCAATTATGACCGCAAAATAACATTGACAAGCTTTCAACAGTAGAATAATGTTGTAAATCTTTCAAAGGAGAGATAATGCCATATAGCTCGTTACCGTATAATATTATGACGAAACATTTAAAAGTGCTGGAAATCGATTGAAATTAAGTGACTAAAAGAAAGATAATTATTTTGAAATTCAATAAAAAAGTGATAAATCGTAGTATTTAAAAATAATTAGGAGAAAATAAATTTTTCCAAAATGTGTATGGGGGGATGCTTAGTATGTTTGCTTAGTATTTTTTCGTTATATTAAAATAAATTCATTTCCCCCATTTTTCTTTTATTTCAAAAATGAAACTACTGAGAATTAATTTATAAGAATAAAATGACACGGAAGGCATTTTAATTTGCAATATTTATACATTAGAGTAAGAAAAAACACTTTTTAAATTATGATCAATGTTATCTGAATGTAAATGTCCAAATCTGATACAAACTCAAATGATATAAATAAAGAAGCAAATTTGAATTTCCCAAAATATATATGTACAACAAAATTAAGCATTATGATAAAGAAAATCAGAAATCATTTTTTAAAAAAATATACATTTTATGAAGGATTTTTCATAAATAAATGGCCAAAATGTTAATTCAGAAATTTTTGTTATTTTTTTTTTTTAGTTAAGGGCAAATAAACAGTCAAAATGTAAGTATTAGTACCTTTTAAGTCAAATGATGCTTAACAATAAAAAAACGACTATTACGAGCATTTTTTTAGCTTTTCATTTAATTCTAAAACATTTTAATACAGTTCCTAAGTTCCGATGTTCTATTTACAATAATTTATAATAATGCAATAAAACTCCCTTATACATCAAATAAAATATTTGAAAGATAATTTTAAGTTATCTTTAAAGAGAAATTGAAAAAAATAAATAAAGAAAGAAAAACATCACTTTTGTTCATCTTAAAATATAAATAAACACTTTTATTATAAAATAATAATAATAAATCAATTAAAATTTGACAAGGCAGTCCCAAAAATCTCAAATAATACTTCATGAAATTTTTTTTTTGTTATTTTACGTTATTTTAAAACATTCTGAAATTTTTTTAAAATTTAGACATTGTCAGATACGACACTGTCCTTTAAACTTATATTTTTATTTATAAAATAAGTATCTACATAATAAAAATATAAAAATTTAGAACATCATGAAGTTCTTGCAGATAATTTTTAATTTCAGTAAAAAAATTACAAATACAGAAGAAATACACGTTTGTTTTTTCTCATTCTTAAGGTACAGAATAATTACGTATGAACTTGTTTGTAAACAACTTGGTTGCTAATTATTAAATGTAACGTATTTGCTAAATGTATAGCCATGGAAATATACCAAACATTTCATTACAATTTTTTTCTCATTTCGAACTCAAGAAGAAATTTCTTCAAACTGTTCTTGGATTATCTCTATAAATTTATACTTTACTTCGAACAGTAATTCATTTATTTTTAGAAAAACTCGAACAAGTGCTTGTTTCAAAACTTTATATGAAGTTAAAACGTGTTCAGAATTAATTCTGAAATATTGGCTCTCACTATACAGTTCCCATACCGTAAAAGAGATTATTCGTTTCACGTGAATCATTTTTCTGCAGATAAAAGGTACTCAAGTTTTATTGAATCATAAAGAAATTTATTTTACTGCGCTATCTAGCTTTTTACATTGAAAAAAAACCCATAGAATTTCTAAAATCTCTATGAATAGCTTAAAATAATAGATATAGGCCACATAAATTTTATATATAAATATAAAATAACAGTTACATTTTAAAACATTTTATGATCTCTATTGTAGTTTCTTTTTGTAATTAAAAAAAATATGTTTTTCTATAAGTAGAAATTAGTTTCTATTGTTTAGAAATATTCTAATTTTAAAATTTCTCACACTTTACTTAAATGAATAAGTTTTTTATTTGAAAAAAAGTAAAACGAATAATACAGAACAATATGACAAAAAAATAATTACCATACTTTTTTAAAAAAAAAAATGGACTATTACTTTTACACTGTTAAAATTTTAAGTACAAGAATTATGAATCATCATTTATTTATGAGTTATTTAAAAGTATCAAAACAACATTACGCTGAAAAACTTTTACAAATTTATTTTAAAAGCAAATAGAAGCTAATTAAATGTTTCAACTTAGTAATGAAATAATGCGTTTCATCTTCATCATTACTCTATTTCTGCGGCAAAAAATATTTGACAAAGCTCATTTATGTAAAGACGTGGTACTTTTAAATTATAATGAAAAGTTCTTATTTTCTCCAGGTAAAATGGTACCTGTAAAAATAAATCACAATAATGTGAATGATGATAGTAAAATTTCCTAAGAGAAGGTTTGTTGCTATGATTTTTACGATATGATGATGCCTTCATTATTTTCTTTAATAGATGTTTTTCTGATATGGGTATGGAAATAGAAGAAAAATAATTTATAATTAGAAAGATCTGAAAAGGGCTGATTATTTGATGCTTTTGCGTATCCATCTTTTGAACATTTAATTACTAACTTTTCAAGTATATTATTAATGCCTCAAATGCGCTTATTTATTAAATAAATTATAATCTTCATATATCTAAAAATAAAAAAACAAGCTTATACGAGGTATGATGCTATAATGGCTAGATTTAAGTAAGTACAACTCTATATTGAAAGAAATAGTTCTTTGTAATAGTATTTTTAGACGACAGATTCTCTCAGTTTATTTAATATTTTTAACTAGTCAAATAAAATTTTTTATTCGAGTATCAATTTTCTTTTAAATGATGCTTGAATCTAAGCAGACAAAGGTTTGACAAAAGCATTTGAGCTAAACTACCTCAATTCTTATATTTGAAGTACTATCTGTCAAAAACAGTTTCCCCTTGTCTTCGTTTAGCGCTTAGTTTTGTGTTTAAACTGAGGGGATAAAAAGTGATTTTTCTAACGATGTAGATAAAAAAAAAGAGCATATTTGTTTTGAGATAACAAAGCTATTTTAGCTCTGACTATAATATAATTGGTGTTCTCAAAAATCCTGTTCAATAATATCCTGCCAATAGCAACGAAAATGTAGTAGTAATGATATATTTTCCAATGTATTTACAATACAAAAATAACTTTTAACACTTCTTTAAAAAGTTATCTTTGTGTTATTTAAAGACCATAAACAAAAATTATATTTTGATTTTGATTCAAGTATATGAAATAAAAAAAATGAACTAGGTATACTTTCTCTGTGTAATGTGATTCATAATACTCCTGAGAGACTTCAGTTTTCTCTTTGAAATTTTTATATTGGTCAGTAAAAGTTAAAAAGTTCTTAACAATAAAACATGTACTGTAGATATTTTTTCCTTACATTTTTTTTACTGTATTATTAGAAATGATGTATCTTAAATGATTTTTGAAAAAATGAGGTGTAATTAATAATGTGTGTATTTCTAAAACATTTTATGGCAATTTATTTTTTTTAAAAACTAGTAGTGGTAAGTAAATTAATAACTAAACTCAGTACAAGCTGAAAGCCATGTCACCTCACCATGCTATTACATAAGTGTTTTTTAAATGTTGGATGTAATTGAGTGTGAAGAGTCAATCTAATAAGAAAAAGGAACGCATATATTGCTTAAAATATGCTTAGCAAGAAATACAAAAGAATCTCATTAAATATAACCAATGTATATAAGGGAGAAAAGCGATCCCCCCCCACTCACACTCATCACGAGATCACCTAAACTATTAGAGCTACATATAATATGAGCATGTCTCTTTTATTGAAAAGAGATCCATTAAGAAAGAGTTTGGAGGAAATTGACTCTCAAAATGGGCTGTCAGGGGTTAAGAGATGTTGCAGATAAACACGAATTCCCAATTTTGAACTATTAGATCTGCATACTTGAAATTTGGCTAGCATGTTTCTTTCGCTTAGTAGAGATTTGTTAAGAACAGGTATTATGGTGGGTTACAAAGGTGTTTTAGATAAACAAAATTCTCATTTTAGAGTATTAAACCTACAGACTTGAAATTCAGTAAGTATGATTCACTTGTAAAGATAAACTAAAAATGGGTTTTAGGAAAATCGATTGCCAAAGGAGGGTAAAGGAGTCCAAAATAAAAAGTTCCCGTTTTTGAACTGTTAGATCTACAGACTGGAAATTTAGTAATCATGTTTCTTTTGTTGAATTGAGATCCGCTAAGTACGGGTTTTGTAGAAATCTACCGCAAGATTTGTTGCATGGGGGGGGGACATATAAACGCCCGTTTTCAAGCAATTAGGCCTACATTATAGCAATTTAAAAAGCATATTTATTTGTTGAATAGGAACCTGCCAAAAAACTTTTTTTACCCAAATTGGCTACCAAGGGCGCATAAAGAAAAAGGGCACATAAATAATAAAAAAAATTTCCCTTTCTGAATTATTACACCAACAGACTTAAATTCTGGTAAGCATATTTCCTTTGATTACAAGAGGTTCGTTAAAAACGGGAAGTCGACTCCCAAGACGTTTTGGTGGTTCGTAAAAAATAAATATTTCAGTTTTAGAGATTCAAATCCTTTTTTAATTAAGAGATGGTGGCTATAAGAATGCCTAATTCTAAGATCCTTATTTATCAAGAACTTAAAAACCGTATTTATGCAACATCATGGAATACCCAGCGTATTGGGTAAATAATGGCTTGTTCTCAAATAAATTATGATATGTATAGCCTGTGTCCTTTGTGTGTTTATTACTAAATTTGACTATTAGTATTACAATAATGAATATTAATTGAATAGAATGTAATAATTACCTGAATAATTTAAAGAGGGGGGATAGTACCTTTTGTCATTCAAAATTAAATTTAACAAAAATAACTTCAAATACGAATAGAGAGAATTAAAAAATGTCTTACAGTAAAGCGTATCGAAATCTGATAGGAAATACACTCAGAGCAATAAGGAACATCACAATGTCAACATAGATTTGTCTTTTAAAAAGAATGTGAACAAACAATTTCCATTAATTTCTATTTGGATTGGGTTGATGGATTACTTGTTTTATCAACTTTGCACTTCGAAAGAACACGATATGTACATTGATGGAGATGTACATCGTAACTTTAAGCCATGGTCAAGCGATGAGGATGACACTCGAGTTGGCACTCTCTTAACTGTGTTTGGAATTGGAATGTAATATTCAGTTCTTTTTATATGATACTGGGCTATGCAACGTCAGTATTGTTAAAAAATGATGAAGAAATATTCTACACACAATTAGGTGATGATTTTCTTGAGGGAAAAATTATAAAAAAATATTTTTTTCAAGTAGCATAAAAATATCGCGTTTTTTACTGTTATGAATGCCGTTTTATCTTTATTTATAGA
Organism: Trichonephila clavata; assembly: GCA_019973975.1. Taxonomy (NCBI): domain Eukaryota; kingdom Metazoa; phylum Arthropoda; class Arachnida; order Araneae; family Nephilidae; genus Trichonephila; species Trichonephila clavata. The sequence continues at coordinate 280,071 of BMAO01012558.1, read as the reverse complement.
GTTATCTTCATCCAAACTACTAAAAAAGTATTAAGGGTATTAAGTAAAATATTAAAAAATTATTACCAAAGTACTAAACAAGTATTAAGTATTAGGGTGGAAAGCATTGGAACAAAAGAATCTTTGAATTTTACAGTTTCAAAGACTGACGAAAACCATTAGGACTTATATCGGCATAAATGAGGCATTTAATGAGGGAACAGCTGATTGCCTAGTTATTATGAAACATTTCGATTTAAAATTAGAGACTTCTCTATCATTTTAGCTTTTCAAGATGACAATGCGTAAATAAATTAAACATAAATTGTCTAGATTTTAAATAAAAGAGGCACTTAGGGCACTGGAAATAAAAAAAAACAGTCACACACATGCCTTACCAATTTCATTGAAATAAAAGTTCCAACCTATGAAATGGGAACATTTTAAGTATAAAAAAGAATGTGTTGTAAAGCAAAACATTAAAACTTAATGTTTAAACGATTTTTTCTCAGTTTCAAACTTTCACTCTTTCCTTTAAGCTTTATAAAAGTTTCATTTGCAAAGCTATACTTTAAACGTATACTGCGCTTGCAGATTTTTATTTTTGAGTACCTTAATTTTTAGAATGGGATCAATAGATTTTATTTTGTAAGATGATAAATAGAAAAAAATAATACATTTAATTTTTTTTAATTTTTAAAAATATTTAAATTCAGAATTTGAGGTCTCTATACAGAATACTTTCTTTAACTGCAATTTGATATAAGAAAATGTAGGATATATAGTGAATATCTTTCGAAGTTGTCTTGGGGGAAACTGAAACTAAGCTAATTTGTCTTTTTTACTTTTATATACACACACAGATTTTATACTATATTTAAAAATCGCGTCACTTTATAGCAGTGATTCACAAGCTGTCAATATTTGAGACCAAATTTCCAATCATAATTTTCATTGCACCCCCTCCCCAATACAATAACAATGTATTCAATTTAATAATAACGTACTTTGACGCTAAAGGTACAATGTGACCTTAATTATAAACCGTATAAATTATCAAGATAAGAATTAAATTTTGTATCTGTTTCTGATATATTAAGTAATTTACTTTTAAGTAAAGTCCTGTATTATGTCACTTTTCCTATTTACTTTTTAAATTTGGATTGCGATAAATATGCAAGGGTAAACATATCAGAATGTAGTTTGCTTTGATTTCTTTCAGTCAATTATTAATTTTTTAAAACAATTTTTTATTTTCGACTTTTTGATATGTCCGCCCCCCTTAGAGTTATCACACCCCGCCCCACTGTTTGAGAATCACTGCTTTATATCAATAATTGTTTCGATACTTTAAGCCTTAGAGCTAAAACTACAAAAAATAACAATGCGATGAGGAAAATTTATTGTTTTATGAAGAATTGAAAAAATATGCATGTCAAAAAATACGCAACTTTAAAACTTAAAAATACTGTTTCCCCGTCAGAAAAATCACAAAAGATTGTAACGTGATATCTTAGACAATTTTATTTGACATTTTAACTTTGTGTTTGAACAAAACTTAAATTTAGCTTAAAAATTATGTTCACAGAAAGTCACATTTTATAGGGAAACTCAAAGAAATTCACACGTATCCAGTCTTCGAAACTTATTTTAGATTTCTATTTAGATTATTAGATTTTTACTACATTTCATTACACTTGCTTCCTGAAAACACTCTTTGTCATAAAATATTGAAATCCTTCAAACTTGTTTTAAATAATGATCTACGAAACTTTGCTCTGGTGCTTGCAAACTTTACACTGGTGCTAAGATAAAGATATGAACTGAAAAATGGTTAAAATATTTGTCATAAAATTCAAATACGGTAGCCATTTCCAACAAAGTTGCTGAAAATTCATTTCCTAAGCTATCCTTACGAGAAAAAAATACTCCTATAAATGACCACTCGTTGAAACGTTTCTATATACCTTAGTAAAACTTTAATGCTATATAGACTTGTGCCTTTTGACGCTCATACATGGATATTGCTTTCTAGGTAATATATTTTACAGGAGATAAAAACAAAATCTAAAAGGGCTATATTTAAATCCTTTTTGCATTTGTTTTTAAATCTTACATAGTTAAATATATTTATGCTGAAATAAGGAATGCTAAGACTTTTAAAAAGAGCAGGAGATATACCTGAAATAATCCAAAGCATTTTTAATGGTGCATTATGTGGAAAGTAATTTTATACTTTTGGCAGATTCAATGAAATTTTTTTGAAATATCATAGATTAGGTTCAGACATTTGTTTTATAACAAACATCAATTTTGATTAAACAAGACGAATTTCGTTAAGGTTTAGGAAATACCCAAGTTTAATATATATATATATATATATATATCGCGTCACATACAAACACCTCTTTAATATTATATAAATATAAGTACAGTAATTATTGAAAATTATTTTTATTTATTTTCTTTTTGGTTTTAGTTTCAATTTAATTTTGAAAAAACTGAATTAAAGAAAAAAAATTTAGTAAAATTTTAGAGTTGTATCCCTATCAGAATTATTTTCTTTCACATAGTAAAAAATTTAATTGATAGCGGAGAAATATTTTTCTTTTGTTCAAAACTATAATTGATAGAGTTTTGACTTATAAATATCTTACACGTCGAATGTCTCTATATTATTTGATTTTCGAAATGAAAAACAGAATTTTGACTAATGCTAGGAGAAAGTGGATAACTCTAAAGTATTTAAACGCTTAATTTTTTATAAGTTGAAAACGAGAATTGAAGGGTCTATAAGGTGAAAACGAGAATTGAAGGGTCTATAAGTTGAAAACGAGAATTGAAGGGTCTATAAGTTGAAAACGAGAATTGAAGGGTCTATAAGTTGAAAACGAGAATTGAAGGGTCTATAAGTTGAAAACGAGAATTGAAGGGTCTATAAGTTGAAAACGAGATGCATAAGCTAAAATAACAAAAATCCGTCTAAGGGTCGTCTCTTTAAAGAGTGTAATGTTGTTATTTTTTATAGATTCGAATGTCAAAATAATTATGAAGTATACTTATATTTGACATTTTTCAATAATTTTAAGTATAATTTGGAACAATAAAAAAATACATCTGTTATGTCCATGCTTTTATATGGCAAAACATTCCATAAAAAAGAGAAAAAAACCCTTTTTTCACTGTTTGCTCGAATTTTATTTAAAATTGTTTCTTTTTTAACCAAAATCTTTAATTTAAATTAATATTAAAAACAGAATAAAGCAATTTTTCATGCTTGATTTTATCCAAACAAGCGTGGGAAAAAACAAGATTACTATTAATTAGGATTAAAATAGTTAAAACTCAATTAAAAAAACTAATATCGATATTGGGCCTTATGGATTAAAAATATGAATCTTATATATATACAATGCTAATTGAAAATCAACCCTTCAGACCCAACTGTTAAATTAATCGTTTCTCTTAGATCCAGATATTATGGTCAATCCTGATTGTGAGTGAATTCCCACCAGATAAAACATTGGCTAAAGGATAACAATTCCTTCTCAATAAAACTGAAAATTGGGTTAGAAATTGTTGAGACTGGATGTTACTTATAAAACTATCTAAGAAATACAGTTAATTTTATAGGGCATAAATGAGGGAGATATTGCTTTATTTTATTTTTGGAAATTTAAACTGACATTATATTGGCTTTAATGCTTTATATAAACGATACATCTCAACGGTAGTATAAGATTTGGCTCCAAGCTTTTTGCACATTCAAACTATTTAAATGTTTTTCTATTTATTAAGTGAACATAAAAACTTTTCGGAATGAATACTGCTCCTGTTTTTAAATGGAGCTCATTCTGACTATCATATGAAATGACAGTTGTAATATATTGTGTGCGATAATAATGTAAAAAATTGAAATTTTTGTTAGATAAATATAAATTTCATGAAATATGTATAAAAATAATAATTAAAACAGTGAAAATTAGTTAAAAAATGAAAAAAGAAAGGGACTATTTTTATTTCGTTTTCTTCAGAAGTTTTAAAACAATTGACTATACTTTTAATTATTTTGACAAGTGAAAAAAGAAAAATATATAATTATATAAATGTTAGCTTGATTATAGCTTCAATACAAAATTATTTCACTTTTAATTTCAGAATTATTTTTGAAGTTGAATGTTATAGATATAATTTTGATTAATCTCAGGAAGTGAGACACACACACAGAGATAAAGGTTATGTCGTACCCTTAAATAAAAAAATTGTTTTCTTTAATATTACAGTACATTTGATAGCGGTTTTTGTCTTTTAATAAAAAATTTTTTCATAAATTATAATGAAAACTGAAGTAGAAATAAAGAGTTTAAAATTCAGAAGAATAAAGTAATTAAACACTATTTTCAAACTTTTGAAATAATTGAAAGAGCTTTTTGCCAGAAAGTTTAATTACGCATTAATTTTAACGGATGGAGCTTCTGTAGAAAAATGTAAAATAAAAATAAATTGTGAATTCACACAGGAAAAATATCTCTTATCTTATTTAATTATTTGAAATAAATTTTCAATGAAAATGACAAAATCTGTTTTTCAATATTCTACGAAAATGCATTTGGAATTCAGCAGAAAAAAATAGCAATTGTTTAAATGATATTTTACAATGTGTTCATGTTAAATTACATTTTGTTTCGTAAAGGTTATAAATAATTTTGTCATAAAGAATTTTACATAACATTTTCAAAAGCTAGGCTTAGCTTTATATCATCACAATAATATAAATATAATCTATTTATATCTATTTGCTTACATACAGACATTTTTTGTGCTCTTTGATGTTTTATAAAAATCATATTCCATTATTTACATACATATTCCATGTTGATTACTCTGAAAATCATCAATTTTTGTAATGCTGTATTATATTTCCTTATAAAAATATGCAATAAATATAAATAAATTAAGTAATATACAACATAATATTTTCATGCATTATTTGGTTGTGGTCTATAATGAATAATATAATGGATCTATTTACAAGATCCTAAATCTTAATAATCCTGTTTATTTTTATTTTGATATATGAATATTAATGAAACACTCTCACTAAAAGAAGTTTTCTTAGGGAAAGACAGCAAAGTTCTCTCATTTTCTCAAGCATAATTTCACTTTTATTAGTAAGCTATTTCGGTTTTGCTTAATTATATAAGACCAATCTTTATTACAAATAGAAAGAGATTATTGTTTTCTTGCACAATTTGAACTTAATCTTCATTTGAAAAATTAATATTTCACTCGAAGAATGCATATACTTTTAAACTGATTTTAGCGAGTGAGATTTTTTTTGACTAGTAAAGTAAGCCTAGAAACCTAAGCCTAGAAAAGTAAGCCTAGAAATTTGGTGCAATGTGCTACCGAACAAAATGCGGATTTTGGCACACGCACTTATAAATCCTGTTTTCTGTCTCGTCCTCCCCCCACGTATATATTTATGTATGTGATGCATAAAATCGTCATCTTTGTTTCGAGAAGCAGAACTTTTACATTTAGTTAAATTCTTTTCATAAAATTCGACAAAATAATCAAATTTCCTTAATTTTGAAAATTATAGATATGACAAATATCTGAACAATAGGGGTAATCATGTAGAAAAGTAGTTTCAGATGTTTCAGATATGCTCTTCTTCCGAGTAAAAATAAATTTTGTTTTTAAAAAAAGGTTTTTAAGTGAGTTTTTTCAAAGCGGTACTTAGTTTCCAGACATCCTTGTAGAATCAAATCCTTGAAATTTTGATTAGAGAAAGTGACCAAAGAATTAAATTTTTTAGACGAAAATTAAAACATTATTTAGATAAACCATATAGTCAGAAGAAATACTCGTTTACATGCATTTATGTAAAATAAAGTAAGAAACTAAAGCTAACTTCCAAGGATTTTTACACATAAGTATTCCTTATTTTTAAATCCCACATAGATTAGCAAAATATAAGCTAATTTTAAAATTTCTTTAAGATTTTTCATCATTATTTTCTACTGATTTTGAAAGGAATGTTTAAATTGTTATTTTTTATATGACACACTAAACTTCTATTTTAAACTTTATCAACTATATCACGGGTTTAAAAAGTCTCAAAATCTCGTTGAAATAGTAAATATAAAAAATGGAAATATTCAGTGGATAGAATGTTTGGTAAACATGAATGCGTTATCTACCAAGGGAACATCAGAGGAAATTGGTTTCTTGAACAAAGATATGAAGCCTTACCAAATACTCTGGGAACTGAAAATGGCATGAAATATTCGATCCATAATGCAAAGGTATTGGCAAAATCATACACGAGAAATTCTGATTGCTTTTCCTCTGCGAGAAACCATATATTGAAGTCTTAAAAAAATTCGCACACTATAAATAGAATAGTATAAAAGACGTGCGAACAGACACTAACTAAAAACCTCAAATGAAAATACCGAAATCAGAACAAGAATTGATTGGTTGGAAACCTAATCCTGTTCGAATAAAAGTGAGAAGACAAGATTGAAAAAAAATAGGACAGTAACAATCTGAAAAGGCAGCTATAGATCTTAAGCAAGGAAAATATATCAATAGACGTGAGGAGATTTGGATGGATAAAATGAAACTTCACAAGTTTTTAACAGCGTGTGTAACAACTGTATACTAAAAAAGCCCTTCATTTATCTAGATGTAGAAATTTCAATGAAGAAAGCTTTTGAAAGCGCACAATCCGTCTTAAAGTATAAAAGTTTTTGTATAGTTTACGTAAAAGAAGCTAAAAGTTAAATTTAAAAAGAAAATGCTTTATATAATTATGGTAAATAAAAGACGCCAACGTGATTGAAATGATATCTAATAATTTTAAGAGTTACTGACGAAAAATAACTTTCATGCAGCCTTTATGCAGAAAGAAAAAGTTTAAGAAAAACCAGTATGCTAAGTTTCTTTTTTGAAGGACGAAACGAAAAACATAAAAGTACAAAAGAATTTAGGCTCATATTCATTCGAGTTCATTATGCGGTTAAATGCGTAAATTACATTCAACTGCTTATACTTATGAAATAACTATAACTCTCATCAAGAAAATATTTTTTTAAATATTTTGGTAATTCATTTAAGAGTCGTATTTGGCTAATAAATGTTTTAGGTATATTTTGAATGAAAATTTTTTTTCCTATCAATGATATGAACATTAAAAAATGAATGTTTTTTAAATATTTCTTTCATTTTTAGGTAATACGATACCTTTTCATGGAGTTTGCGTAGATAATGTTCCTGTTTTCATATGTGAAACACAAAATTTTGATTTTGAGTATTTTTTATGCTTTAAATAAAAATGCTGAAGTATTATTATTTAAAATATAGAAGTATTATTAAATAAAAATGCTGAAGTATTATTATTTAAAATATAGAAATATTATTATTTAAAATATAGAAGTATTATTGATTAATGTAAACCTTTTTCTCTCGAGTAGTTTACTTGAAATTTGTAATAGAAAAAATAATCGTTCTTAAAAAATCACACTACTTTTCGTCTGTAAATATTTCAGAATAAAATATTTTTATTCTCATAAGTAAGAATAAAAATAATTTATTTTATCTTAAAGAGGATACTTCTAAGACTACATTTGGGAAACGTCTAAGAGTCCAGAGCATATTCATACATAGAAAAAACCTCAGTGTTTCTCAAACTGTGGGTTGCCCCTCCTAGGGGGCATGATAACTCTACGTGGGGGGCCCGAGCATATCAAAAAGTCAAAAATAAAATATTGTTTTTTTTTTAAAAAAAGTAATATTTAATTGAAAGGTAACAAAACGAAATGCGTTCTGACATAATAAAAAACACGTTGCACTTTTATTGAAATCAGTTCCAATTTAAAAATTAGAAAGGAAAAGCTACATACTTTATTTTTACTTAAAAGTAACAAATTCAAAAATGTAATGCTTATCTTGAAAATTTGTGTAGTTCAGCATTAAATTCGCATGGTAGTTTCACGTCAAAGTACATTATTATTGCATTCAAAACATTGTCATTGTATGGGGAAGGGGGGGGGGGTCGCGAAGAAAATTATAATTTAAAATTGGGTTACAAATCTATTGAAAGTTTGAGAAACACTGAAGCACATAGTTTAACTTGAATGTCATGGATCTGATAGTCAAGATATCTAAAAATCTATTCATGTCTAAAAGTTACATTTTTTTTTGTGATTTGTGGGAAACTAATCCTTTTTCAATGTAGAAAGTGTAATCGGCGCTTATTAGCCGTGGAATGGTTATTAAAAGGATCTACAAGAGTAGTTGCGTTTGTGATTTCCTGCATGACCAACGAACTCAATTTATCCTATATTTTTGTATTTTATTTAAAATTTTTTATGAATGAAAATTATTATGCATTCAGTTAATGATTTCAAAGCGTTTTTGAGTCTTTTTTAATGTACTTCTTAAAGAGTGGAAAGAACTGTTTTAATATCATTGCTCACACACACACCAAAGCAAAAATAAAATAAAGTTCTTGAAAAAACAATTCTTGCACTATTAAATAAAAATGTTCAAAGAGAAAGAAATTTTAATGAAAATATGAATGAAATGATATGATTGAAAAAATGCAAATGTATACTTTCACAACATTATAAAATTCTACTATAGATCGTACAAAAAACAAAAACACAATTTAATTTGAGAAAACCCTTCTTAAAATGAATTTATTTCGTATATTCAACCTTAATTTAGAAATAGTTGAAAAATAAAAGCTGTAGATATTTTCCTTGGTAATCTTATGAAAGGATTCTTTTTAAATTGATTCAGTGAATCTTTATTATTTTAATATTTGGAAGCTAGAGTAGGCTTATTAGCGAGGTAACTCATGATTTTGAATCAAGGTCAAGGGACTAAGACAACACCGAAGGGATTCTTTCTAAAGACCTATTACTAATTACTTGCATAAAAAAAATCTGTTCCTTGTCTTTTTTTTATTTTTATTTAATACATATATATTTAATATAATTTAGTTGTGAGTCTAGATGTATGAATAGGGTTTTATTTTTAAATGTATTGAAAATTTGAAAAAAGTAAATTTCCAGATTACTGTGATCTCCGTCTTAAATTCGAGCCATCTGCTTCGCATTAAATTTGAAATGCAATCCAGTTTCAATATTTTTTTGCAGACAGAAGCTTTTCAAAAAATAACGAAAGAAAATGTTTGTAATTTTGCGATGTCTTATGCGGCACACAATATAAAGAAAACATTAAGTTAAGAATTTGAGTATGTGCTGAGTCTGTAATTCTTGAAAATTTGAAATTCCAGACTACTAGTCGTACTCCAGTGGAAATATTAAATATGAAAGAAACTTTACATGAATGTTTATTTACGAATTTTTGTAATGGAATTCAAATTTCTAGGCTTATATATATATATATATATATATATGCTCGTAAAATGTCTCTAAGGACATATTAATAGAATTAGGAATGAAGAAAATGAATTAGGAGTCCGCAACTTAGTATCAATATTTTACGATGGTTACTAAAAGGTCCACTTGTACCCTTGAAGCATCCGATTTTACAATGCAGAATATTTTTCAAATTAATTTTTAAAATATTTTTACTCATTATCATGTTTAACATTTCATCAATGTCCAGAAAAATTATTTGTTCATTAAATTTTTAAATTGATTACGTATGGAGAGTAAATCGATGTTTGAGCCCCAAAGTAAAATTTTAGATTGAAAGAATTAAGTTTAAAAAAATAACCTAAACAAGATTGAAATTCGATTTGGCAGATAAGAGATGTTTTTCGTAATTGGATTTAAGTGGGCGATTATTAGAAGAAAGCGGAAACTATAGCATCTAATTGAAATAAAAAAGAATGTCAGCTAATTATTTTTTTTATTTATGAATGAAGGACAGTAAGCTTAAAATAAAACAAAGATAAAACTTAATGCTAATAATTTGTTTTATGTTGTAATTATTGCATTTAAATTCTTTTCATGCTAAACAAATCAATATTTCAACTAAATCTAAAAGTGCTTTCTCTTAGCTCGTCATCGAAGCATAATTTAATGATAGAATTTATAAAGCTGATCAAATAGTTTTACTTCTGCTTTACACTCTCTTAAATGCTTTCTATGTAGCCATTTAATTGCATATCTCGGCTATTTTGCGGCAGAGGGTTAAAAAATATAAGTGGAAAACAACTTTTTTCTTTTTTATCTAAAAATTTATTTTCTTACTATTCTCTGACAAAAAATGAATTTAACTTCCAGGTAAATAAAAAAAAAACTCATACATTTATTTCATTCATTACATGCATTGTTTATTTTATTTTTTTCTGTTCAAACTAGACATGTAAATACTTTCAAATGAATTACACCTCCTTAAATATTTTGTAAAATGTCATATTAGATGCAATTTCTTTAATCCTATATGCCATTATTTTTAAATTGATTAATTTTAGTTCATATAGACTCCCATATTATAGTTTTGTATATTTATTGTGTACTCATTTTTGACATATTTTTATAATGAATTTGAATAATAAGAAGCAGAATCTTTGATATAGAACAAAATAAATGTAAAAAGTTGACTTCAACAATGGGATCTTAAAACCTTATTTATCTTAAGACTGAAAAGATCATTGAAAAGTTTTTATAATGATTCGATTGAGAGTTTAATGATTTTTCACTTTTTGCCCAAGTGAAATTAAAATTTATTTATTTATTGAACAATCCTTCTTCGTGTAGTGCTTATTTTATTTGAATTTCTACAATAGTGATACAATACCTTTACAAAAAGCTGTCTGTTATTATCTCAAGAGTAATTTGACGTAGATTAAACTAGACCATCAGGATAATTGTATTATTAAATGAAAGTTGAAACATAAAATGCAAAGTTAGTTATTTTAAATTAATAAAATTTAATGTAACTAAAATATTTTAATCTATATAGAATATCTTAATTAAACTTGCATTAAAGTTTAGGTAATAATTAGAAAAAATATATTATTGATCGTATTTCACAACAGGAGCAAACTATTCATCGGAAAAAAAATATTTTTTGCACTTTTGATGAAACCAATCGTCAATTTCGAGCTCTTTAATGACATAAAAAAGCGACAGAGATTTCTTAAAACTTAGTTGACTGACATTCACCCTCCAGGAGAAGGCAATTCCGATACTTTTTTTCTGGAATTCTTTTGCTCTAAGTTATTTAGAAGTAGACTTATATATATATATATATAATATATATATATATATATATATATATATATATACTTTTTCCGATTTCCATCGAAATGACTTCTTTTCCAGAACTTTCTAATGACTTATTCATTAAAAATAGTTTTTGCTTTCAAGGAAATATTTTCATCTTCGATAGTTGCGCTCTTAAGAATAGAATTTTAAGAGTATCGGTATCAAATATTTCTTCTGATTGCAGCAATTATTTTGCAAATAATTATGAAAAACAAGGAAAATAAAAAGGATTGTGATTAGGAATTTTAATATATTATGAGCTATTTAAACGTTTAAAAAGTTGCTTTTAAATTAATATAAAAGTAACATTATTCATTGTATAAAACGGTTTTTGTAGAATGTTTTTCCCGAAAACAGTGTATTCTATTTGAAAGAAAGAATGCGATTTTACAGCTTTTAAAAGAGTAAGATCGTATTTCAATTAAATAAATTAATAAGAGCAATATACTGAATTTTTATGTAATTCTTTATAAAATTTGATTTGAAATTCATTACACTTTAAAACTTTTTGCCAATCGAACAGGAAAAAAAGAATCTTAAAAATTTCTCAATTGAGTTTTACGTCTCCATTTGGCATTGTGAGTTTACCACATTTAATTGATATTATTTATTCAAATGATATACATTGAGTTTCGGCTCGGTGGCTTAAGGGTAGCGAGCCCACCTCGTAAATCCTAGGTTGCAGGATCGATCTCGGCTGGAGTCGATAGATTTTCTGAATACGGAAATCGCAAGTATGCATGTTATATGATTATGTGCTATGAAAAAGATCCTTAAGTATCAATTTGGCTCTGGTATTTGAGGTAATATTTAATATCCGACGAGAGCTTGAATTGAATATATTCAAGTGTCAAAAATTTGATTGCTGGAGTCAACACTACACAAGGCCACCAATGAAATGACTCTAACATTTAGTTACTTGCTGTGTCTCCAAAGTCTTGTTTACCAAAACGTAGCCCATTTAAAACAACATATATACAGATTGAGCGAGAGTTATAGTAACTTCTTATTATAAATCAACACGAGGGGTATTGGCGATGGATCTCGTAATTTTGACCTTGGTCACGTGACGTGGAAGACATCTGAGATGGCACTTCCCTCTTCTAATTACCACACCAACAGTAAGACATTGAGCCTCGACAGATTTAACGTGCATCAGCCCTTTCTACATGGCGAGACTTCAGTGGTGCTAGGCTCGAACTAATGACATGCCATCCACGATCTTGAACACTACCTTGACCACTCTGACTGAACTGAGAGCGAATGCAGGATTAAAATAAATTCAAAAATTTATTTAACTCCAAAGAAACAGTAAAAATAATTACATTTTAATTTGTTTGCTAAAAAATGTATTTCCATTAATTATACAAGTACAAGATACTCGCACAACTTAAATATCGAAATACAATTGGAATATATTTTAATCTGGGAAAGATCTGTTTTTTTAATTGCTATGATTACGGGCAAAGCTTTGATTGAGTTTGTGGATTTTCTACATTGTTTCATTTTGCTGATTGGTGGAACGTTTTATTAAATTCAGATCAATCAAAATCTCTAGTGAGTAAGTCAACATTGTGATGTATTGATTTCGGAACTACTTTCCTGACAACTGTGGGCTTGCGTAGAGAATCATTTGTTCTTCAGAGATTTAAAAGGGTTAAAATCTGTAATTGAACATTAAATAATTTGAGATTAAAATTTAATTGGATTTTTAGATTGCATAAAATAATTGTTGGTTTAATTAAATTGAGGAATATTATTTATTAGTATATATTTATATCTTAATTTAGTTGCAGAATTTTTTTAAATATATTGTTATTCGAGTATCTTTTGGTTAATTTTATTGTGAAAAATCTATATCATAAGCTATTATCAGTCTATTAAAATATATGTAATAAAGAAAGTGTTCGGAATGATTTATTTACTTTTTGAAAGCTTGAGTATTTTATTAAGATTCTTCAGACTCTCAGATTTGAGTCAGTTTATAGAAAACAGAATTTGATTAAAGTTATTTCTTTTCTGATATATTTCTAAGTTTACTTTTTTTTTCAATTTTAATAACTTTAAATCATCCATAATTGTTTTTAAAAAAGCTATTTAAAAAGTTACATCGAATTATTCTAAATTTATGTGTTTTGGGAAACATTTATCAACTTTTCAAGGAATAATTTAATTTCAGGATATCATTTAAAAACTAGAATTGTTGCTAACTTAGTGTAAAAATTTATTTGTAATAGTGCCTTTTAAATGAAATTAGAATAAAAAAGTTCTTAAAAAGGAATGCAAATATATAAAAAAATAGCTATTCATTTAAACATACAGGCGAGAAAAAACAGATGTCTATGTTGGGAAATTGACTTAAATACAATTTTTTTTATTATAAGTATTTTTTAAAAAAAATATTGTTACGTTATTTTAAATCATGAAATTTTTTCTTTCTTTGGTTGTAGTGAGATAAATAGCAAAGTTAAATAGTTAATGTGTAATAGTTAATGTGTAATAGTTAAAATGTAATGCAATAAAATACATAAAAGTGAAATCATGTAAAATAAACATTAGAACAATTGAAACGAGGAGTACGACCTCTACGTGGTGTACCCCGGAAATATTTTGATGGCTAAGAGATCTATAACTTTCTGGCACTGTACTCAATAAAATCCATGGAAAGTCCCTCGTCTGGAGATATATTAAACTGTCAGATCTCTATTAAAAATTACAACAGCTGGACAAATCTCTCGTCCTCCAGTGGATCCCTTCTCGCAACGAAATTTTAGGAAATGAAATGGTTGATTTATTGGCCAAAAATGGTGCCTCTGTTCAAAGAGTCAATAATAACCCGGTCTCTTTTTCAACCTTAAACAAGTTTTTTTAAAGCTCATGCTAATTTCCACGTGCAACTAATGAATAGAATTTATAACAAAAAGTAGTGGAAGGATCTTGACCCAGATAGCATCTTTGACTGACCAAGCCACGTGACCGTGGCTCAGTTCTGACTTTTTATGGAATATGACTATCTTGCCGCCAACTTACACACATGTTCAAGCCGGTTACTGAATCATACTGCCCTATCTGTCGAGACCAATTTGTCACGGATGGCTACCACATTCTCCACTGTAGTGGTCTCCGCGGAACACCATCGCTGACCGATATTGGGAAGCAATATTTCTATTGAGGAAATGACTGTTTTATGTTTATGTTCTTGTTCTCTTAGAATTTCTATTTTATTGTCAAACCATAGGAAATAAAATTAAAAAAACAATTGAAACGAGAAGTTCATTGAGTTACAGTTGTGAAATTTTTAATATTAAGCTTTTAAGTATTAATCATTCTGTAAAATTTTGGAGCATTCATTTTCTTTCATAGCAGAAAAAGCTTATATTCATATTAAAATAAAAAATAATGGTAAGGAGTAAATAATTGAAGATGGGTGCAAGTTCAATAAAATTTTAGAACTAAAAGTGTCTCAGTCTTGTTTTCTTATGATAAACGTTATAGTGTGAATAAAATATACACTAAACCAGGGGTGGTAAATCTTTTAGGAAAGAGTGCTACTATCTGATAAAAAAATGGGCGTGCCACTTCCACTTTTCCAACAAACAAAAGAATATGAAAAAGTAAAAAAAATGTCTTATACGGTTATATATATTATGGATTTTTTACCCAAATAGCACATTTTTTTAAGCAAGTCTAAGTAATCGAACTTTTACAATAATATTATAAGTAAGAAAAAAGTACAAACTTAAATTTTATTGTTAATAAACTTTTAACAAGTCACACACAAATCAATTAGGTTAGGTATAAAATAAAAATGGTAACTTAAAACATTCAATTCTAAATAAGTATTAAACAGCTTGTACTTTCTTAATGTGGTTATTGAATCTACAGTTTTTTTTACCAAATCATCCACATTAGAATTAGTTTTCGAATATGCTAACAAAATTAGGTTGTTTTAGGTGAGTATCAGTTAATTTTGAGCAACATTTTGATTTTATTAATTTCATAATAGAAAACACTTGTTCGCAAACATGTTGATTAAGACCTACAACAATATCTGACAACCAAATCGTGTAACTTTGAAAAATTGCTTTTTAGTACAAATTTTAAAATTCAACATTGTAATTAATTCATTTAAGTGTATTTGAAATAAATTTTTATGGTCGTTTTGTCTGAGACAACCGCGTTTCAATAAGACTGTAAAATATTGGTAATTATTATTATCTCCTATCAAATTTTTTAATAAGTCTACGCATGCCACTGTTACAAAGCCGTGACACACGTGCCGCGGGTTGGTCACCCCTGCACTAATCCAATCTAAATTTGTATCACGTGGTAAGGAGAGACAAGGCATTGGATATGAAACCACAAAATTTAAAAACAAGCTATAAAGTTCCAATTACTTATTCGAAACACCAAACTGCTTTGCTTTTGTTTTCTATTATTTTTATAATTACATCAAAAAATTCAAAGCGTTTGAAAATGTCCCTATTCTATGATTAAAATGAAAACTTTTTGTAATCATTTGGAGAATATTGTTAAAGAGTAGACATACATGTTATGTAATGTTTCAGCGTGAAAACATAATTTTTTAAATGTATTACAAATTTTAAAAATTACAAATTGAAATCAAAATACACTTAAAAATATTTAGTTATGAACTATATTTTAATTCAGAATTAATATTTCCTGGTTTCTATTTGGTCAACTCTGATACGTCGAAAAAATACTTTAAATGTATTGCATTATTAATTTGATAGCCCATTTTTGCCATGTTTTGGAGAATAAATTATGATTTTACTCAATACAATCAACTCGATTAAGTATAATTCGATTAAGAAATCTCGATGAAATATAACTTAATTAAGAAGTGTATTTTCCAAATTTTGCAAATCAACTTGAGACAATATTTTGCTCTGGGCACTGAGCAGCGGGAGATCCTACTTCGAGGCAGAATACAAAATAAAGAAATAGAGGAAATTAATAATTGATATCAAATAGTTATTAAAATATCTCTACTACGATATGTAAAAGTATTACCAGAAAAATGTTAATGCCCACAAAGCATTGGAAGGAGGATGCAATTACAACTGACATGCCAAGTTGAATTCTAGACAGTACTACAGAATTGAAAACCACTGACTTTCAATATTACTCTCAATTATTACATACTGTGTAATAAATACTAAAAGTCTCATAGATGAACGTCATCAAAATGCTCACTTCATTTTCCTCTTATTTTGTAATAATCATTATGATTAATTAATTTTTATTTTAATATAAACGTGTTTAATTAATGTTACATTATGCTTATACGAAGGGAATGAGAGATACTTTTCTACATGTATTGGTTCAGAAAGCTTTTATCCTCTAGCTTGAAATGATTTTCGGTATTTTAGAAAAAAAATCGGTAATTCTTAAAAATTATGTGGTACCTAGAAGCTACAGTTTATTTCAGATGAAAGTAAATATAAAGATCTTGAAATGAGTATAACTATGAAATATGAGTGATAATTATTTATATTGAAAAATTTCTTACCTAAATGAAATCCAAAACTGAATATTTCGTAAGTTATATGTTTTTCTTTTAATGTAGAGAATAATTTGCTGATGAATGTTGTACAATTTTGATACCGATATAAAAAAGGGTTCAAAAGACAGAAATAACTACCTTGTTATTATTTTTTAAGTATTTATTGCAATACTTCATGCGCAATTCAAACTAGGTTGTACTTTTGAGAAAAAAACACCTCTCAAGAGCTTACTGATGTATTCCCAATATCAAATAATGTTTTTTGGCACCAAACCTGGTAATGTTTGTTAGAAAGGGCGCATTTAAGATAAAATTAATAGAGTTTGCATTTTAGTTAAAAGCAAATATGAATCATTTCCCTTAATTATGAATTATTAAAGTTGTGCAATACTAGTACTAAGGATCAAGTATAATTAAACTAGAAATGCTAAATAGGAAGCATTTTTTAAATTCTAAGTGAATTTTTTCTGAATTTTTAAAAAAATAGTGTATGAAAAATTCAATACTTAAATGCTAAGTATTATTCATGAAAATAATGGCTATTCAATATTATTTTAACTGAAATTGATTTAATTTTATATGATGATTCCACTATGTTTATAAATTCATCAGTACTTCGCAAAAGTGTACTAAATTTTAAAAAATGAAACTTTTTTATGTTTTTAAATATTCTAAATGCGATTTATAAAGATTTTATAAAACAAATCTCTGTTTTTCATGATTTTGATGATTCAAGACACAGGTGATGTTATCTTTTATTATTTTTCCAATAAATTATATTATCTCAATGATTAAAACACTATTTATCTTATCTCTTCCATTCTAAAAAGCAAAATATATTAAGTAAAATCTGAATTTATAGGTTAACAGTTAATTTATACGCCCATATTTTTTGTAACGAATACTTTTACTAATTAGTTTTATGTAGGTCAAATTATCCTTATTGCATAAAATCGAAATAAATGAGCTTATCAAAATCTTTATTTAACTATAAACGAATAAATAAGTTATTGTCCCTTAATTTTTATCCAAAGACTAGTATCGACTTTAATTTCAGTTTTAGAAAAAACTATATTAATTTGATTACAGCATTTTATAATTTCTACGTTATATTTGATACTGTTACTGATCACTCTAATTTTATGAATGTATATCCAAACGGGAATTTAACAGGCATTCTAAGCAAAGACTTTTATTATTTTGAATCAGAAATTACTTGATGTATTTTAACATTATGACAAAACTAAAGTTCTTAATCCCGGAATCAAACAACAATTGAAATTTACATATAAATTATTTAACATACAGAAACTAGTTTCTGATTTCATGTAAATTTTATCAGGCCACCTTAATAAGACCAAAAAAAGAGTTTGACGTCTAACTTTCTGTCAACTGAAAATGTGTGACAAATTTCAAATGTTTAATTAATAAGCAAATCCCTCATAACATCCTTTTTTTTGCTCGTTTTACAAGATAAATTTTAATTTATTGTTCATGAATAACAAATATATTTTTACTAAGAATCTTGAACTATTGTTTTTAGGAATATCGAACGTAACATAGAAAGTTGATTGAATTATTAGATTCCATTGAAATAATTGGGTTATTTATTAAATTAATGTAATACTAAGTTTAAAAAAATTCTCTTGGGGAAGTCATACTTTATTCGTTATTTCTTCTTTGTCTTCTCTATTCTTAATAAGAAATAAAAAATACTTAAAAAGAATGATTTTGTTGTTGCTTTTAAACATGAAAAATATCTCATTTTTTATTAAAGTGCAAATATTTACTTACTATATCTAATTACATTTACGAAAAAGCTCTTAAACTTAAAAATACATTAATTTCCTAGCTTTATACATGCCAATTTATTCTTATTGTAAAAGCACAAAATGCGTTTTCATTATGTAAATGATTTATAAAAATCTTTTATTTTACATAAAAAAACGATGCCTTTTTACAGAATTATGTAAAATACTTAAAAATGATAACATGCAGGAATTAATTGATAATTTTGAAATTCCTTGTCATAAAAATCATGAACAGTTTTGAAAACTCGTTTCTTAGAAATTATCATAAATCATGAGTATTTCTTTCAGTTCTGTCAAAGAAATGTAAACAATGCTTAAAAATTCGTAACTTGCCTTTTCTTTTATAATATTTTATATAACAAAAAGAACTATAGTATTCTGTGGTAGACAAAAGACATTTCATAAAATGTTTTAAGAAGTCGCATTAAACCAAATTAAATTCTTACCATATTTTTAAAAATTATATATATATTTTGGGTACTCATAAGCAAAAATAGGATACCATTTAAGAAGATTAAACTGTTTATTTTTGTATGTTGTTAGTTTAAATTGTAAGTAAAAGTTTGTATTTTTATTTATAGCAGTTTACATTATTTGAGAATACCCATGCAAGAGAAAGGCAATGAATGTTTTATTGCAGCAAGAGGCAAAATTAAATTACAAGAAAATTAAATGTAATTCATGTAGTTCTGTCCCTTTTTCTTAAGGCCACATGTTTCTGAAAGGTTTCTTATTTGTTAATTGTTTGGTTTATTCAAAAGTTCTTGCAGAAGTTAAATTTTTGGTCTAAGTATATCGTTATAGTTAATTCAGAAAAAAAAAAACATCTCCTTCATCTTCTTAAGTAAAATTATAGAATAGAAAGAAAATGCTTTTTAAAAACTTCAAAGTTTTGTACTCTGTATAAATTGATTATTTGAATATAATTAACGCTTCCCTCTGCACAATAATGAAAAAAATATTTTGTAAAATATTTCATTAGAAAAATGTATACAAGTGTTTAAATAATGAGAAAAGACCTCAAGTAAGGAGAATTTCATATGATTAGAAAAAGAAAGAAAACACATATGAAGATGAAATATATATAACCGCTTATAATGCTTTTAATAAATAATTCTGATTAAATACACAGAGATGAATTTAGAATTAATTCTGATTAAATACACAGAGATGAATTTAAAATTAATTCTGATTAAATACACAGAGATGAATTTAGTCGAACGACATTTTACCAAATGAGATAAAGAACTTCTAGAACTCCTATTATTCAGTATTTATATCCTGAATTCAAACCTTGACATTTTAGTCTTGATAATCAATACTTTAACTAGAAAACTGTCAAGATAACACAGAATGAGAAATGAAAGTGTAGAAGAAGTTAAACAGAAACGTTTACAATATTTAATAATTGACTTAATTTTTTTAAGTGTTAATTCATTCACTAAAAAAGAAGCCTTAAAATGCCAAAATATAATATAACGTAGGATTGAAGCGAAATTAAATTACAGATACAAATAAGAAGTTTGTGTTTATTTGGAGTAAATAATTTACAAGTAATCAAATCGTTATAAAATCGTTTACTAATGAAATCCTTTGTAAGCCTTAGTTTCCTTACTCGAATATAATTCTCTATCAGAGAAAAGACGAAACAGTGGCAGTAACAAAAAATAGATACCACGTTATATATCTGACAAGTCTAAAGAGGGTTTTGATTCTTAGAAACCGCATGAGAAAACAAGTTATATATTGCTAATTTTAATCAGGAAACTGTATTAATCACAAGTCTCTAGACACGCAATGGCGATTGATTGATTTGGTAGCTTATGCTTTTCTATGTACAGAAATTGTTATACACACGAATCGATTTAAAAATTATCTTAAATGATAGCTTTTAAAAGGCAGTTAACGAATTTGGGTGATAGAATGAAAAACTCTTTGAATGTAGAGGACAGATTATGTGTTAATGAAATTAACTTAAAGTAAAAATACGTCAATAAAAACAAATGCGTAAAAATGAATACAATCCTTTTTTTTTGACATAAGATAACACATTTTTTTAATATTTTCATCTTTAGAACATAGGAATGATTTGTCTGAACCTTTTAAAAACTAGGTACTAAGGAAATAACTCATAGCAAAGAGATCAATGTATTTTATTTTTAATTTGTTTCTTAATAAACTCAGAAATTATTGCTATTTCTTACATTAAGTATTTATTTGTATTTTAAAATTTCAAAATTTTTATGAATAATTCATAATTTTTAAGCGCCATATAATATTTGAAATATTACAAGAAAAAATATGGTTTAACACGCTTTTTTTTAAGTTTAAGAGAATAAAGTTACAAGATTTTTGTACCAAAATAAAAGGGTGTCATATTATTTTAATTAATTAAAGAGTTATTAATGAAACTATCACGTTTATTAATTTATCTAAAAACAAAAATAGTGAAATATTATACAGATAAATATTTTGAAATTAAATAGTGTTTTTAGTGATTGCAATTTTAAGAAATCCACTTTTAAAACATGCTTATTTCTCTGGAATCTTTCAGCACTACATAAAACTCATTCATCTATTCAAAATGCCCATAAGCCATTTTAATTGCTTGAAAATTATCACGTGGCTGAAGGTTTCTTTGAATAGAGAAAATAATTAAATTTTAGAACGCGTGACAAGCATGTAAATTCTATTTTTTGCAACGGAGACAGTTTGATGGAATAATTTTTCCTTCATAGAGTAAGAATTTAATGTAATAAGCAGCTAATACAAATACACAGGAATAAATTAAAAAATAAAAATATTAGACATGGGTAGAATTGCATGAAATAAGCATTTAAAGAAATAAGATCGATTTAAATAAAAGAAAAAAAGTATAACGGTATTAATAGGTATGGAATCATAAAAAAAGTAATTACTTATTTTTTTTTAATTTAAAAAATTGAGCTGTGTAAAGTAAAGTGGTCATGGTAGCCAAGTGCTCATGTTCACCAGTTCATTGTCAGCATTATTTCTGTCTATTTCAAAAGCCACCAAACAACCGACATGTAGTAAAGAGGTTAATGCAAGCTAAATATATCGAGGCTCAACGTTGGTGTAAAAGTTTTGAAAGTACGGTTCCAGCTCATGTGTCATTCTAGTCACTTGGCCATGACCTAAAATTATGAATTCCTCCTCTAACAGCCTTCGTGTTTCTTTTAAGTGCAATATTCACAAACAATCAGTCTCTTCAATAGCGAAGATAAAAGAAAAATATTTCCTTCTTGTATGTGAAGGTTTATTTTCCTGATAAAAATTAGCTTGATCGTAAAATCATAAGAATAACATGAAAACGCAGGCCTCGTAAAATACATTAGACACAGCAATAACATTTTTAAAATCAATTTTGAAATTTTTGGAAAAAAAGAAAGAAATATATATTTGAGCAAAGCAATATATAACAACGCTTTTGCAAGAACTAATCTGGAATGTATTTAATGTCTGAGAAAAGTAAATAAATTCAGACATAACTGTTGTTAAAGAAAATTTATTATCCTTCAGGAAAGAAAGGGGGAAAAATATACAGTTTTATTAGTCTTTCTTCATTATTCAACCTTTATGGAAAATCGGCTGAAGAATCTTGGTTGAAACAACCGATACATTTTCATACGATGGATTAAAAGCTAAACCTGTTGCCATAAAATCATCAATCTTCTGCACAAGTATTTCACAAATTTGAAAAAGAAGGTAATGCTATAGAATTTCTCTTGAAATTATATATTTATCATATTACATGTATTATAAATGAGAAAAATGAGGTAAAAGAAACTAACTTAGGTGGAGGTTAAAAAAGTAGTTTTTTTATTTAAAAAACCAGTTTTGAAATTAAAGTGAATGAAAGAAATAAAATTGCTGCATATTTTTTTATGAAAATTAAAAATTTAATTAACACTAATTTAATTTTTGAATATTTAGTTGATGAACTGGTTGATACTGTCTTAGAAAAATTGGTTACAGCATCTTTATTTTAAAGAATGCCTCAAATTATAAATGCATCTTATCTATTAAATTGAAGTTAAAATTGTACTTGCAGTTACATTTTTTTTATAAAAAAAAGGAACATTAAAACAGTATAACAGTCAGTAGTTTCCTTTTTTGGTATTTGATATAGCATATCGGAAAGTTAACACATTGATAGGAATAACGTTAATTTGCATATATATAATAAGTCTTGGGGAGTGGCATGATTTCTTTTAATCAATCTATGGATCATTTGGCCGAGAGTAGAAGTGTGTGTAGATGACTTTGGATGTATGAGGAACCATTTTGTAACAAGATACTTCATTTTTATTTACACTTAGGAAATGGCACAGCAAAGGACACAAAAGCACATGCAAACAGCAGACATTAGTATAACATTTTGACAAATGCATGGCATGGCGAGAATTTTCTAGAGAGTCTTGGTTTTTATATGAAACACAGGCCGGAAGTTTCAAAATTCACACGACTTCCGTGGATGCATCTTGTGATTGGTGGAGAAACATTGTACGATGATGTCGTATGTAACTTTACTTTAAATACATTAAGCTTTTAATTTTTAAGAGATAAAATTATGATTTAGTCCCGTTAGGCTGGTAAACGGGCTGGTATCCCTTATATATATATATATATATATATATATATATGTTACCGTTAAAGTGTATAATTCTGTTATTTCATAGAATAACTAGATATTTCATGAAATAACTAGACAAGTCAGTTAAAGTATATAATAGATTAAGAATTCCATACGTTTCTAGTTATTACATGAAATAACTAGTTATTCTCTTAAATAACTAATGATAGACCGTTAAAGTGAAAAATAAACAATTTAAAAGTTTTGTCCAGTTATTTCATAAAATATCTAGTTATTCTATGAAATAATAGATTTCACATTTTCCCTGTAACATATATATATATATATATATATATATATATATATATATATGTATGTATATATATATTATATATATATGTATATATATATATATATATATTACAGGGAAAATGTGAAATCTATTATTTCATAGAATAACTATATATATATATATATATTCAAAATTTCTCTACAAGAGAGAGATGAATTACATGATTAATACTTAAAAGAATATCAATTGCCAGATAACAAGACAACAGAATTTAGAAGGAGATATGAAAGATTGAAATAACACAGTAAAATATAAAAGAATGGATGCTTCAGTATTATCAACATTGCTGACTTAGGACAGCTAGTATACATAAAATTTTCTTTGAAAAATCCTTCTGTATAAAAGTGGGGTTGAACATATTTTTTGGCCAGCCAACCTTCGCCCTTTTTTGTTAATAATACCAAGCAGATACCAATTGGAAATAATGGATAGGAAATCTAAATCCATTATAAGGAAAAGGTAACTTACCCAAAAATTGCATACTGAAATGCAGAGCCCGCGCTAAATCTGAGTACAATAAACAAGTTATTGCCAGATTCTGGACCCAAATACAATTTCAAAACAAAGCAATGGCTGAAAAATAGCACTTAGCAAAAGTGTGAAAAAAATAGAAATAATAAAATAAGAAATGTAAACATACTACCATTATCTTAGACTCTTAATATGGTTTAAAAGTTATAATATATTCTAAAAAAGTAATTTTATCTAAAACTAGAAACTGGGGGTATTTAAAACTATCTAGGAAGAATAATAAATCTATAATATAAACCTTTTAAAACTATGGAAATTTAATCCTTACTATTTAGAATTTCATTATTTAAATATCTATTAATAAAATTAATAGGGTAGTTTTGAATTAAACAGTATTTAGTAAAATGTTTATAATTTTTTATTTTTTCTGATTTATTAGAAACTAGAAGTTTATTGCGTAGTGTGTAATTAAGAACAATATTTCTGAATATAGATACATGCACATTACTCTCCCAATGCGGTACTTTTATAATATTGAAATTAAAGTCTTCTCGTTTATCATAAATATTAGTAACTATTTTATAATCATTTAATTTAATTTCTATATCAAGAAAATTTGCTTCGTAACTGTTACTATTTGTCTGTATTAAATTAAGATATTGTGGATAAAAATTAATATTAGGCATAAAGTTGTCTTGCTTGCCAAAAATGATTATATCATCTATATAACGAAAAAAATAAAATTCTAAGTTGTCCGTGAAACTATTTTCAAAATAATGTAAATATAAATTGGCAAGACAGTTGCTAGCTGGGCCACCTTGTGGTAGACCCTTAATCTGTTGATAATAATTACCATTATGATAAACATAATTCTCTTATAGAACTAACCTAAGTAGAGAACCAAATCTATCATATTTGACATTTTTAAACAAATTATCTTTATGTAATTTTACTAGTGTTTTTATCATATCATCAATATTAATTGAGTTTAAAAGATCTTCAAAATCTAAACTAAATACTGAAAATATTTTTTTATCTTTAATTTGTGCAATAAGTTCTGTACTATTTTTAAGAATGGCTGAAGTTTTTAGATTATTTATTGTATCTTGTAACATTTCATGTAGAATTTTGCCTGATTTGCTGATATATGTATTAAAACCATTAGTAACTGTTCTAAACTTTACTGGATTTTTATGAAATTTAGGAGTAAGAAATACATGTGGAAATTTATATATATATATATATATATATATGACGATCTCACGGGAATTAAAACATTTTACTGAGATAACCTTTATATTGTTGCTATCGTTGAATTGATTGATAAAGAAACATTTTGTCATTTTAAATCCACATTTTATTTTACACACAAAGCAACAACAAAGACAAAACAAACGAAACGCTAAGGGGACAAAAGACACTACACAAAAGCGTTCTTTTTTCGTTCCAGAGATCTCTGCTTTTACATTTATCAGTCACAATAACTGGGGGACGGAATATTACATCCTCTTATTTTGAAGTGAGAACGTGGTGGTTTTTGCGGAGATAAATTTGTGATTAAAATGATATTTTACATTAGGCGGGTAAGCTACACTCTATAACAATGAAAAACGACACACCAAGAATGAGTTGCACGATTGTAATGAAATTTCGTATGCAAAGACATAGGTACCGACCATACAAATGATTAAAATTTGATGTCCAATGAATGAATAGCGGCAGCAACAGCGCATCAGAACTGCACACTCAGCAGGTGTCTATTAGAAGTGGTTCTCAATATGATGGTCAATACTTTTGTTGCATTGCGATTTAGGATACCTTTCAATGACTGAGAAAATACCTTGCCGCAGGATTCGAGTTCATTACGAGCAACTGGCAGGGTTTGAAAGAGGTAGTATCATTGGATTGGAAGAGGCAGGTTGGGCAAATCGGAGAATCACTCATCATATGGGTCGAAGCGATGGGGCCATTGGAAGATGTTGGCAAAGATTAGGTTGACAGTGGCAGATTTCAGCGTCATGATGATAGCGGTTGACCTAGGACTACAGCAGATCGGAAGGACAGATTGTTTGTCATATCAGCTGTCACAGCGCCTGATTCATCGTTATTGACCATCAAACGTGCGACCCGCCCAAGAGTGTCCATCATGACCATTCGCAGACGGCTGATTGAGCGAAATTTGCGCTACCTGCCACTCATGCCTGCACACTGTCGAACCAGATTACATTGGTGCTTGACTTGATAGTGACGAATCCCACTTCCAACTGTGTCCTGACGATTATTGAAGCCGTTTCTGAAGACGTCCAGGGCAGCGTGCGATCTTGCTTTCACCATTGCATGCCACACAGGTTCTCAACAAGGAGTTGTGGTTTGGGGTGCCATTTCTTTTGACATCCGGGGACCCCTTTGGTCGTCATTAGAGGCACACTTACAGCACAGAGGTACGTCGATGATGTTCTGAAAAATGTTTTGCTACCGTTCCTTTTGCAGTACTCTGGCCTTATTTTTCAAAAAGATAAGGCCAGACCACATACGGCAAGTGTTGCTATAAACTGTCTTACAGCTTGTCAAACACTTCCTTCGCCAGCCAGATCTCTCTCCAACCGAGCATGTCTGGGGTATGATAAGAAGGCGACTGCATCTATTAAGAAATGTAAATGATCTGGTCCGACAGTTGGAGCAAATTTGGCAAGAAATACCTTAGGAGACCATCAGGGTACTTTATCACTATATGCCACATCGTGTGGTAGCTTACATCCAGGCTAGAGGTGGGTCACAACACCTTATTGAGCTCGTTACTTTGTAAGTATGTAACTCTGAAATAAATCGTTCAATTTTTCTGAAATTTTAATCATTTTCTATTCTGTACATAATTTATCTGTCCATCAATTTTTGTCTCTACCGAACAACCCGTTCTTGGTGCATTATTTTTTTGTTGTTGTTATAGAGTGTATTTTGCCTATCACACAAAGTCTTGGGGAGACTCAAGACCATCATATCGCGAGAGAAAATTTAATTGGTGAATTATTACACATATTTCTTATATACAATCGGGATGAGTAATTTAGTAACTTCCCTTCAAAAATTATTTTCATGATAGTGCTTTTTTTCACATATGTCAATATTTTCACTAATCATTGTTCTGAAGGACATGATTTGTAATTAGAAAAATTTCATGAAAATGAATTATTAGTCTATATAGTGGTTTTTAAGAGAAGTGTTGGAGTAATTGCTTTTCAGATATTTGAAAAACGAGACATTTTAACACGTTATTAGACGGTCTTATTTCTCAGGTTATGTATTTAAAATATCCATCGGGTAATATTTTTAAATTCAATATGATGTTTTCCCTGAATAACTCTTCGAAACATTTGGGAAAAAAAGCTCAAAATATTTAAATTTTGAAATCAATTTAATGTCAAACATATTTTGGAAAGTAGTCTTATTTTCCTCTAATAATATCATTCCCTCTACGTTTATTAAGTTAAATATGTGTTCCATCAGCCTCAAATAATCATTATCGTGAATTTCATTACAGAATTAAATTTCTATCTCAGACTCAAGAGTTCGAAGTAATCTTGAGATTCAGATAGTAAACATTTTTTAACGTTGCATTTTAATGAACCAAATTTTGCCAAATCTTTTACAATTTTTTCAAACAAATTTAATATTTCGCTGAGACTCAAAAGAATTCTGAGCCCTGAAATTGTTTGATCAAATATTTAGTACACCAATTTTTTAATAAATCATAGTTTAAAAAAACTAAAAAAAAACACGTTTTTATGGTTAGTCGGGCTAAAAAGTAAAAAAATTATTCTTAATATAAGAATAAAATGATTAACAAGAAAATTAATGTCATTGGGGTAAAAGTGTGGAGTTCTCTATACCAATTGTTAAAAATTCTTACTAGTTCTATTCCGAAATGCTAAATTAGTGTTAAAATGTAGCACTAAACACCCCACGCTTTTACCACAATGACGTTATTTTTCTCGTTAATCATTTTATTCTTTATGAAGAATTTCTTTTTTTACTTTTTAAAGTTCAATTAACCATAAAGCGTGTTTTTTAGTTTTTTTAAACTACAACTTATTTTTCAATTTTTAATTCACTCTACAATAAAAGTATGTATTTTAAGTTTTTTAAGCTATCATTTATTCATTGATGAATTAATACTAAATGCATCATTTTTCAGTTTCTGGAATATTCATTGGCTTCCTATGAGTGTGTCGATACGGCCTGATTTGCAAAATGTAGGATCAACTAACTCATGAAAATTTGGTTTAGCTAAGTTTGAAATATTTCTTGTGAAAGAAGGTGTTAAGTCAATGATATTTTTCACTAAAAAGAGCTCAATGTTCTCTCTGAAACTTTCATTAATCCGGTGATCTCTGAATCAATTCTCGGCTGTTGTGTTAAAATGAAGCAATGAATGATGTTTCATTCCACAGATCCGACAAGAGAATATAGAAAAACAGACTTCATGTCTGAGTTCAGCAGTTATAACATAAATTATTTTTTTCACATGCACAAGTCTTTTTTTTAAATTTCCATTTCCAGAAAAACTAGACAATTGCTTATATTATGGTGAGAAACTGCTGACGCACATTTTCTCTCTTTTAGGTTTGTAACTTAATTTTTTAGTCTACAAATCTGGAAATAGGATCTGGAATCAGTCGCCAAATCTAGAAATAGTATAATGAATTAGCCGCTAAATCTGAAAATCATTACTCATGATGAGGACAATCGAACAAAACTATGAAATTATTGTATTATCATCGGTCCTTGACAAGTGTGCAAAATTTCGAATTAATCTGACCTTTTAAAGTGGGCAAAAACGAGTTCAAAGATTCCTTTTCATATAAGTGAAACTTATAGAAGCATGTTAAAAAGATGGAGGATTTTATCCAAGAGAGATATTTTATCATATGTGTTATATTGAACAAAAAGTGTCAAGATATTCAAAAATACATTTGTATATCCCTGTTAGGTTAACGTTTTTGTTTATAATAAAAAAATCTGAACTGTTAAAAGCTGTATGTATGTGAAATATTTTTACATAGTTCCAATCTTATTCTTCCGTAGAACCAAGGATAAATGATTTAATAATGTAAATGAATTAAGAAAGCATAAAAAAGCCGCACTAACTACATTAAAACTAACTATATATTTCATATAAATTGTCTAGAACTTTCTACATAAATGAAAGAATGTCAATGACATAACATTAATTCAGAAAGAGATTTTTTAAACTATTAATCTAAAGACTGATTAGATTGCTCTTTCTTCAGATAAAAAGTTTCTCAGATGAGACTTAGCAAATTGCACATTTTTTACAAAAAGTGTAGAATATTCTAAAACAGAAAAATAGCTACGTTTTATGCACGAGGATAACTTAAATATGAAAAGCTACCAATTAAAACAATGAGAAAAGAAAATATAAATTATTCTCGTTACTCACGTGGTAAGTTAAAAAATTTTTTGTGAAGCCATAAGTAATTAAACTGTGTAATTCTCTAGGAAGACAAATTTAATCGATATGGAGGTCAATAAACAAAAATTCAAACTGATTTTTATTTTAAATTATTGTTACAGCAAGCATTGTGAAACTATTTTTGACAATCCATGACATAGGACGCTGTCCTTTACTTTACTAAAAAAAAATCAGCTAAACTAAATTTAAAAAAGAACTATACTCACTCTAGGTATTATTTTCATTTTTAGATTTTTTATTTATACACTTATTTTCTTAATATAGATTTTTATTGAAATTTGTGTGTGTGTGAGTGTAATTATATAGATTTTGTTAAATAATATCTTCTCTTATGAATTGTGTGTAATCATCGCTTTTTGTTCATCATAATGTGTAACTGTAATCTTTTATGAAGAATTAAACGTAATTATAGATTTTGACTGTAAGAAACCGTTATAATATTTTGAAAGTTAAAATATTTTTATAATAGTAATATTGTAGTTAATTCCTTAACTAATTAGCACTTCAATTAATTAATCCTCCTAAAGCGATATTTATGTTTTTGAAAAACATTACACACAAATCGTATTATATAATCATTACTTTTAATAGTTATAAGGATTGTATTAAATTATACGGGGGAATTTTATTTATTACTTAAAATATATTTTAAATTATATGGAAGAATTATGTGCTTGTGTAGAAAAAGTTAAGTGGATATCTCCGAGTATGTTGCTCATGGTTGGAGAGATGAAAGAGAAACGTTGGCGTAATTTTTCTTTTGTGTAATAGTATTGGTTTCGCAAGAAACTAATTTCGATTTGTGCCGTGTAAAATTTTTCTGTACAAAAAATAAGCTTTAATCAGTCAAAGTTCTTTCTTTCTGTTTGATAACTTGTTGCTACTTTTCTAACAACTTCATGAGTCCAAGTTAATAGAATTTTTGGTCTCTATCAGCAAAAACCTCATCCAAGTGGGATTTTGGTCATCAATAGCTGAAATTTTTATAACTTAGAAAGTTTCAAAATCTTGAATACAAATGATATTTCGACAAGATGGTTTATAATAATATTATTTGAAAAAGATCATGGTCCAAACTTGATGCATCGTTAACATAATCTTTAGCAAGACGTACGAAATTCTTGGAACTTTGCTTTAAAGAAAAGTCGCATCCTCCATATAGCCCCAACTTTGCAACATCTAATGCATTTCGAATTTTACAAAACTCTTTAAATGGTAAAAATTTTAATAATAACGAGGACTTCAAATCACATTGGGTCGAGTTTCTTTGCAGATAAGAACAAGGAACTCATCGAGAGTGGATTCATGAAGTTATCATAAAAATGGCAACAAGTAATTGATAAGAATGAAGGATATTTGACAGATTAAAGTTAATTTTCTTTTGTGCAAAAACATTTCCTTCTAGAAAATCAAAATTACTTTCTTGTCAACCCAATATTTTGCCTGCCATTTAACTCCTAAAAATAATAAATCATTTATAACCTAAAATGTGATATTAATCATAATTCTCAAAATTAGGATGGTTTTCCAAAAAAAAGTATAAATCATTTTTTTACTTGTGCGTTAAATGAATACTAATTCTTTATTCGTTGCATTTGCATAAACATAAACCTTTTATAGTTATCTCTGGAATAAAACTTGAATTCAAACTTGAAACTCAAAATCCTGCAATGATTTGTGTTACAACAACGAGAATAAGAAAATGACTTCCTTTAATTTAAACTAATACCGAATGCTTGTAAAAAAAAAAAATATTTTTTACAGTTTTTAAAAGTGGTAATTAATTGCAGAAATAATAATAAGTAAGAATCACATGGCCCAACGTTTGAATTAATAATAGATTATACGCTTAACTTCATTTAAAAAACCAAGAACCAGAACAAATTGCAAATTTAAATACATCCCTTATTTTAATATGCAAAATGTTTGAGAAGCACATTTTAAAATAAAGAAATTAATTCTTATATAATTAAAGGTTTATCAATATTATTTAGTTAAGCAATTTTAAATATTCACTTTATGAATAATTTTGGAATCTAAGACGTTTTTAAAGTGCGTTTTTAAGTGGAATTTTAAGCATACTATAAAAAACTACGAACAGGCTGGATAAGGTGGCTGGTTTGGCGTTGTCCTTACACACCCAAGTTTGGGGATTCAACACTAGCCCGAGTCGGTGGATTTTCATGATGCAGAAAATTGACAGCGTCTATGTCGTATAATTATGAGGCATGTTAAATATTGCTAGAGTGCCTTTTTGGATTGGTTGCTCTAAGAAAAATTAAACAAACAATTCTTAGTACAATTTCGCGTCGTCAGAGCTCAAGTGCCCCACTCTGAGGAAGAAATTGGTCTTTAAAATTACATTGTAGCAATTGGTAATTATCTAAAATGTGCGGCACCAAAAAATGTTACCAGCTCCTGGGAAATGTTCTCGGTCTGAAATGGTAAATACCAATCCGCAAGCCCATTTATAATGAAAAAATAATGACTACGATTCATACATTATAAGTTTTTCTACACGTAAAAATATTTTCTCACCTTTAACATCACACTCTCCAAAACAACACAAAAATTATGTTAACTAAACGAAATTTAGAATTTTATTTAAAAATCGAATGCTCATTTTACTGTCTCAAAATTTTTCTAATCATAAAACATATTCTTCTTTTTTAAGTGCAATTTTAGAAAGAATCTGTGTTTTTTTAATTACTGGTATTAAAGTTTGAAGACCACTGGCCCAGTAGTAGCGTATCGCACTTCGATGCCATAGGCCCGGGGTTCATAATCTAGGCTGGGTAAGATCGATTCAGCCTTTCATCTCTTCAGTTGGTCGATAAATGAGTACTAAGCTTGCTTTGGAACTAAACACTGGGGGTTTAGTGTCAGGAACATCTGCGCATGTACCTCAGTGCCTAAGGTCATAAAAACTGAGATGGGGACAGTAGGCTTTGATTCTCCATGGGCTGTTGGACCATTGAATTTAGTTTTTAGCTTAGTTGTTAAAGTTTAATGATTAAAAATTTTAGGTATTTGTGGAAAGAGTATTCAACATTAACTGAATCCTCATTTAATTCTATTCGTTTGAATCTTTCTAAATTTTTCTGTTTATACTAAACTAAATGGCCCAACAAACCATAGAGGTTCAAGGACTTCTGTGCCCATCTCAGTTTTCATGACCCTGGGTGCTAAGGTGAATGAGCAGATGCTCTGGTCAGGTGGTCAGTCTGACGTGAAATTCCTTGTATTTAGTTCCCAAGCAAACTTGGTACTCATTTATCGACACACTGAAGAGATGAAAGGCTGAATCGACCTTGTCGAGTCCGGGGTTTGAGCCCGGGACCTGTGGTCCACGCGATACGCTACCACTCAGCCACTGGGCTTCTGTTTACACTTTCTTAAAAATGTACGTCATTTTTTCACATTTTAATGTCTGTTTAGAAATTTATATAAACAACCGAAAATAATTAGTTTTATAAATAATTATACGTTCTTGTACAAAATATATAACGATTTAAAATGTAATGAAGTGCACGAAGATTAAAAAATGAAACGCGAAATATAGTTTTAAATATTTTCAAACATTTCATATGTAGATCAGTAAAAGGAGACTAGAACTTTGAATAATCAAAATGAACCTATCCCTTTAAATTTAACAAAAACTCCTCTCTCTCTCTCTCCTTGACGGAAAAAATTTGTTTGATAAATCATTATAAATTACAAGGACAGCAGGACAAAGTTATGAACATGTCTAGACAAAAACTCATTTGGGAAACAAATTAAAATAAATCTACCCGGGTTTGTAGAATAAATAGATACATTTTATAAGTAACATTATATGTTACAGAAATTTCAATATGCGTTTCATTATTTTCGACACAATTTACTTCGTCAAAAATATGAGTAGTTTTATTTTATGATTTTATCCAATAGCGTTAAATGACGAGAAATAATTTAATTTTGGAACCATTGCTTGGTACTTAAGATTTTAGATCTTTAATACATCGCTTACTCCTTACACAGGCAGAAATTTTAAAATTATTTTTAAATGAAAGCATGTTTGAGTTACCGTAAAACCGTAGTTTTTTCATAATTCGATTTCAAAATGTGCAGAGCAAGTATTTACCACTTCTAGTTGTTTCAGTTTTCAAGAATGGAATGAGTTAATGTTAAAGTAATTCCGAGCCTCTTTTAAAAAATTACTCTTTACATTACATCTTAGCAATAAAACATTGTTAATGTAAAATTGGAACTTGATTTTTTTCCTTCTTTTATAAAGAGATGGAACTGCATAATTAAAAAAAAAACAGTTTTGGAATGCTAGGCTTTGAATATTTCTTTTTAAATCAATAGTTAATGTGTTTATAAATATCTCATTCAATTATAAAGATTTATTTAGTTTCACTTGAATATTCTTAAAGTACAAAAATGTATAAATATTAATTTTGAACCAACTATGTAGTTTTAAACAAGAGTCAAGTTTCAAGAATGACTCTTAAATTTAAATCTCTCACTTCCACACCACACCATTCGAGAAATTTATCGCCCAATTGTATTTAACATTTTGTAATCCTGTTATTCCGCATGCCTTCAGCGGAAATAAGTTATGAAAAAAACACCACTGTCTACAAGTAGATGTTTTCTATAAATCACACTTATACACCATCCATAGCTTTGTTTAATTATTTCACTAAATTATAAAGTATGTAATGATTATAAATTCTAATTGGCAGGTGTTGATTCTTTTTTTAGTTTGACACTTACGAGTTATCAAGTTAAAAGTAAAACTGGCATGAATTTCCTTATAATGTCTGATACTAATTGTTTAGAGAAAAATCAATCTCTCTCTCTGAAAGAATTCGTAGTTTAAAGTGGACATGTTCTTTAGTGAATTTGCAGCCTTATCGGCTTTAAATCTGTTTCCTCATTTGTTTTTACATATTGTAACGTCGACTCATTAGCAGAACTCACCCCCTATACATGTCAAGATTGACTTATAGGGTCAGTTGATTAAATGGGACATTGTGTCTCAATAAAGGGCACCGGTGGTTCGCCCCTTATATTGGAAGCATAATACTTGCGAACTGTTTGGGAGAATGGCTTTATATATAGTCGCTACTCCTTTCCTTACTTCCTGACTTACAGATGCCTGTTTGTCCGGACACTCAATAGACGAGATATAGTCCTATTGTGGTGGATGACTCTATCATATTGACTTATCCAATTTAAATAGAACGTACTGGCACCAAAGATAGTCACAGAGGTACACCCGGCGAAAGTATGACAGGACATATTATGGTCACTAGATGTTTGACATGAGCCCTTGTCACGGGAGAGTTCAGAAGAGCCGGTCATTGTTCGTATACGCCAGTGGAGAGTAAATGAAGTCGGGGGAGCCTCGTGCAAAATTTGTGGCCCACCAATGAGAGGTGGCGAAGGGTGTGTAGGTGACCCACCTCTAGAGTTAAAAAGGGTTGATTCGGAATTAGAAAAAAAAGAGACTTTCTATTGACGTTTCCAGAACTCACAGGACTAAAATATTGTGAGTACCAATAGAGGGTGGCACTTGACCTCTGGATATCCCTGCCTGACGAATGAAAGTGGAGAATATAAGTGGGCCAAAGGGTTGGCGGCTCTGACTGACTTTTGAACATGACTTTAGTTTTTTTTTCTTTCCAGCGAACAACGGAATGCTTTATACTATAATAGCGTATTCTAGATAATACTTATTTAACCAAAAAATAAAGTGATTTTTAACAATTAGCTGCATGACCGTAAGCGCTACCATGTCATGACCTTACAGTATATATATTATGGAAAAAAAGTTACATGTTTCATTTACTTTGCTCTTCCTTTCTTGCCTTTTTAGAGTTCCGTCTACTTTAAAGATATCTTTTTTTCATACATTACAAAATACTTGGCATTTTTTCATTAAATATGACCTTTACCATTTATTAATCAATTAAATAGACAACAAACCCAGCCACCCCTTACAGTACACATGTTTCTATTGTAATTAAATACTTATTTGAAATAATTTTACTGATTTATTAAAAAAAATAATAACTTTATACACTGATATGTGTCTTGGTTTCTGATAAGCCCTACTTGGGGACTTTCTGCTTTTATTAAAAAACATGCATTAGTAAAAAAAAAATTCATGGTCAATTCGTCCAGATTTTCCAAGTTGCTTATTCCGCAGAAACAGTGTACCATACAAGAAACAACTTTTACAGACTTATCCTTTATTGTGAAGGTTTTCTGACGAATAATCATACTACGCACTAATAAGTTTCACATGTATTAAGGAAAAATTACATTAACTATTTATTGAATAGCAGTTAATTTATGCATATTATTTATGTTGCATTCATACATTTTATTACATGTTGTTAAACATTTCGGTAAAGAGACCTCGTAAAAAGGAAGGTGGGTAATGCTTAAAAATTCGGGAAACAATTTTCCCAATGTTGATGGTGTTTGAGAATAATAAGGCGAAATACATATATTTAGCACTGTTTTAGTTAAAATAACGTTTAGCTTCCCCAAGTTGTGTGGTGCATTTCAAAAGCATTAAACGTTCCATAATAAACTAAAGTAAACGTATTTTATTTTGTAATGTTTTAATATCACATCTCGTCACAGATATGATAATATTAATCAAAAAATTAAACTCTTATTTTTTAGCTTATGAAAAAAAGTCAAAATATCATTCTCTATTTTATGTACAATAATGCTTAAGGGAATGCTTAAGAAGGTCCTATTAATTTTTTAGTAAGATGATATATTAAAAAAATTGGATTTAAAGTTTTATAAAAGATTTTTAAAGATAATCCTACAATTTAAAAGGACTGAGAGAGAGACTCTATTTGACTACAAAACTTATCTCTGTTACAAAGGAACTACTTTCACTTCATATCAAAGATATCAAAGAAATATAATATAACTATAAAACCGAAATAATTGCGAATAATTTATCAAAAGGTTTAGTTTTTCTCAATAAAACTTATATCTTTGATATAAGCTTTATTTTGGGTCGTGGATAGCCAAGTGGTTAGAGCATCGGGCTCCAGACCGGAAAGCCTGGGTTTGATGCCCGATGCCACCAAATACCCTCCGGGTACACACGGAGAACGTGCTGGTTAAATCAGTAGATCTGAATGGTACGCCATCTATGGCGTTGTACAGAGCAAAATCGTACTGTCACCTTCATGGGGCTCAAAGCTTAGGCTAACGACATTCGTACTATATAGCCCGATGCCATGATGAATTTCGTAGACCTTGATCTGATTACGTCAGACAGGTGGCATTAGCAACAGCAACAACAACAAACTTATATCTAAAAATTATTCAAATCTCTTTCTTCAAAAGCATTTTACTTCCAATGCAATTATAAATGTAAAGTTTGAAGCACATGATTCAATTCCCCTTTTCTTCAATTCTTGAGAAACATGCAATAATATATTTTCGACAAACATTATAATTCAATGAAAAATGATCCTTTGTTATCTATATCTGTTTGTTGTATTATCTTCAGATGTATTTAAATTTTAAGAGAACAAGTTATGATTGTGTGGTAACATCGCTTTCTTGATAGAATAAAGTTATTTTACAACATTTGAATTTGCCACGATGCAACTACAACATTTGTATATCAAAATAATCTGAAAATAAACAAACTTTTATGGTCTGACCTATACCATTAAAGAGAAATGAAGATCTTTTTAAGAACCCTTTGAGACCTTAAGGTTACAAAACACCTGGTGCTGATAATTTCTTCATCCATAGAAAAATATCATTCCTTCTGCAAGCTTCAGTAATCGCAACTAATTCTAATCGTGTCTGTTCACTATCTCGAGATATTAATAGAGTAAGGGAGTTTCATCAGTCTCTCTAAGTACTCCGAGATTTTTGGTGATTATTCCTTAGTACGAAAGAAATGGAATTTCTGTGTGTTGATGTGTGAAAGTGATTTCATTTTGGTGTGATTATGTATTTGTTAGAAGATTAAGTAAGCATATAAAATATTTTGGAAAGTTGTAAGCTCTCAGATCTTTTCACTTTGCTGTGTCATGTTTAAATTAGTTGAATTTGGAATGGTTAGACGAATTTCTTATTTTTTAATGGTTAGATACCACACTTTTCATCATTAAATGGCATTCGAAGGCAGTTTATTCATAAATTGAGAAGTATTTATGGTTAAATTCAGTAGATTCCTCCTTTGGTAGTTTTGCAATCTTTTAAAGATTTCTTGAGGGGAGGGGGGACTTTTTCTTTATCTAATTTTACGTTTTAGAAGATTCTTGCCAAATTTTATTCAGATAAATTATATAGTTGCAGAATATTATGTGCTGAAAAGCATTAGAACTAATTATTTTAAATGACATTTCGAGAAATATTATTAATTTTTTCTTGTGTTAAATTTTGATCTGGGAAATAACATTAATTTAATGTATACGAAGCAGAAAATTATAGGATATCTAAATCTTTATTATGAACATTTGCTTAAGTTGGTATTACTACTGTCTCTTAACTTAACGTAACTCAGTGGCGCAACAGCCCATGAGGGCCAAGGCCTTCTGTGCCCATCTCAGTATACGTGACCTTGGTCTCTGAGGGGCATGATCAGATGTTCCGGCCAGGTGGTCAGTCTGACGCAAAACTCCTAGCGTTAAGTTCCCAAGCAAGCTTGGTACTCATTTATCGACCCATTGCTGCCCCTTAGAGTTTATTTACTTTCAAAGACTTAAATATGTTTAATTTAAAATAACAGAAATTGTTGATGGTTAATTTCTATAAGAAACAGAAAATGTGTTAAATGTCATTGCTTAAATCATATTAAGCAAAAAAAAGGGACAAATTAAATGATTTAAATATCTTGACATGCATTGATCTTCAAGCATTTAATTTAGTTACTCTTAAAGTAACAAATGCTAAGTAATAATAATTTTATATGCATATATTATTACTATGTGTTAACTTCTCACCCTCAGAATAGTAAAATTCATTTATCAAGACGAGTTGATCAATGTTTTCGTCTTCAGCTACTTAGAACTTGTGAGCATACACATCAATAAGTGTCAACAAAATCATTTAAAAATACAATTTTTCTAAATATTTCATTCACTGCTATATTAAACAGGGAGGTAAGAGAAAAAAAAGTTTTTTCAATGACTTATTTGAGGCTTTAGAAGTAAGAAAGTTTTTAAGTAATTAATGGAACAAAATAATTCTTAATATATGCTTTTAGGTATAAAACAATTTTAAAATGTATTTTTGTTACATCTCTAAAGCTTTACTTTAATTTTAAGATAATAGAATTCTTATACAATAGCATCTTTGCGTTACATTAAGATGATCTATACGATTATTAGCTTTGTACAGTAAATTTGTTTTGGAAATTATTCAGAGCTGTTATTCTTATTATAAATGAACTATAGTATTTTATCTTAGCAATTTTTTTTTATCTTTTCTTCCGTAGTAAAAATGTAACCTTAAGACCTAAGCATTCAAAATATAATGTTGTATGAGCATCGTTACTTGCTTCGTAGCATATTTAAAATATTTTTTAAGAGTTACTACCTTCACAGAAAAGAATTTCAATTTTTTGTATGATTACTCATTCGCAAGAAGGATTTTGTATTTAATTTGGTTCTTTTGAAAGAAACTAATATTTTCATGCAGTAATTCCAAAAATAAATGACGGATAAAGTCATGAAGAAGAATATCGCTTCACATTTTTAATACATTTTCTTTAATTATTTTAAAATTAATTTAGAGAAAATTTATTTTAGAATCAGTTTCTATTAAGTATAAAACATTTGTTTAATTCCTCTCAAATGTGTACGTCTTTTTAAGTCTTGCTTTCATAAAGTTGCTTCTGTGAATGTTTTTTTTTATTTCCAATGCCGGATTACAAGACAACTGCAAACAAAATGAGAAGCAGAGAATATTGACAATAAACAAACAAAGGACAACACAAAAAATAATGAAAGAAAAAATAACAAAAGAAACATCAATTCACAGTATAGTCTATAAATCACACATTTTGTGTCTGGCCTCCCAATATCTGCTCCACATGGATCCAGAGCTGAGTGCACGGCAGCGTGCCAAATGAATGGCGTCCATTTCTTCATTGGAGTCGCACAGTTTACAAAGTGGACTCTGGGCAATGCCTATCATGTTTAGATGCTTAGATAGGCAGTCGTGGCCAGTGGCGATTCGAAAATAGGCCACAGCTCTATCTCGTGGCCATTTTGGAATATGAAGGAGTTTGCTAAACTACACCATTTGTTTATTCTTTTGGTTGAATTTAGACCAGAAGTGCTCTCTGTAGTATTTTTTTATAATTCTTTTGGCGCTATAAAAAGGAACTGTATTGTTATAGAGGTTTGTAAGATTTTTGTCCCCTTCTTCGCCAAGCAATCGGCATTTTCATTCCCATCAATGCCACAGTGCGCCGGAATCCATTGCATGGCAATGTCTACGTGGCTTTGAAGTAAATCACCAATTAACAGCTGACATTTGAGAATATCTTTTGACAAAAGCACCTCGATGGAAGATATTTCTTGGAGGGTCACCCCTGAATCACACAAAATAACTACTTTTGAAACACGATCTGTGTGGCAAAGAAGTTGAGATAGAGCAATATGTATAGCTGAAATTTCGGCATCAAAAGCAGTGCTGTGAATTCCTATTGGTGTATAGAAGGAGAATAGGCTGCAGCAGACTCCAGCACCTGCATTACTGTAATCTATCAACTTGGAACCATCTGTGTAAACGCATAGCCATTCATCTTCAGGGTATAAGGAATCCAAAGTCTCCAAAGAAAGGATCCTTAGGATTTGACTATCTGTTTCTTTCTTTTGGATCTCATAGAGCAGCTCTGTAGAAAGTGCGAAGTCACACCTTTCAGTCGGGCAGGAAGATTTTATTAGATCTTCTGGTTCGAAATGAAAACTATGAAGCTCCTTAAGAGCCATGACTTTCTGAAGGAAGCCTCTCTGTGATTTGAGATTTCTGTTGGTATAGGATAAAGAATCTTTCCAAAGGGATAGACATTCTGGGATTCTAGTAATTTTCTCCCATAATAATAAAGCCCGTTATTCTATAATAGATTTAATAGGCATTTGATAGGTTAATAACAACAGAGTATTGATTGGTGTTGATTTCACAGCTCCCGTAATTAGCCATAATGCTCGATTATGGAACACTTCTCTAGGAGATCAGATGCCGCAACCAAAGGCTCGCAGCAGTAGGCAATGAGTGATAGAATGTAAGCGTTATAGGTTAATTCTAAAGTTGTTTTAGAACAACCCCAATTCGAGCCAGCAATTCTTTTCAAAAGACTTAACCTCTTGTTCATGCGTTCCACGGTCATTTCAATGTGTTGTCTCCATGTTAATTTTCGATCGAAATTAATGCCCAAATATGAGAAACAATTTGTTTGGAGAACATTTATTCCTTAGTATGCGAGGTTCAGTTGCAATGGCTGATGGGTGAGAGAGAAAGTCTGGTAGACTGTTTATCCAGATTTATTTTCATGTTATTATCTTGGCACCAGCGATCAAGAATATCCAAAGCTTTATTCAAGATTGCCTCAGATTTCTCCTTATCATGATATTTAGGTGTTTCTGTCCACAACACTAGATCGTCTGCATATAGTAGATTAACTCCAACAAGTCTCTCCAACAGCAATTAGGTCGTTTATATGCAGATTAAAAAGGAGGCAGCTGGAAACGGCTCCCTGTGGTAGACCAGTCCTTAGAATCTTGTATTTTGAATAGCAGCCTTCGTATCGAGCTCTACAGATTCGTTGGCTGAGGAAACTCTTAAACCATCCAAACAAGTTTGAATGGACACCAATATTTGAAAGTTTCAGGAGAAGATGTTCTCTTCAAACTAAGTCATATGCAGATTTCAGATCCACAAATACAGCTGACAAAAAATGTGTTTTTTATCCAGCGCATCTTTCACCGTCTGGCTTAGGAGTGTAACATGTTGGCTGGTAGTTCTGTACTGTCTGAAACCTCCCTGTTCTTTGGCAATAAACTTAGAGTTTTCCACATACCATTCCAACCTTTTTGTTACCATTATTTCCATTGTCTTACATAGGATACTTGTCAATGATATTGGTCTATATCCTTTAATATCACTGGGATCTTTACCCTTCTTATGTATTGGAACTATAATTGATTTGCGCCATAAAGCAGGCACATTAAGTGTGTTCCAAATAGTATTAAAAAGCTTTAAAATAGTGTGGGTTGCTTTGCTTCCAAGATTTATGAGAAATTCTGCTTGAATGGCATCTTCACCAGGAGACTTTTTGGCTTTTAGCCTAGACCATAGGTTCCCAAACTTTTTTGTTTCATAGACCCCTTGCAATGTTTTTCGATTTGGGGTAGACCCCTGTTTACCTAATAATGAATTTTTGCAAATTTATCAACTTAAATGTCTTTTGGACAGAAGGTATAGAACTATACTTACTTTAAAATATTTAAATTGCTAAATGTAGTGAAGTATAGTTTTTAAAACCTAAGACACACAATGTTAATTAATTAAATTAAATTTAATCACTACTTAAAATAATTGTTACATAAAGTAACTGAGCAACAAACAAATGCTTTTAATGAGAGAGATGAATCTGGTGCTTTTAAAATTGCTTATATTCGTTTATAAATTTTACTTTAAGGCGATATGGTACCATCTACACAATTTTTTTTATTTTTAATATTTGATATTTGGTTTTAACTGTATTTTATAAAGGTTCATATTTAACATTAATTCCATGCAAAATTTTTTTAATTTGTTGCAAAATGTTTGTAAAATTTAAATATTTTGAACTTTTTAAAACATTTTCTAAATCCCTAAGGCCTTTTTAAATATGTCTCTTTTCTTTCAAATAATTTCAAATATTAATATTTGTTCTAGTTAAACTTCCAAAAATTCTCAAAAAAACATTAATTTTGAATTTGAAATTTTTTAGAAAATGTACTAAAAATGTTACAGCTAATTCCATACACAGTTTTACAAAACATACATTTCAGAACATGTATAAAAAATTTCAAACCCATACTTCAATTATCAAAAAAGCCTTAGGGTTTTGAATAATAGTATATGTACAAAAATTCCACATGGAGAAAAACGAGTTTGAAGTTTTCATTCCTTGAATAGCATGATATAATATTCATCGAATAGTCTGAAACTTTTATGAAATGTTAATCACCTTACTTAAAACTACTTACCATAAAAAATTGCACAAATGTAGAACAATTAAACAGTATACTGCCATAATGAATACATAGAAAAAATGAATGAAAGATCAATAATTCATAAAACTTTATCTTAATAATTATAAAAAAAATACACACACTTCAGAGTTAATTCCATGCTCAGAGCTAATGCACAACCTGTACAAAATATGTTTATGCCTTTATTTTTTATTCCCATGATTTTAAAAGTCTTCGCATGTTAAATATTGTACAGGAATAAAAGCAAAATCAAATAGCAATTTATAGGTAAAATATATCAAAATCTAAGAACTGCATATGTTCATTTGTTTGAATATACATCTTAAAATATTTTACTAATAAAAGTGTTGAATTTCACACACATGGGATATATATATATATCACCAAAAACAAATGTATGAAAATGGGAGAGTTTTTCTATTTTTTTCAAATTAGATTTTTAATTATCTGAGTTATCAAAAGGAAATTTAATATTTGTACTTTGGGAGAATCTGTTTTGAAATTTAATTTCATTCATAATAATATCATAAATAGCACAAACAACTTTTAAATCTTGACCAAATCCATTTGCTCTTCAATAAAAAATACACGAACTAAAATTTTTGCATGAATTGCACAATTCTTTCTTGAAATGATTTGTTACTGCATATATAATGTCAGTTTCCCTTACGCGCGGTAGAAAAATAATTAATTCATTTTTATTAGGCTCTTTTCTAGCAGATAATCTGATATGTGGGAGTGGTTGTTGCTGTCCAGCATCAAATATTGCTCCATAACTTGATAAAAAATGCAGGTAAAGCTTTGAAATTTTGCAGGCATGTTTATAAAGATTTGAGGTATCAAATAAGCCAATAAAAATTTTTCGACAGTTTAATGATTTTTAGGGTATTATATCGCCTGAAGATTTTCTTAGTGCCTAATCTGATCAGTTCCTTTTGTAATATGACAT
The DNA here is from genome assembly GCA_019973975.1 of Trichonephila clavata. Taxonomy (NCBI): domain Eukaryota; kingdom Metazoa; phylum Arthropoda; class Arachnida; order Araneae; family Nephilidae; genus Trichonephila; species Trichonephila clavata. The sequence continues at coordinate 236,395 of BMAO01012558.1, read as the reverse complement.
TCGTTTTTTCTTTCAATATGGCCATATTAATTAATTACCATTATACATTATATATATATATAGTCAAAGCATTTTCAAACCTAGTTTCAAAATCAGAATAAAGGGTATTTAAAGGTTGAATGTAGAATAAAACTTCCTTTTCCTGGCAGATTGTTTGTGACAAATTGAGAAACTAAGAAAATTCGGGACGTCCAAAATTATAATCTTTAGTTTAATTATTGCAAGAAAAGCTGAAATGATGGTCCTTGTAACAGCAAATTAATTTCATTATATTTAGTAAATAAATCCGTTAAAAACAGGTAAATCTGGTTTCCACTTGATTAAATTTTCTTTTAAAATTAAAGTCATGAACTGATATAAGGAGAATCAGTATATCGTAGACCCCCATTTACATGTCATGGACCCCCAAATTATTTTATCGCTTTCGTAGACACTCTGCATGTTGTCATAGACCCCTGGGGGTCTATATGGACCACTTTGGGAGTCACTGGCCTAGACAAAGCACTCTTAAGTTCAGCCATGGTGATAGGCGAGTTAAAAATGGGAAGGGTGTTATGATTTTGATTTAGTAAATTCTGTTTATATCTTATATTCTTGTTAACACACTTTGTTTGTTTTCTACAAAAGGCGGATTTTAATTGAATATCCGAGAAATGTTTGACAAATGCGTTTGCTATCCTCTCACGAGAAGAAAACGAAGCACCGTCAATCACAAAAGGCTTTTTAATGGGTCTAAAATTTTCATTTTTTAAACTTGCAAGGAACTTGTAAGTCTTTTCCTAATCTTTTTGGAAATTCCTTTTAGAAATAAAATCACCAAAGGAAGCTCTTTTTTTCTTGAGGACCTCTTTTCTAAACAAAGACGCTTGTTTCCGCCAGTTCTTGACATTGATTGGACGTTTAGTGAGTTCAACTTTTCTCCATAATCTGTTTATTTTTTCTTTCATTGATTTGAGTTCTTCAGACCAAAAACATCTATAAGTCATACATCTACCTCTTGGGATGCATTGTTTTGCACAGCTTATAATCTTATTTGAAACAAATTTGGTGATATGATCGACAGATGCCTCAAAATTTATATTTTCAGGGTCTAAAGCAAACTCTGCCAAAGTTCTGTATTTATTCCAGTTAGCCTTTTTAAAATTCCACGATATTTTTGAGGACTTAGGGATTTTTTCCGAAACATGGAAAGAGATGTCTGCGATGATTTGTCGATGTCCTGAGCCAGGATCGTCTAGTATGATTCTCTTGGTATGCTGACTGAGATCTGACGTGACAAGCAAGAGGTCTGGCGAGTATGTATTTCCATTGTAATGAAAATATGCATGTAAGTCGTTAGGATCGAATAACAACTCGTAAGTAGAAGAGAGCAAGAGGTCTTCCACTTCTACTCCAGCTTCATTTCATTCTTTATAACCCCATGATGGTGAATGGGCATTAAAATCTCCTATAAAAATAGAGCGTGTGGTTCTTGTACCAAGGTAAGTAAAATTTGGTTTGTTTTTAGGAGGGTTGTATATATAGAGTAGATTCTAAAGTGAGAGTTGTGCTACCAATTATCCAAATATGTAACTTCACTTATATCACTACCATGGCACATATCTTTAATGATTTTAAAATCAGCAGTTAAGGATTCCTTAACTCCTGTAAGAATTCCTTGCTTCTGAATGTAGATCTCCGCATCAAAAAGTACTGCCAAAATAACACAGTATATATAAAAATAATTTAAATAAGTACAATATTTCCAGGCTTGTTATTACCAATTTTATTTAATCAGTCTAAAATTTAATTAAATACGTAAGCTTAAATACACTTTGACTATAAAGTTAATCATTTTAGTTTTATTTTCAGGGAAGAACTTCAATGAGATAGTTGAAATTAATTACAATTTATTAACATGTTACTGCAACATTAATGAAACTTTGTTTATTGTTGAATGTTTAAGTTTCTAGAAAATATATTTAAAAATTCCTGATTTTTTTTTTTTTTGAAATTTTGATGGATATTTTTATAATATGGAATTGTTATATTAATTTTCGTATATAAGAAGAAAGAGAAGAATAAAATAATGCTTGAAAATAGAAATTCCTTAAAAAAGTTATTCAGCTAGGGACAAATTTGCCTTTTAAATAGTGATAGCATTTGATATCTGTATAGAAAGAATTTAAAAAAAAAATACCTCACTTTAATCAGTTAATATTTTGCGAAAATCGTCATATCAATACTGTTGGTGACAAATTAATGAAGGAAACACTTAATTCATACTGAAGCTTTAGAAACTAATTTTTAACCAGAAAAGGTCAAATATTAGTATTGAACAGGTATTGAGTGTTGATTAGATCATAAAAAGTACGTTAAAATAAAAAAAATAATTAAAAATATATGTTTTCATGCATGCTTAAAAAGTCCCACACATTAAATTTTGCACTTAGTTTTTTAACAGATTTAAGGCGATATGGTACCCTAAAAATTATTAAACTGTCGAAAATTTTTTTATTAGCTTACTTGATACCTCGAATCTTTATAAATATGCTTGCAAAATTTCAAAGCTTTACCTGCATTTTTCATTAAGTAATGGAGCGATGTTTGATGCTAAACAGCAACTTCCCCGCCCACATTCCAGTTAATCTGCTAGAAAGAGTCTGATAAAAATGAATTAATTATTTTTCTAATGCGCAACACTGAGATTGACATTATATATGCAGTAATAAATCATTTTAAGAAAGAATTGTGGCATTCATGCAAAAATTCTAGTTTGTGAATTATTTACTGGAAAATCAAATGCATTTGGTCAAGATTTAAAAAATGTGCGTGCTTTTTATGATATTATTATGAATGAAATTAAAACTTCAAAACGGATTCTCCCAAAGCACAAATACTAAATCTCATTTTGATAACTCAGATTATTAAAACTCTAATTCACAAGAATAGAAAAACTCTTCCATTTTTATATATTTGTTTTGGTGATATATATATATATCCCATGTGCACGAGATTCAACACTTTTATTATTAAAATATTTTAAGATATTTATTTAAACAAATGCACATATACAGTTCTTAGATTTTGATGTATTTTACCTATAAATTGTTATATGATTTTGCTTTTATTCCTGTACAATATTTAACAGGCGAAGGCTTTTAAAATCATGGAAATCAAAAATAAAGGCATAAACATTGTTTGTACATGGTGTGCATTAGCTCTGAGCATGGAATTAGCTCTTAAGTGTGTGTATTTATTTTTTTTTTATAATTATTAAGATAAAGTTTTATGAAAAATGGATCTTTCATTCGTTTTTTTTCTATATATAATTATTATGGCAGTATACTATTTAATTGTTCTACATTTGCGCAATTTTTTATGGTAAGTAGTTTTAAATAAGCTAATTAACATTTCATAAAAGTTTCAGACTATTCGATGGATATTATATTATGCTATTCATGGAATGAAAACTTCAAACTCATATTTCTCCATGTTGAATTTTTGTACATATACTGTTATTCAAAACCCTAGGTTTTGTTTGATATTTGAAGTATGGGTTTGAAATTTTTTAAACATGTTCTGAAATGTATGTTTTGTAAATCTGTGCATGGAATTAGCTCTAACATGTGTTTAGTACTTTTTCTAAAAAAATTCAAAATCAAAATTAATGTTTTTTTGGGAATTTTCGGAAGTTTAACAATAAAAAAATTAATAAAAAATTAAAGAGCAGCAGCACAAAATAACCCATGCACAGTTTTATGTAGTATATTATAAGGTACATGGAAACAAAATTTTGAAAGAACAGAGACATATTTAAAAAAGCTTTAGGGATTTAAGAAATGCTTAAAAAAGCCAAAAAAAAGTAAATTTTACAAACATTTTGCAGCAAATTAAAATTTTTTTGTATGGAATTATTATTAAATATTAACCTTTATGAAATACAATTAAAACCAAATATCAAATATTAAAAATAAAATAAATTGTGAAGATGGTACCATATCGCCTTAAATAATATATAAAATATTTATTTTCATATAGTAAACATAATATGTATTATTCAAAATGAAATAGTTTGAGTAAAAAATATTTTTCAAATTGTTAAATTATTTTCCACTCTTTTTTTGGAATCTGTAAGATCTGTCGAATGAAACAGAAAGCCTATGAAAAAAAGTTGTAGCTACTTGAATCGTGAATTGTTCATACATCAAATTACATCTATTTACTGAGTAAAAGGTAGAAAGAAAAATGCTTTTAAGGCTAAGTACACGACTCGCTTCTAGTAAAAAATTTTTCTTTAAAATCTAGCCTTTACAGAACATAGTACTTAAAAGTAATTTAATAAATATGACGGATGCTTGACCTTAACATTAAATTTCAAGAAAAAAATAAATGTTCTGAATAAGAGTTTATAAGAACTAAGGACCACACACATTTTACATTAATGTCTGAATTAAAATGATTCAATGGTTCTCAGTAATATTTAGAGACACTTTTTTTACTTTAAACATGATCAAAACTAAGAATTATGTCATTTTTTTTTACTATGAAATATATTAAAAAGAAAGAAGGCAATATTCAATGAACGTAGTAACAGAGTATAATTTTTTATACAAGGAATAAAATATTAATGCAGATTTTATCATTGAGTTCTCAAATGCATTAATTTCAGGTGCTTCTAATCAAACATTCCTTGGTATTAATATTAAATGCAACAATGGTTTTAAATGTGGGTTGTTATTTGGAAAAATATTATTATTACTAAAGAAATTAAACTTAATATTAATAATATGTTCATAGCATTCACTAAAATTATACTAAGACCTTTATTATACTTTGTGACGGATCTATATGCGTCCTTCATCTAATCCTCTTGGGAAATCTTTAGGCTATCAATTGAAATTAATCACAACCAACCCGTTTGAAGAAGAAACCGTGATATGCAGATTTGGTCGGTTATATATAGTATGGGTTTTCTAGCTAGTTAGATGAATAGACGGAGTTATATGGAGATTGAAATATAGAGAATCTGACGACGAGGTGAGATTGCTACCGATCAGGTATAAGTACATATGATAGAGTGTTTCTCTCTCAGATTGGATAGTTGAAGATATTAAAGTGACGATTGGTCACCATAGCTAAACTATAACTCAACTATTAAGAGTAGAGTATTGATCCCAAAAAAGGAGGATCAATTTAATAGAAGTCTTCTCATATTTCGCTTTTCTCGTGGGTTATTCTCCTATTGCTCTAATTAGGAACATCTCTTCTAGTTTGAATATTAGAATTGTGTCTGTTGATTATTTGTGTGTTTAATAAATAGTTGAAAAGTATTATGGCGAGTCATCCTTCACTTCCTCCCACACGTCTAGGCGGGGCTGAGAGTAAATCGCTCCCCTTATAATTTTTAAATTATTGACGATGCTGGGATCAATCCATTAAAAATGTTAAACAAAATAAATAATATCATAAAGAGAGATTACTGATACTAAAAGAGTATTGATACGAAAATAATCAAAAAAACAGACAACCTAAATTACTTATTAGCTCTTAATTTTAAATGATTCAAGTTAAGAGATAGTTTGTGTTAGTATCAAACTCATATATATTTCTGTTGATTTAAACTTAGATTCTGTTTCCATAGATGAGTTAATTTTATAATGATTGATTCTTCATTGAAATGAAAATACTTAAGCCTACAAAGTTCGATATAAACGAATCTTGCTTTTCTTAACTATTAATTTTTTTAAATGAAAAAATTCAAACCTCAAAAATATATCTTATAAATGAAAAATAAGGAAGCTCGAAAAATATTTGATATTATGCATTTGGTAAGCAAAGCAGTTTTATGAAAAAGTGAAAATGATGCAATATTAATCTCACTAATTCTGAATGTACTTCAAAAGAGAAAATCTTAAGATGGTAAATTGTAAAGCAAATACCAACTTATAAATTCAAACTTCTTGATATAGTACTTTGTAAAATTTGAATATTTTTATATGGTGTAACGGAATATAATGTTATCGAATGATATTTTTTTTTTATCAAATATATCCTACAATTTTCTATCAAATATTTAAATTTTGTCTGCATAGTTTGAATTATTATTTTCCATTCTTTATTCAATATTTTATAGAATACTTAACAATTTCTCAGTTTTATGTAGCACAAATATTTTTCTACCCCCCTCTGCTAATATATATACATATAAGTATTTATCCAACTCATTTCTCTCTCTAATCAATAACATTCTTTAAAATTACTTCAGCTTTTTCAGTGAAGAATAATGCTGTCAACCTATACTTGGTTTTTCAATACAGAATATATTCTTTAACATTTAAATGCATAGTTGTCTTATCCTATTCAGAAATTCTAACTATCAATAATTGTCGAAAGTTTGAAGAATTCAACTTATGTTATACTTTTTATATGGAAATGAACCTTTTTCATATTTAACTTAACAAAAAACATGTTTTTTTATTTGTTATGATAAATACATATATATATACTCTCCTTAAGTTATTTAATTTTATTTTTATTCATAATTTATGAATTCTTAAATCACCTATGATTGTGAACATTCCTTGTATCTATTTATATAAGTTTTATTCAACAAAAAGTATTAATTTTTCCTCACTTTATTGAAGCGTATCTTTATCTTCCTTTATATTTACTTTACGTGACAAATATTAAATAAGTGGCACCCTACGAAGAGAGTTAAAGAGAGAAAGACGTTAAATATTCAAATTAAATTTAACATATTGAATTAAGTTTTAGTTTGTGATAATTTAGTGTTATCCTTCAAGAAAATCAGTTGCCAATGTATCATTGCGAAAAGAGGCGTAAAATTAGTGCTGCTGAGATAGCTCTGAAATAATTTTATTACGTTATGAGAAATCTCGAAGTAACTCCGCAAAGAATGATTTTCAACTCGATGTAAAGCATAAGCTAATCAAATGAACGAATCAATTCTGAAAAAGCGTTTTATTACTTTTGATATTAACATTGATAAGTTAAATAAATATCAAATGCAGATCTGCATGCTTTCTTGAAGTTATTTTTTGCTCTTTTACTTTTACCTATGCCTACTGAGTTCTCGAGCTTAATTGGTACAATTTGCATCCTTTTAACATGGCGTGAATTGATAGAAAAGAAGCATTTTGGATTTGATTATGAAATCAGCGAATGCTAAGGAAACATATAACTGAATTTTCGGTGTGGAAAGTACTGAGGCGAGATTTCTGAGCTTAAAGCGATGTGTTGAATCGTAAGGTAGATAATATTTTATCAATAAACAAGATTAAACGTTAAATTTGGCAACACCGCAACATTTTATTTTATGCGTAAATTTAAATAGGGTTATTTAAAACAATAGCCTAATAAGAAATAATACTTAGATAACTAAATAAATAGGATAAAACATCTGTTTAGATTCAAAACGTTAGATAGAAATTTTTCTACAAGCATCCATTAAAATAAGTCTTTAATTAAGTCTATATTCATTAACTACTTATTTAAACAACATTTCATTTCAAATTTTTGATTATGTAATCAATGACTACAATATTAAAGAAACTTAGCAGAATGTCAAAAGTCTATAAAAGTAACAGTTTCATTATAAATATTTTATATAATTATAAAAAAAGAACTAGAAGTATTCAATAAACATACCCTTTAAAATTATTTGACACAATACTTGTTGAAGTAATGTTATTCTGTCTTTACTGCATAGGAAATATTTAATATCTGCATTTATACTTTGTGAAGTTCTTTGGAATTTTTTACAGGCAACACGATATTTCACAAAGTTAGTATGAAGATTAATATTCTTGTGTGTTATGCATGTTAATTTTGTTTCTAGAAAACTAATCGGTCAATTTTAATCAATAGATTTTAATAACTAATGGGATGATTTTTATGATTATAAAATATATTTCCTTCAACATCATAGATAAAAATGCTTTTTCTGAAAATTCTTAGTTAAAAAAAGAGAATAAACATAGTATTAAAATTCAAGTTAGAACGCACTTAATTCTTACTGTGTGGGTACCCTTAAATTTTAATGAGTTACATTTATTCAGCAGCTCTTGAAACTCTTTAAAAAGAGTGTGAGTTTATTTTTAAATAATAAACTTATTTGAAGAGTTATAACTTTAAATATAAATGAAAAATCTTTGGCAAGAAGTTAAAATTTATGACATGTTAGAGCTTTTATTATTTATTTATTTATTTTACATTTTTCATGACTTTCTGTTGTTGTTTGAAAGATGTTTGATTTTCTATTTGTGAAAAAGCTGCATTCTTCATTTTGTGTAATTAAAACAAAAGCTATTATTTGCAAAAATGTTTTCACAAAATTTAATTTATAACTTTTAATTCTCAACTTTGACTCCTATTTTAGTATTTCATTGCTAATTCTAAATTTCAAAACGTATATTATACACCGTAACCGTTTAAGCTGACATGCGTGATATTCGATTGCATAACTACAGTAGTAGTTAGTATATCTTTTTAATTGCTTATCAAATTTTTCAATGTATTTTTATTATTGTTTTAATTGTGCACTCAAGTATGTGTTGTATAGGGTATTAAAACGGATTTCAGTTGAAATCAATGGAATTTACTTTCAGTTCAGCAAAAAAAGATTCATAAGAACTATGTATTACTTTTATAAAAAAAAATATTTTTATACGTCACATTTATAGAAGTTTAAAATATATCTTCTTCTTGTAGAGTTTCTTTTAAAAGAACTACATCCATATCATTCAATTTTGAAATAAATTATTGGCGATGTACTTAATATTCCCCACGCTTATTATCGAACTTCATAATCTTTACTTATTACCATGAAAAAATACTTATGAGAAAATTAGCATTGTAGTTTACTTGTTATTACTGCCAGAAGAAGAAACGAGAAATAATTTGTCGTTAAGATGACGTAATAGATAATTTTTTTTTCAAAAATAAAAATAAAAATTATGAAGAATTATTTATGTAAACCCAGAAATGTTGAGGGATACGGAATTCTTATGTACTAGTTGTACTTGTGACATCAGTACCAATTTCAATAATTGAGAAAATAAAATGGCTTTAGGTATATCTCATGGTCATCATTTCCTTATAAGCAATACTAGGCCAATTTTAAATAAGAGAACAAATCAAAACTTAGTAAAAACCAATTATTTTCTGCATTCTACAAAAACCGTAAAGTAGCTGTCCTATTTTTGCATTTATGATAAGATGTTTCTATAATCAAATTATCTGACAATATGCAATGGGTTTCAACATCCAAATACTTGCATAATTGTATCTGGAAATTACATTTCGAATTTCAAAAAAGGTTCAACAAAAGCGTGCTGGAAACAAATAACTAGTTTTCCGAGAAAATGCAATTACGATTGACAAAACACACATTCGGTTAATTAATTGTTCCGCTGTCACATTTCTGAGAATGAAACTTGGAATTTTTTCTCTATATTAAGTACCATGCTTTACCATCTTATTTATCTGATTAAGAAATGAAACTGATACTTGTTTTCAAGAGTCTTTTGAAATTCTCATTAAGTGAGAATGGTAGTATTCCGAATGATTTTAAAAATGCAAGTTAAGTTCATTTTTCTCTGTTTTAATAATGGTAGACAAGCTAAAAGAAGATAAAATATTTTTTAATCAAAATATCTAACTTAAAAGAATTTTTTAATCTTTTTAGAATTTTATTAATGAATGAATTCATTTTAATTGGAACAGTAATTTATACAGGACAATTAATTACCTTGTGAGATAATACTGTTAATGAGATAACTGTTCATCAATATCCAACTTAATGGTACTGTGATAGCTTCAAATTGAAATTAAAAATAGTTTTGAGGTTATTTATAATCACATTGGTGACAGGTAATCTTTAGATTTACAGACAAAAAAGTTGCGAAAGTTTTACGATTGAATTTTATGGCGAAGTTTTATTTTTATTTTCTGTCCTTCTTAGAAAAGAATACTTCCTAATTAGCATTAATCTCAAAGAAATTAAATATTGCGGAAATATCTAATTGCTGTGATATTCACAGCTTTCGTCAAGCTGCTAGAATAGAATATTTTTATAGTCATTGCAGAATGGTGTATATTTCCTTTAACATAAATATTTGGTCATTTAATAAATTTAATTGCTTGAAGCGGAATTTCAATATAAAATCTATTCAATTAAATGACCGTAACTTATTTAAAAGGGCCTAGATGACGCAAAGTATTTTTTTCTGTCACGTGCTGTGTTTGGATAATGCTTTTTTCGTGTTACTGAAGTTTGAGTAACCTTGCTGAAAATATTTCTAAGAGTTAAAACATTTTCCACGACCTATATGTAATTGACATTTTCTATGGGTAAACAACAAATGTGCGATCATGGATAAATTAATAGAACAGAAGTATTTACTTTCTTATATTATACTAAGTTTTGAAAAAGAATGAGAAAAGCTATTTTTAGAATATTTTGTACCATTACGAGATTTCTAAAAATACATTTTTATAAAGAATCAAGCTTTTTGATGTACTCACAAATAAAATAAAAACTTTTTATAGATTACTCTAATGAGCAACACAGCAGTAAGTACATTTTATTCATAGCGTCCATCAGATATATTTAAGAATGAAATACTTTTAAGTGAGTTAAAAAATTCAGTAGAAATATTTCTAAAACCCAATTCACTCAAATAAACAAAAACAAATTCAGTCAATTCGAATAGGTTTGAAATTTGTTTACAACTTGAGTGGAAACGTATGATGCTTAGGAAAAACATTTTTCTTTTCGCACAAATTACTTTGATGATTTTAAATGCACTAATTAAATATTATAAGTTTTTCAAATGATTTTGTTATTTGTTAAAGCTTTTTTGAGAATAATTTGTTTACTTTTTAAAAAAATATTTGCTAACTTGTTTATTTTCTACTTAAACATCACAATGCTCATATTTATGAAAAAATAAATAAGAGACTAAAGAAAAAGTAAAAACATATCGACGATTTAATCCCAGAAGGATTTTGTTTCCTGTAAAACAAATGCATTTGATGGTTTCAATGTTATTCCTTCTTTGAAATTACTGTACATTCATTTTGCTTACGACATTTTGAGAATAAAAACAACATTTGTAAAGTTAGATAAAATGTTTTATGAGTTTAATTAACCGGTAGAGAACAGTTCGCGAAAAATATAACAACAATTTATCAGCAAAATTTAACCTTTTCAACAATTTATCCAAACATTTAAAAGTATATGAACTGATTGAGGGTGGTGAAGGGAAGGGAGGGAGTTAGGTAAAATATACGATTTAAGGTATTCAAAAAATTTTAATCTTCGCAATAAAAATTCAGTTATAAATTCCTATTTTGATTTTACTATCTTAAGTAAACGAGAAAAAAAAATAGGTGGTCAAATGAAGATTGTAAAAATTTGACTGTAATAATTTAAGTAATTCATATAAATAATACTTAGTTTCATTTATAGGGAGATAAATTTTCATAGTATCATTCTAAAATTTCAACTTAAATGCTGCTGCTAAATATTGTAATCTCTTCAAATGTTCCCGGTCTTTATTAGGTTACACATATATCGTTGTGAGTGAGAAAATATTAACGTCGCACTGTTAAGCTACAAGAGGGCTTTTGGCGATGTACCTCGTAATCTTGAGCCATGGTCAAGTGACGAGGACGACACCTAAGCTGGCACCCCTCTCTCCTAACTACCACACCATGGGAGGACGTTTGAGCTCTCGATAGATTTAACGTACATCGCGCCCCTACACAGAGGGTCTTCATTGTTACTAGGCTCGAACTCATACCACATCAACCACAACTCCGATACCTTGACCACTCGGCTACCGCGGCCACATATCATTATCAGAACAATATTGGTAAAGTTTGTAACAAGGAAAACTATCTATATACGATTCCTTCTTATATATATATATATATATATATATACAGGGTGTCCAGCCTTAATGTGACCCAATAGCTAATTCCCGAACCGTTCGGTTTAGATATGCACTTCCAATTTGAAAAATGTTTTAAAACAGCTAAGGAATGTTTTTACGTGCTTTTCGAACCAAAAAACCCATTTAGAAAAAAATTACAAAAATTAATTTTTTATACGGTCTCTGGGTCCTATCACTTATATTTAGATAAAGATGCAGTACACAAAAACAAAGTACACACAAAAAGTTTCATTTTATTACGATAAAAACTGGCCGAGTTATGGAACTTTGAAAATCATACTTTATATGCATTTTCTCCGCTATTTTTAAGAAGCTAGTAGAGGGCCCTCTCCAAAACGGAAATTAGTTGGAACTCTGCTAGGAAACTTTAGCTCTTGCACGTCACTCTTATGCAAATATTTTTTAAATTTAAAAGCATACGTTAATAATGCAATAATTAAGCACTTAAGAAATAAAATTTATTCTGTGTACGTGTAAAAGGTAGAAAAATTAAAATATTTTGGACAAAGAAAACATTTCAAAAGGAATTCCAAAAAATAGACTTATATGCTACGGCTTCAGTCTGATTTGCTGCGTTTTTGCTGATCATGACGAACGTTAAAAATCTGTTGTGTAGTCGCTTGCAATTGCATACAGTCGTATTCTAATATTACGAATTATAGTAGGGGAGAACGAGATGTATACAAATGAAGAAACTGCGAAATGGTACTGTTTCATGGGCAGTGTAATCGAAATAAGAGAGAGGCTGCAAGACTTTATGCCATTTAATTTCCCACTCGAAGACATCCATCTTATTGCACAATTGCCCGTGCTGTTCAGCGCTTGTATAAAACTGGGAGTTGCAATAGACGTATTCCCTGTCTCGTGCCTTCACCATTATTTAAGTAAATTTGGTCATTCTGATATAATAAAACCCTTGAATCATGATTGGCGCATCATTCCACATTATGCTATAATTTGAACGGCAAATCCTGTATTATTTTCCTGTTATTTGTTAAAACAAGGTGTTTTAATATTATCTGTACAAGTTGTATTTCTTTAATTTAATTTTTGTTTGCCATACCGCAATACAAATTGTCAATCTATGATGTTTACTACGATGCTATAATTTTTCGAAGATGTTTTTTTCTTCTCTTTCTGTATAGATAGTGAATTACTGTACTCTAAACTCAATTTATAGACGACCCCCTTTTCTGAGTAACTCTGATGCTTCAAATTTATGTATGCATAATTCGGCCAGTTTTCATCGTAATAAAATGAAACTTTTTGTGTTTACTTTGTTTTTGTGGACTGCATCTTTTCCCAATATAAGTGATAGGACCTGGGGACCATATAAAAATGTACTTTTTGTAAATTTTACCTAAATGGGTTTTTTGGTTCGAAAAGCACGTAGAAACATTCCTTACCTTTTTTAAAACATTTTTTAAATTGGAAGTGCATATCTAAACCGAACGGTTCAGGAATTAGCTATTGGGTCACATTAAGGCTGGACTCCCTATATATATATATGTACGTATGTATTTATAATCAAAATTTCTCTACAAGAGAGAGATTAATAAACATGATCAAAACTGAAATGAATTGAAATTGTAAGATAACCAGACAACAGAATTTAAAAGGAGATATGAAAAATTTAAATAACAGAGTTAAATATAAAAATATAAAAGAATGGATGCCACAGTATTATTATCATTGCTGACTAAGACAGCTTATATACAAAAAAATTTCTCTATATAAAAGTGGGGTTGAACATGTTTTTTGGCCAGCCAACCTTCCCTCTTTCTGTTAATAATACTCAGCAAAAACCTATTGAAAATAATGGATAGGAAATCTAAATCCATTATGAGAAAAAGGTAACTTACCTAAAAATTGCATACAGAAATGCAGAGCCCGCGCTAAATCTGAGTACAATGAACAAGTTATTGCCAGATTCTGGACCCAAATACAAATTCAAAGCAAAGCAATGGTTGAAAAGTAGCACTTAGGAAAAGTATGAAAAGAATAGAAATAATAAAATAAGAATTGTAAATATACTACCATTATCTTAGGGACTCTAAGATTATATGATTTAAAAATTATAATAAATTTTAAAAAAAGTAATTTTATCTAAAATTAGAAATTGGGGATATTTAAAACTATCTAGAAAGAATAATAAATTTACAATAATAAATCCGTTAAAACTATATGGAAATTTAATCCTTACTATTTAGAATTTCTTTATTCAAATATCTATTAATAAAATTTATTGGGTACTTTTGAATTAAACAGTATTTAATAAAATGTTTATAGTTTTATTTATTTTTTCTGATTTATTTGGAACTAGAAATTTATTGCGTTGTGTGTAATTAATAACAATATTTCTGAATATAGAAACATGCAAATGACTCTCCCACTGTGGTACTTTTATAATATTGAAATTAAAGTCTTCTCGTTTATCATAAATACTTGTAACTATTTTATTATCTTCTAATTTAATTTCTATATCAAGAAAATTCCTTCATAATTGTTACTATTTGTCTGAATTTTATATATATATATATATATATATATATATATATTAATTATAACTTCTACACAACCTTTTTATTTAAAGGAAATATTTTATTTTTTATTTTGAAAAATAATTCTTATTATAATATTTCTGTCAGATTAGAGATGTATTGTGTAACTTTAGATCTAGAGACCTCATGTGATTAATTATAAATCTGATTTACAAGACTACTTTATTTTAGCTTAAGTTTCATATAAAACCAGTAATAATCTAACCCTTCTTGAGGAAGAAAATTCCAAAAGTGAATAAAAAATCAATTTTTTGAAAGAAAAATAGAAATAAACTATATTCAAAAAGAAATAACTTGAAAATTTAATTTTTGCATTTTCGCATGTTGTAATTTTCTCTAGTACGGACCAAATTGTTTTAGAATAAAGGTATAATTCTATGTGGAAAATTGAATATGAGAAATCAGCATAGCAAAGTGCATACAAGTATGTAGATAAAATGCTATATATGAAGTTGGCATGAATAAAACGTAAAAAATATTTTTTTTAACAATTTTATTTTTAGATCAGCAAATATTTTTTATTATTATATATATATAAATATATACATAAATTCCTTAAGAATTTAGATTTATTTTCAAGAACGAATTTTCTACTTTTCGTAAGGAGCAATATTTTATTTTCTTAGGATTCCAGCAAAAGAAATAAAAAAATAATTGAATGCAATGAATTATAAGAACAGTCTTAAGGAAATAGATGAATTCATAGAATAACATTCAAGCTCAAAAAATGCTTCTATCACCAAACCATCATTTTCTTTCCAATCACGGAATTTTTACGCTAAGTAGGTCTAGAAATATTGGGAAAAGCCTTGGGTGTATGTTGATCTTGAAACAATGAAATTATTTTTCTTTCTGTTTGGGAATTCCTTTGAGGTATATCGCATTTATTAATAAAAACAACTTGTTCTCTTCAAACGAGATGATGATTTACCAATAGTTAAAGTTTGATACATAAAAGTTCTTTACAACGTTATGCATAATTGATTACATAAAAATAATACAAAAGAAATTAAATGTCATGTTACATATTGTTCATTATTTTTGAGTTACAAGATTAAAGTGATTGTAAATCTGTAGGGTGCATCTTCTAGAGGCTCGAAAGTATTAAAAATAATTTCTTTTCATACAAATAGAAATTTTCCCCTAGCGTGGAAAATATTAGAGTTCAGAATAAATAAATAAATACAAATAAAAATCGTTGGAAAGGAAACATATCAAAATAGATATGGAAATTTGTACCGAAATATTCAGCAAATTTTGCTACTTTAAAAAAAGCTATTTAATGGAAAGTTTTAATTAGATCTCAGTCATGAGTTTCACAGGATATTTGTATAAGAAATTTTTAGTTGAAATCAAAAGAACAAGTTTCAAACTATTATTTCGAGGATAATAGTTATTTTTTAATACTATGTATTGTTTCATGATAATTGTAACAATACATTCTGTGACATGAAGAATAAACATTCTAAAATTAGCTATTCTCTTTGATTCTGTTTTCGCACAGGAAAATGCACACTTGTAAAAGTTAAGCAATATGAACCTTTACTTGGTTTTTAATTATTTACCTATTGCAATAAAAACTCATATGTTCTTTTTGAATATTGTTTTTATAACCTTAAAATACTTTAATCTTGTGCAAAACAGGGTTAAAATGCATGTTAATTTTTACTTTGTAGTTGAATTGTCTTAAACTTTCCGAATGTGCGTTTTAACAATTTACAACTCAACTGAAACCACTCTCATTCGGCTTTACGCTTAGAGTTGAAATTTGAGTAATTTGTGAATCTAAAGAAATAATATATTAGCTATAGAAAATAAAAGATATTTTACGAATCACTGGATGGATAAATTTCATATAAATGTCATTTTAATGTAAGTCATATGCATCTGTACGCTTGTAAAGGATACTTTGAGAAGTTTCTCTCTTCTCAAAGGTTTCATTTATTCAATGATTGAATGATCATGTCATTTTATTTTTCTCATAACAAATGCGTGCATGCACATGCGCACATATATCTGCATATATACAGGATTATTTAAGCAATGAGTAAACACGCATGAATACTTGCCTTGCACAAGTGCTATTTCGTAAGTGTGCAAAATTAATCAAAACGAATAATCTATATTCAATTAGAAAAAATATAGGGTGAAATTTAATTTGTACCTTCAAAAACCTTTTTCTTAAGACTCTCGTCTTAAGAAAACAATGTCGTAAAGCATTAAATATTTCCTATGAAACTGGGTTTAAATTTAAATTGTGCATTTTTAAGAATTTGTTTATTTTTCTTGATGATGTTTTACATTGGTAGAAAATGACACGTTGCAGATTTCAAAATATTTATATTGTATACAATTCTTGAACTCTGTAAAATATATATAAAACTCTTTACTCAGACATTTTACTGCATTTATTATATGTTGGGAAATATGAAATAAACAAAAGCAAAATAAACATTATATAAGAGCAAATGTTATTCTTAAGAAATCAAAAATGTTTTATTTGCAAAAAGGTTTAAATTAGCAAGATGTTTCAGATATTTTTTTAGTTTGTTTTATAAGACATTAGTATTTATCTATAAACAAGCTCATTTTTTGTAAATTATTTTTTCAATTGTTTATAATTTATATAATTTATGCTTCTAAGAATAAGTAAATTTTGAAATTTCGTAGAAAAGGGCACAGTTATGTGAATGGAAGTTTAACATGTTTCTTGTTCTGTTTTAAGAAATTTTCTTACTCTTGTTTCGAAACGAATTGATATTGAAAAATATATTTTAAAGACTAATTATATTCAGTTGAAATATACCTTAAAGTTATCAATACAATTAACAAATATGATTGTTTAGATTTCATCTTATAAGAGACGTAAAATTACCGTAAGCAATGAGAATAATTTCACTCTTGTAAAAATATTCTCGTTAACTTGAACCTAATTACGTTTATTTACTTGGTTAAATGGCGTTTTAAAAAAATTTTCAGACATTTATGGAATTCCAGTTGGTAGAATATGTTTTGTTCATAACGTAAATATTTTTCATCTATATGTGGTATTCTATTGGTTTGATTGTAGATCACAAAGTGTTATTTTGAAAATCTAAATTTTCAATCGGAAAGTAGATTTATTCAAAGTTTTTCATTTCGACAAATAGATATCAAAAATTGACTGCAGTGGAATTCTAAAGTTTCGTATTTCATGTTGGGAAATTGCAGTTGTTTATTTTTTCTTCATGAAGGATTAAACTGTATGTTTGTTTTCTTTTTAATATAATGAAGTGAACGATTTAGCTTGTGTTTATTTTCGAATCAGAGAATAATTTCGAATATCAACTGCTTTTTAATATCTTTAAAAAAGTTACTTTGTGATTTTTTCTATCTTTTTCAATGTAAATTTGATGTATAACTCAGCAACATGTGTGTAGCTCTAAGGCTGTTAAGAAATGCGTTGTTTTGTCTTGACATATTTATAAAACAGTAGTATACCTACAATACTACATAATTTTAAACATCTATAATGTTTTTAATGTAATTTTTTTCTGTTGGTGAAAAAGATCGTTCCATTGTATGATTTATAACTAATGAATATTTATTATTCATACTACAACCCCGAATTTTGTTTCATTTCTTGGTTAATAAATTTAACTCATGAAAATATTTTTATTAACCTTTTAAACCATTCAATTGTATTAGAATTGTTTTATTACATTCCTAAAAGAATACTACTGAAAAATGCTTTTTCTCAAAGTAATTTCCATAAAAAACATTCAATTTTTTTTAAAAAATCAGATGCATCCTGAAAACATTCAACTCTGTGTTATAAAATATAATGGTGACTTAATTTAAAAATAAAAGGAACAACTTTTCTCGAAGGATGTCTTAATTATTTTACTGTTATATATTTTTAATAGCTCTTCATGTTTTCCAAACGTTATACTGTTTTTTCAATAGCCTGTATTATAAAAATATACAACGCTAGTAAAAAAATTTCCAATCCTGAATGAAACGCAAATTAATACGTTTTAAAATTATGCTATTTAAATGTTGAAAGCAAAATTAAAACTATTTTCACAAATGGATGCTTACCTGTTTTACCCACATCCGCCGCTCCCATTACCACAATTCTAAAATTGAGGGGCTTTGAAGAATGCCCTATTCGTAAGAATTGCAAACCTTTCCTAGCCGAACTAGCCTTGCCAGCCATGGTGTCAATTTGCTGCAAGTGGTTGGCTAGGGACTCTAAAGACTTGTGCCTTTCCAGTTTTGGTCCGTTTGTCTAAAATTGAAAAGAAATCATTTTATTTCAAGGAAAAGTTTAAGCGCATTTTGCTTTAGATTTAAAACAATGAAGAAGTAATGGATTTTCAGAAGTAATTTATGATCTTATTCTTTTCATCACCGAAGACTTTAAAAAATTTATTCTTTCTCAAGAACTTGAATTATTAGAAAGTACCACAAACATAATAAATTTCCCGAAATGTGAATAAGTTTACTTTAAATACTCGTATAAATTATTATCTATAAAGACGAAAATCTAAAATTTCATCCAGAAAAAATATTTGACAAAACTTTACATTTATTTCTTTACTTTAGATTAAAGTAATTTTTTAAAAATTTTGTAACATTCCCACAAAATTTTTTGGAATTAGAAGTTTCTAATCTATATAAGATTTAAAAAAAAAAAGTTTTCGAGAAAATCTTCTTAAAATTCACAGAAATTCGAAAACAGAATATTTTTCCTCTTAAATAAATTTCCATCCTATTTCAGCGAATATTGTACTACGTTCAACAAGCGAAAATAAATATGAACTCTAGAGTTATTCTTTCTGTAAAGTTTGATCAGGACTAACCTAATCAGCTGTGACGTATCTTGTTTAAGTTTCCGACACCGGACGGAGCCTTTTTCCAAAAATCAGCGGCTGCTCTTAAATCTTCTCTGAGCACTCAGTCGAAACGTCGTGCCTTAAAGGAGCTTTATCTGTGACGTCATGCGCACGCGCTCGCTAGTTTCGCTGTGAAACTTGACTAGAAACCTTCAAATTTCGCAGTAAATAACTTGAGGGGTACCAATACTGAAACTGAATACTATTTATTTTCCTTGCGAAGACAATAAAGATCAATTTGCGTGCACAATCTGCAGAAACCAGTCTGTAAGCAAAAATTTAATGATGCAAAGAAAAAAGAAACCTATTCCCATACTCATTAAACATATTTTTTCCTAGGTAAACAAGTCATTAAGCGAACTAAAGTATTAATATCTCCAAAAAACAAACTAATTGCATATGAAGGCTGTTTTCCGCAAATAATACGAGTCTTTTGTTGAAATTATAATAAGATTAAACGCATAACACAGATTTTAAAAAGACACAAATTGCTATAAAATTTGTAATTTTAGAGCTTGAAATTTTTTAAAATCTGTACAATTTTATAAATGTTTAAAGACAATTTCATAACTTTTTTGCGTAGTTTAAATTTTAATAATTTTCTCATTTTAAATAAATTGCTCTTTGCAATTTAAAACTTACAATGTGATATATATATATAAATATAAAATTTAAATTCATATTTAAACATAAGCTGAAGAAGTGTGAGTTTGGTTTTAAATCTTATCAATAATGGAGGAGAAAAAAATTGACTTTCTTCAAGCAACCATTTTATAAAAAATAAAAAAAAAGTCTCCGGAAAATAATTTTTTGGTTATAACTTTTCTTTAAATGAACCACCAAATTTGTATAAAATCCAAGCGTGATTATTTCTCCTACACGATTCATATATAATTTTAAAATATCGTGATACTTAAGTAAATTTTTAACTCTTCGCAAAGGTCACTTAGAATCTAAAAAGTCATTCACAGAAAATTGAAATGAATTGATGCGACCAAAAAAGTAATCCAATACGAATAGATTTTATTCTTCTTTGATAGATAACTGTTTACAGAAGCTTTTAATTGAAAAGTGTTTTTGAAAATTTTACCTTTTTAGTGTTCCGTCTCCACTTAATATATCTATTAAACGTTTCCATGAAATTCTTAAAATAGCTGTATATCTTATTTCAGCAATCTCGATTAAGAAATTTTTTCGTTGAAATGGTTGTAAGCTTATTATTGACAAAAAAAGATATTGCCGGATAAAAGCTTATTATTGTCAAATAAACTTTTTATTTGCAAAATCAGCTTCAAATGAAATTAGCTATTTTAAGAAATGATACTTACTTTTTGAAGGAAATCATTGAAAATTGTTAGAATGTTAAAACTAATTTTGAAAGTAATTTTACTCTGCAAGTTTAACTTTTAAAATAAAATAAGACATTTATATGGAATTATTTAAAAAAGTTCTAAGCACAAAATGCATCAGTTGGTGTTAAGAAGACTATATGTTTCTGCCCGTTTTGTAAACAGCGCTACAAAGATAAATTAACCTGCAGCTTATATTTTTATATACGTAATATACTATTAAATATTTAGTTTCTGGACAATTAAACTTGTCTCCCCAAGCGTAGTTTTTAAAAGAGTTTTAGAAAAGCATTCTTTTTGAGCTGAAAAAAAAATGATTTTTACAATTTTACTATTGGATAGTCTATTTTACTCGCGATCACTGGTTGTAATAAAAATCTGATATACTTTTTTTTTGTGGGGAACTTTCTCTAAATGTATCCCTTTAACATTCTCTACTAAAATATTGTTTGCATGAAATCACTGGTGTCTCAAATTTATTCATGCAAAATTTAACATGGGAATCTTATTACTTAAATCCGCGTATAGCTTTTTACAAGAAATGAAAAAATAAAGCTTCAGAATCGTTGACTTAATCCTCAATTTTTATCTGGACTGGTTCATTGTTCTCTCTTGTAAAAAAAGTTTTATTACATGAGGTTCGCGAAAAGGAAGATCTTATATTTTGAATATCTAATTTAATAAGTTTGTGTTAAAAACTGAAAACTTTAACACTTAAGAAATTGAGATCTTGTTAATATTTTTACAAAATTAGTGCTTTCAGATGGTACATTAAGTTGTAATAAATGCATTATGAGTGCATCTGTAACAAAAATACATTCATTTTTTTAAAATTTGGTGCATGATTATCTTTTCCCATTGTATAAAACAGAACTGCTTATACTATTGCATCTAATGGTTAAAGCACTAAGTCAAATATTTTATATGGAGATTCAGCAATATATTTGATATATTATGTTTTGCAGTTTCTAGAGCTTCATAATGAGTCAAAAACTGAAGAAAATTGTTTGAGGATTAGAGGTCTTGTGTTCTATAACTTATTTTTTCAAAAATTGCTTTTTACCAATTACTACTTGAAGTAATACAATAAAAAAGAAATATTATAAAAAAATATGGGTATATATTAATTTCCACAAATATATATATATATATATATATATATAACTAAATTATTTAATTTTTAAAAGTCTTTATCTAGAATTTAAGTTGAACAGAAAAAGTCTATAACATTTCATATGATCTTAGAGAAAACTTTCGAGGCCTTTAAAGTTTAGTAATAAAGTTGAAATTTTAAGTTCAATATTGATTATATTCAAACTTTCTCACGAGGTAAGAAATATTATCCTTAGTTTTTTTCTTTTGTTTGCGCCTAATATTTATCACAAAATATTTTTTGTAACTTGATTAAGTTTTATAAATGTATATATACTCAGCTAAAGCAGTTACATAGAGTTAAAGTAATAATTGTCCCTGAACTTGTTGAGAAAGGAGACTCAAGCTATTTTATCCTTGATAACGTATGAGTGATAAATTAACATTCAAGGTTTTAAGTATTCAATTAAAATATTGATTTTTCATAAAGGCATGACGTACAAATATTATAATGAGTATGATAAATTTTTCACTGCAAAAAATAAATAAATAAATAAATAACTCGTAAATTGGCTTAGAGTACGAGAGAAATTATTTTTTAATTTTAACTTGTAATTTTTAGAAATTTTGTTGAGCCAAATTTCAATACTTTACTTTTATCTTTAAAATATATGCTTTTGTCAAGATATAACTTCTTACGGCACTAATATTTAACTTATTTTGTAATGAGAAAATCATCTTCCCTCTTTGAGACTGAGTGTTTGATCCACATTAAATTTATATTAACTTAAAAAATTCTACGCAAAAATCTAATGGTATTTTTACATAGATCGAATTTAAACTGCACATTTAGTTATAAACATCAAAAAGTACATCTGGACATATATTTAATATATATTTAATAAAACTATGATTTTTTTAATTCTAGTCAAAGGTGAAACCTTTCACTTGAGTAGCGTTACGAAATTCGTATTTTAATAGATGAATCCTTGACAAGTATTTAAAAAAGTGATGAAATAATTCAAACGAAAAATGAATAGATTTCTCCAGTAACTAATACCTCCTGATCCATTGAATTTTCTTCTAACTTGTTAATACATTAAACTAGAAAATCTTTGTCGTAATGTTACAGCTCACGATATGTGTGATTAAAGTGTGAAAATACTTAATGGAGAAAAGTTATCATTTTACGTGTATAGACAATATTCTACTAATATATTACACATATAAAGATAAGTACGTTGTGAATGCCTTACCATACCATTTGTTAGGATTAACCCACTTCGGTTGGAGTGTTTAAAATATAATTTTTATGTAACTTACATACTAGTGTTTAATATTTTTGTGATCCTATGAATAAGTTATACTTCAGCCCTAAAGATATTTCAATAAACTTCTTACAATACATTTTCCTAGGATTGACCTCATTCAAAATATAATGAGAAGTCGGAGTCATTCAAAAGGATTGGTATCGCAAATTCTGCTTAGACCTATTTCAATTAATTAATTTACCATAATTTTAATCAACGGGTTATATGCCTAATTCTATTCCGTGATTACTTACCACAGTGAATATTAAGATCTTATTGCGTAAGCTATTTTGAGAGCAGAATTGCCTCTATGAACACAAATTTAATAGATTTATGAGGATAATTTCGATAACTTCTAAAGAAATCGCTTGGTAAATTATACCAAATACTATTTGTTTTTAATAAATTTGACAAGTATTCCTATGCGTTGTTCTAAAGCCTTTAGAAAACAAATCATCAACATTTTTTAACCAAATGGTTTCATTTTTCATAACCTTGAAGACATGCTTCAATTGATATAACTAACTAATTAAGCGATAATTAATAATCTTTTTTATTTCCAAAATGTACATGAAAACTTAAGACATGTGAATCGAGCTTATCCGAAATTTTATTTTTACAATTACATATACAACATATTTGAACCTGCATTATTCAGTCTCTTTTTATGTTTGAAATTTTTAAATATCTATAGTAATATTCATTTGTAATGCAGATGAATATATTAAAGTATATACATATATATATATATATATATATATATATATATATATAATATAAAGAACTACAATCTCAGTTAATGAAGTATGATTTTTTATTTTTCCATTTAAAAATATTAATGTGTTTTAAAATTTAGAATTTGAATTGAGAGGAAAAATCCCACCCCCCCTTTTTTTTCTCCATCAGCAATTTATTCTTATTGATAAAAATGCATAAAAACTTCCTTTTAATCAGAACCCCATAAGTTTTACTAGTGGAAAAGTATTTATTTTTTTAAAGCAAGAATTCAGAGTTTAAACAAACAAATCCGCTTTTTAAGACAATGTAACTGCGTTTGAGAGGAAAGTTGGAATCGGAGAACAAAACAATTCTTGCCCCTAAAAGCGAATAAAAACATTTTCCGATGCATTTATCAAAATAAACAGAAAAGTTCATATTTCAAAAAGTTTTGTACTTTATGCTTCGATATGAAATGTAAAAGCAAAAATATTCGAAATAAAATATAAATTTAAGGATAATAAACTAAAATAATTTCCTTTTTCGATAATTTGAATTATACCTACAACCGATACGATTCTTTCAAAAAAATTCCTATTATTTGTTAATTTCTAAATGTATGAAAGAAAAGATTTTATCTTTAAAGGAAATAAAAAAACGTTAAATATAGTTACTATGAATGAATTTCAGTGTAAATTAATTGTTAAATTTTATTCTGAGGTTCAAAAATGCATTCATAATCACTAAAACATAGATTACAACGATTAAAACAAATTATGGAATTTATTACTCTTTTTTCTTCTGTTTTATGATATGAATGTATTTTAGAAACTATTATAGTCAAATGCTAGAAAAAACTTATTTCATCGTTTTTTAATTTTTTTTTGTAAGCCTTCAAATTATTTTCCATAAGTTTTTCGACAGATAAACTTGATAAGATTGAAAATAAGTGAATCAAATATTTCCGATTCATAAGTGTCCCATGTACAGAGAATATAAAATATTAAATGTTTATTTTTATATTCATGAAAACTTTGTAATTACAACCATTTTCATATTGAAACATACTTTATTTATTTTTCAGACATGAAATCATGAAATAAGAAAAAAATTAGGTTTTCAGGCAAACAGTATTGATTACCATAAACAACGTATTTAAAAAAACGTAGAGTAAAGGGAATGAAATCCCAACAATAAAAATTATTCAGGGACTTAGAAGGTGTAAAGTAAGTATTATTTACCAAATAGTTTAAAAAACCTCAATAAATTACGGTAAATCTTTCTTCACCTTTTATTTATTTACAAACAATTCATCTCTAATCAATGTTTTTAAATTTAAACAAACATACATATAAACCTGTTAAATCACCTTTTGATTGGTTAATTAATATTTCACTCCAAAGCTACAAGTGCGCTATTGGGAACGGGCTTTGTAATTTGAACATTGATCAAGTTACAAAAACGACTGAGTTGGAGATCCATCCATCAAAATTTCACACCATGCCAACTTGAGGACTTTTAACCGAAACATTTAATATATATCAGTTCATTTACATGTGGGTCTTCAGCGGTATCAGGACTCGAACCCACCCCTCCAAATAAACAATCCTAGCCACGAGTTCATGACCAAGATTATTCGGCTATGCGGCCACTTTGTTAATCCGGCAGCGTATAAACATTAAAGTAATCTGATCTATAGACAACTATAAGTAGCCCTACTAACGAAAGTATATTAGTTCATTTATATTCACCAGTTTATCTTCAAATTTAATAATATGGAGCAGCTGATCACAGCACACAGCTTAAGCTTATCATAGAAAGAACAAAAATATAATGTTTTATTTGTCTTCAAAGTGATTAAATGGCCAATCTGATCGAATGTTCATCTTCAATATGTTATTTTTCTAACAACGCCGATTATTTTTAATAGTTCTTTGAAATAATTTATCTCATTTGAAAAATGTAGTATCAATACACGAAATTTTAGAAAATTTTGAATATTTTTCAAGTGATGAAGTCGGAGTCCACATCCTTTGTGTTTAAGTTAGAAATTTTGCATAATAGAAACATATAATATACATACATGGAGAATATAATATATATGGAACAGATATAGAATAGAAAGTAACAAAACTTAGTATGATTGTAGCCACCAACAGATATTTAGTTTAATAGAACAAAAATTAACGAAATACAAGCATAAAATAAAAAAAACAGCCAACCACTGAAAAAGAAGCCGCTGAATTGTCTGTGAGAGCAATAAGTCCAAGTTTTATTATAAGAAAGTCTGTATAGCGGGCTCTCTTCACGCATTCATTCAACTCATGGGAGGAAACCTTTTCATGAATTGTTTGATTTTTTTTGAGAACCCTTCCTGTGAAGGAACTCTGATATATACAAACAATTCTAACTACTGAAGCAAAGTGAAAGGAGCTCGCGGATGATGTTGATATTGAAACCCTAGAAGATAGTGATTGTTTAAATCGGGGTTGGCAACACCTATGGCACGCTTCCCACATTTGAGCACGTGGTACAATCCTCAGTGGCACTCTACATTACTTTCCAAATTTGTCAATTCTTTGAGAAGATTGAATTTGGTAATTTTAACACTGGAACGCCCTCTACCTTTTACCTGCAAGACCACCCTCCAGAGTCATTTCGACTCTTGCCTGTTTTGGAAAGGCATAAAAATATACAGACCACTCAGAAAAAAGCAAATATGGGTTTTAGAAAATTTACATTTATATCTAAGATTAATTCCTTTTTTTCTTTTTTTTTTTTGCAAATACGAGAAAATATTTTAACATACACAGTTTTAAAAATTGATAAAAATATTGAACAAATTCAAACATAGAATATATTTTAAAATTAATTTTCTGGAATACACATTTTACAAGTGTAATCAGTCTTAACTATGCATTTCCCCCAAAATATTTTCTTGAATTTTATGCAGTTCTTGAAGGTCATATTGCCTCTACAATGCTATATTTCACATTTGCTTCTCTTTTAAGCTTCTACTTCTGATGGCTGCGTTTTACTTTTGGAAGATATATAATTTTGGATCAAAACTGAATGAAGGTTTGTCTGCTTATTTTGTTTTCTTTGGTAACATCTTTGAAAATGATCCAGGCATTTTTGTTGTAGCTAAATCTAGCATATTTTAAAATGTTTGCACAGGTCATCTTCACAGAATATTTTGTAGCCATCTGATCGATAATGCTCACACTCCACTTAGTTTCATTGCAAAATCTAATTGTGTATGTTTCTGGGGTCTTTTTTCATTGTTTTCAATATCATTGAATGGATGGAGAATGCTGAGAATAATGACATTTTTCTATTGTTTTTCCCTTGGTACACTGTAGGAGTGATGTTCTTCAGATTTTTTTTTATCGTGCAATCCATTCCTTGAAATTTTCAAAGATTTTCGAATTTTCTGGTTCTACTTACAGTTCCTTTCATTTTCAGTTATTTTGCCAAATGTAGTGATGCGAAAAAATCACCACAACTGTGGCATTTATTCTTTTGTTAAAAAATGGTTGTGTGTATGTACATCATTTGTATAACTACATATTCTGATAAACACTGATCTGATGGTAGTTCTTCACTTCTACCCAAATAAGGAAAAGTATTCAGCAAGCACTTTGTTTTAAGATCAGCAGCTAACCAAAATGTTTGACCATATTTTTCTGCATTAGAAGGTATGAGTTGTGTAAAAGGGCAGCGAGTTTTACTAGGTAGTAAATGTTCATCTATTGTGATGTTCTCCCTCGGTTTAAAGCAAGAAATACAGTTTTCAGTGAATCTATTCGATACATCAAATATCATTCCAAATATATCCGCTTTTAGCCATCTGTATCTGGTAGATTTCAAATCCAATTTAAGAAACCTTAGGATTTCACAGAACAGATTTATCCCCATAGTTTCTATACAAAATTTCAAACCCCATACATTTGACCACAAAAAACAGATATCGATAACTTTTGCTCCAGTTATGCCTCAAGCATACAATAATATTCTAATAAAAGCATAGCATTCTATGTTAATAGTTCAACTATATATTTTAAGCACGTCTTTTCTGGATCTCGATGCCTTTATTTTTTACTATTTGAAATTTTTTTTTGTCTACAAATAATAACCAAACACTGAAAACACTTCCAGTTTTCATGTGTTTTTAAGCAAAATTTGTTAGTCCTGTGGCCTGACTTATGACATTTTGCTTTGGGTATTTTCCTGGACTTTTATTATTTTCCCACATTTTCCACCGTGTACCATCTGCAGCAAGATGAATTCCACCTTTATCAGATGCAGCATCTAACAATCCTTCATTTGTATCCGAATTGGATGAAGAACTATATTTCCATAATTAATTTCTTCATTACCTTCTTCATTTCCACATAATTCACCACTTTTAGATCAGTTTTCTGAAAGCTCTCGTAAAAGTGCAGCTATTTCATTTGGTGTAAGATCTTTTTATTGCAATATTTTGTAGTTCTTTCTACGAGAGAGAGAGATAGACTAACGAAGAGAATTTGAAATGAAATGATAGACATATAGCTAACAGAATTTCGCTAGCAGCAGGCACATGTATAGAACTACCCATTTTCTCAATAAAAAGGGTGGAGGTAAGAAGAGACAAAAAATTTACTATTGCGATAACAGATATTATTTCACTCTCTCATTCCAAGGTCATGAGAAATGAAAAATACCACAGAATTTAACTTAGGAGTCAATTCGACTTCGTTGGGCATTCTATGGGTATTGACTTTAATTTATTTGTAATTGTTTGTAACTAATTTGTAATTTTCAGAATAAATATACATTTATAAACTAATAAAAGTCAAGGAAGGAAAATAACTAGTATTAAAATTTGTATGAGATACGAGTTATTCAGCAACACTTGGAGTTGAAAAGACTCCGCCAAGCGTTCTAATGTTAAAAGGGAGAATATATTGGTCTAACATGTTAAAAATGATTGAAAGATATTGAAACAATAAATCAACAGCTATTTTAGACTATTGGATGTCCTTGCTACAGAAATTTAAATACTTGAAGAAAATTGCATGTACTCTGCTTTCCGTTTTTAGTTCTGCATATCTATGAAACAAATATTTTTCTTTTATAAAAAATATTTTGAGTCTGCAAAGTTATTTAACAACTGAATGTTTAGAGTAATGTAAAATTGACAATCAAATTATACCTCTGATATATTGCGTTATGAAGTAGAAAGATGCAGCGAAAAGGTTCGCATTAATATATATATATATATATATGGAAATTTAATACAGACAAATAGTAACAACTATGAAGCAAATTTTCTTGATGTAGAAGTTAAATTAAAAGATAATAAAATAAGTTACTAATATTTATGATAAATGAGAAGACTTTTATTTCAATATTATAAAAGTACCACTTTGGGAGAGTTATGTACATGTTTCTACATTCAGAATTATTCTTATTAATTACACACAAACACAATAAATTTCTAGTTTCAAATAAATCAGAAAAAATAAAAAACTATAAACATTTTACTAAATACTGTTTAATTCAAAAATACCCAATTAATTTTATTAATAGATATTTGAATAAAGAAATTCTAAATAGTAAGGATTAAATTTCCATAGTTTATTAACAGGTTATTATTATAAATTTATTATTCTTCCTATATAGATATAGGTGCCTTCAAATCCTAATTTTAGATAAAATTACTTTTTTTAAATTTAATTTAATAAATTATTTTTTAAATCATTTTATCTTAGTGTCCCTAAAATAATGGTAGTATGTTTTCAATTCTTAATTTATTATTTCTACTCTTTTCATACTTTTGCTAAGTGCTATTTTTAAGCTATTGCTATGCTTTGAATGTGTATTTGGGTCAAGAATCTGGCAATAACTTGTTTATTGTACTCAGATTTAGCGACAGGCGGGCTTTGCATTTTTGAATGAAATTTTTAGGGAAGTTTCCTTTTTCTCATAATGGATTTAGATTTTCTATCCATTATTTTCAATAGGTTTTTGCTCAGTATTATCAGCAGAAAGGGGGAAGTTTGGCTGGTCACAAAACATGTTCAACCCCCCTTTTATATAAATTATTTTATATTTAAGCTGTCCTAAGTCAGCAATGTTTATAATACTGTAGCATCCATGCTTTTATATTTTTTTATATTTATCTCTATTATTTTAATTTTTCTTATTTCCATTTAAAAGCTGTTGTCTGGTTTTCTTACAATTTCAATTCTTTTCAGTTTGATCATGTTTATTCATCTCTCTCTTGTAGAGAAATTTTGATTATATATATATAGTATGATAAAATAAAATAATTAAAAACAAATTCCTTCAAAGCTACGAATGAATAAAATTGGATTTTAAAAAACACATCAGAACTCTCCAAAATATAAGTAAAATAATTGGTGCAAGAGAATATTGTACCTAAAATTAGATAAAAACAGAAATTACAAGAATCAGAGGTGTAGAGCTATTAAATGTGAAAATACCAAAAGAGTCATTGGACTTAAGTGGTGACCTATTATAATTTCTAAAACTGTCACTGAATTAGGCCAGTGAATTAAGATTAAGCAGTACTTTATAG
Organism: Trichonephila clavata; assembly: GCA_019973975.1. Classification (NCBI taxonomy): domain Eukaryota; kingdom Metazoa; phylum Arthropoda; class Arachnida; order Araneae; family Nephilidae; genus Trichonephila; species Trichonephila clavata. The sequence continues at coordinate 205,943 of BMAO01012558.1, read as the reverse complement.
ATCCACCTTCCCCGTATAGCAGAAATTTTTGACATAATAGAAAAAACAGTAATATTTTGAATATAAGCCTATATATGTAGATCTGCCCGTGGGAGAAATGTATATAGAAAATATATAGAAATATATATAGAAATAAATATTATTTAACTTTTTTGAAGAGGAATATGCATATATACTTTATATTTCTTATCTTTATGTTAATATATATATATGTAAATGATGCAAAATTAACATGTAATAAAACTTGACCTCTATCTTCTAACTCTGAATGTACACTCGTTTGAATCGAATTGTCTCAAATATTTCCTACAGTGCGGCACGCTGAATCATATTGGTAAATTGGTTTGGCTCGCCACAGCTACAAGGTTACTGACCCTTGATTTAAATAATATTTGAGAAAACTACTTTACAGAATATCTGCAAGTATATGACTTGAAGAGTCTTTCCATTATAAGGAGATACACACGTATTATGCTCATGTCCGTTTGCTTGATTTCACCTTGAATTAGATAAGTACTATTTGCTATTAATTTTGGAAGGTTATTTCGCTCCCATTTTTTATTTGAAACCACATTAGAGTAAATAAAGTTGTTGATTTTATAATGTGTCTTTCTTTCTTTTGCTAATCCTCTCACTATGAGAACTCATGTTCACCGTAAGTCTTCCACTGTTCTTGTTTAAGCCTTGTAGTCAATAATGTAGTTTTTAAAATAATGCTACATTTTCACATTTTTGTTGTATCCACTCGTTCGTCTTTGGAACTTTTCATGGGGAAAAATAATGAAAGGTGATATATTACGTAATTAATATTAAAAAGGGATTTAAGGATATATTTTAATAATAAAAATAATTACGTAATCAAAGGTGGCTTTTTATAGAAATTGTCTGGATTGACCAATGCGGCAATCTGACCCAATGTTTCAACTGACATTTTCCTTTTTCATGTTTCAAATACCAGGTTAAGTAATCATGGTACATTAGATGCATTGCATCATAAAATCTCACATTAGATTTATAAGTAGATAAAAAAATTGACAACATTAATATAAGAAAAATAGACAGCAGCAAAAAAAACATGAACATTCTTATTCCCTGTGCAGTTTATGGAGGTAGCATTAATAACCGAGAAAAAAATTTTCTGATTTTTTCTTAAATCTTTTCCACATCATTACTTTAAGACATTATTGGGATTTCTATCTCATTCTACATGAAACTGTCTATATAGTTGATATAAGGCTACTCATAGATCTGGAGTTCGGTAGATAAAAGGATTTTATAGCTCTCTCTCAACTTGATTATCTTATTACAATAAAAATGTATTCTAAACTTAATCACAAACAAAATACATGCATTATACGTATTTATCAGGAAATGTTTTGTAGTTGAAATTATAAGGTTGGGTTTCAGCAACAATAAATTTTTCCTTTATTGTTTCTGATGCTAATGTATTTTAAAAAGGTAGACCATTTGTACTAAAGTATCATTTGGGTTGAATAACTTCCATATTTAAAGTATAAAACAGAGCTTATTTCCAAATAATTTTTGAATGTTTTATTACCTGAAATATTTTATTCGCTTATTTTACGAAAGCAATTTTTACTTATCCATAATATCTAAAAAAACTCTAACCCTAAAGGCCTGTATAATTTTAGTACCATAGAAACATACAGAATAGTAAACTCAGTTTCATACCTTGAACTTAATGAAAACTGTTTTAGATTAATTCAAAATATTTTTAATATTTTTATGCATACAAATAACATAGTTTAGACTGGGAATCTGCCTGAAAAAATTTAAGATAAAACTATTATCCTCTCGTAATAACTTCTGCAAAGAATAATAAGACAAGAAAAAATCAGTGTCTACTCCTTGGGTTTCCCATTCTTTTTTAATATTTCCGTACACACGCAATGCAACAAATGTAAATTATTATTTTCACTTAGCATCGGTACAGTGAAAAATAATTAGCAAAATCCTAACTAATATTTAATTACTAGAATTATACTTAAGCGTTCCTATTATTTTACGTGACAGCTACTTTTATAATTAGTAATGAAAACGCTTTTAAAACTTCATGCAATTTAACTTGAAGTAAGTTAAGAGCAATTAAGATTGAAAGCTTGCAGTTGAGTAAAAGTGGTTTCGATAAAAGCTCTCAAAGAAAGATTTAGAGCAGTAATTAACAACAAGGAATAAATCAAAAGTCACTATAAAAAAAAGTAACCTCCCTCGAAAAGTAAAATATAGAATATTAATTAATTTAAGTAACTAGTTGATTTAAATACAGTAAAAGATTTCATAAAAGGAAACTAATTTATATAAATGATACAATCTATTTAGTGTAACTAACGTCTTGTACAATGTTTATGGCAGAAATAAAAGTTTATAATTAACCTTTAACTCCTTAACTGGTTTGCCCGTACGCTGTACGGGAACTGATATTTTCTTCTTTCTATCTTTGATTTGTGCATATTTTTAATTCTCATTCAGAGATTATTAGTTCAAGTGTTTTTAAGAGACGCAGTTTGTCCATGGTACTGAAATACTTCTCACCCGGGATTTTATTTGGGGTGAAGGAGGGAAATTTTCATTGAAGACAAGAATTTAGATTCGTGAAAATATTTGATAAAGAATAGGGATCGGGCAAAGTGCAATTTGTTGCTTGAGAAGAAATGAAAATGTGGAAAGATAATCCTAAAATTCCGATATTATCTCTGTCTCGATTGCGATGTAAAACTTAGTATCACACCATGTTTCAAATTGTGTGAGTAAATCTATATGCACATGCACACAAAATCCTCAACTGTTTGAAAAACAGGTACGAACATATTTTTTTTATAAATGAGAGAGAAATTCTTTTAAATACATGAAACATTCTTCATAGCGTACAGAGAGTACTATAAAAAGCAAACATTTAGGGTTTTTTGTATTCCCTAATTATAAAATAAAAGCTAGAGGGAAATCTTTAAGATTGAAAATTAAAGTAAAATGCTTCCATTTTCGCATTCTGTTAAGTATTATGTTTAGTTGTATGCAGTAAAAAAATGTGCTTTTTTTTGTAACACATTTTGGGCAAAAAATTGACATCTTAAGGGGTTAAATTAAAAAGCAGTACAGATTTGTTTTCAATAAATAAATCAATAAGGTCATTTCAACTTTTTTTTTAGAAATAAATGGGGAAAAGGGATATAACCTAGATTGAAACAGCAAAAATTATATCTATAAAAGAGTAATGAATTCATTGAGTAAATGAAATAAATGTTATCCAAATTTCCGGCATCTTAGGAAATTTCAGATGTGAAAAATTTTAACAGGTCTTAAAAGTGTGATAAAATAAGTAATGAAATGAATCAGAATTTTTGAAATTCTATCATATTTATGACTGTCAACGTCATCTATGTTGATATATGTGCTTTAATATTAATAAATGAAGTAGAAAATAATCTGTCACCTTCTGTCAAATTTTTTAAAACAAATGATTTGTAATCTTTAAAGATGAAATAAATTCTTATAAGAATATGAAGTATTGACAACTTTTTTATCAAATTCGGTATCATAACAAATTAGTTTACTTTGCTATTTCAATGTAAACACCACCATTCATTCACAGTCTTTGAATTCTAAATTTCTTGTTGTAAACAAAAATACACGTACTTGTGTCAGAACTAAAGAAAAATTTGCTTCTAAAATTCATTAAATATCACATCCGTTCCAACAATAACTAAAAACGCTTCATTTAGGAGTATTGTTTCTTTTTCATGAAATAAAAAAAAATCGATGATTAAAGAATTCCACACATTTACGGTAAAATTTTGTTTTTAGAATTCATTTTTACGAAACAAAAATTATATTTAATTTGAAATGATACACAATGCAGTTAACCGTAATGTGTACGAGCAATTACATTCATTCACCAACAGTTTATTCAATTCACATTCATTAATAACAACAAAGGCTGAATTATATCTAACCGAAGGGAGACAATAGAATAGGAATGAAGTGAATGAGTGATACAAGACATTTCTGTGTGATATAACTATTTTGGATTCATTATATTACTGTTTCTTTTTAATATGCTGCATGTTTGTTCGTATCATTCATAAGCATTCGTGGATGAGGGGCATTAAATGTAAATGGTGAAAATATTCTATAATATCTTTTAAAATATCTTTTATAAATGTCATAAATCTCTTACTGTTCTTTTAGTAATAAAATTGATTAAAGAAATAAGCATCCATGCTGATTAACTGCATTCAACAAAACATAGTTTTTAAATGTACCATTTCAAAATATAGGACATTATCCTAAATTATGCGTGCAGACAAAGCAACGCACATGCTATTTTTAAAGGCAATGGTACAAAAGGAATGTATTAAAAATTGGAAAAATTATTGTTTAAATCTTAATCTTAAATAATAGTATTAAAGTTGAATCCTCTTCGAAAATAAATATATTTTCAAAAAATAAAGATGAGTTTAAACTTGACACTGCTCGAACTCTGATAGAACTGCTTCGTGTCCACTTTGGAAAAGATCGAATAATTTTCATAAGTTGTCCTTTTGCCTAGAATCCTTTCTTTGGACTTGAATAACTGACACTTCTGGTAGTGGGTATTCCTGAAAGATCGTGTCTATTGGGAAAGCATGCGGATGCTGCCTGAAATCAAAGAAAGCATAACACGTCATTTTGCTGAAATTAATTGAGAAATCTTACATGTTATAATTGAACAAGCCATTATAAGATTTGCTTAACATGCATTACGACTAAACTTTTGTGCTTCTAATTAGTGCTTTTGTTCTTTATCATCACCTATACTCCCTTCTCACCTGGTCATCAAAATTTAAACTATTATTTTTATTACAGATTTCTTTTCCCAATGGTTTATATTACGTACTAAGTTTCATAGGCATCCTTTTAATGCTGGATCTGTACAAGATACCTTAGTTACAACTACCTTGTATATAAATCTACAACTATAAGGTATCCGACTAGGTTGAAAAAGTGTTTCTAAGGTGCTTGATGTTAGGGCCATTAGGAAAAAAAAAAGAAATATATAAAGATTGAGAAAGAAGTAATTATATATAAAACTAGAGAGGTTTTTATAAGTAGGTTTTATAACATTTACTGTATCTAACTTATAAGAATATTTTAATGTGTTTTTTGAAAACTGAAATTTTTACGATAACTTGGACACGAAAAACGGGGTATCTCTGAAATAAAATCCGATTAAATTCAATAAAACTAGTGAAAACTAATGCAATGAGCTCTTTTAGAGAGTTTAAAAAACCACGGATTCCTAGTCACATTTTGCAGCAAATTTTAGCTTAAAACATACAACAATTTAGTTGAAAAATCAATAACATCAGATTTAAATGCTTATAAAACAATGCTTAAATATTTTTTTATTAAATGCTTAAATATTTTTACTCTGCTGTTTGTGACACTTGAGATGAATCAAGAAATATATCAATGAAATTAGAAGTGCGCCATGTTTAATGTATTTTTATTTATGGCGTTTTGCTAAACTTTAAAAATTTTACTAAAACTTCATAAAAATAGATTAATTTTTTTTCAAAAATGAAGGGCGATACATGTTATCTATCTAATAAGTATGACTGTTTAAGCCTATTTATGTTCTTTAAAACAAGAAAATTCTTCCAGAACTCAATATTTGAAAAATTGGTCCCTTAACCCCTATTCGAATGCTAATATAATCTATAATAAAACATGAAAACCGTCAGAAATTAATACGTAATTTATTTTTAGTTTATCATTTTTCATTAAATTATGTATCAAATGTGATTGTTATAAAAGGAAAATTTCCCAAATAAGATTATAAAAAACTTAAATCTAATTTCAATAATTTAATAAGAATTAGTATATTGCCATTTTAATTAAGATATTCTTCCAAATCCATTCGAGAAATGCTTGTTTATTTTGCATGCTTTTTGAGTAAAAATGTATCTAGTTACTTTAAAGAGAATTTTCTGGAAAAAATTAAGAAAAAGAAACCAGAAAAAAAGGAAATACTTATAAAGAAGCAATTTCTTCCTTTTCTTCTCGAGGTAAATATTGTAATAAAATATTTTAAATGTAATGCGCTGGCAGAATTACAATAGCAATAATTTAAGAACAATAACAAACTAGCAATAAAAATAATCAGACTTAAACTTAAAAGCTCCTTATAATTGCTTTTAAAATTAGTTGTAAAAACACAACAGAAAAATTAAACAAAAATTTTAAACAACATTATTTGCCTATTATTTATCAGAAAAAACAAAGCCACTCACTGTGTCCTCATTTAAGTTCCATAGATCTCAAATTAATATTTTCTAAAAAATTCTAATGAGAGACAGAGCCCGATCCTAACATATATAATTTCCTTTTAAACATAAATAACAATAATTTATAATGTAAGATATTTAGTTTTTTTTTGTTGCTAAAATGCTGCAATAAATGCAATTTGGAATACCTCAAAAAATGCAAAATTAATATATATTCTAGTCAAACCTCCATCTACATGCAACAGAAATAGAACAAAGTTGTTGAAGAAAGATTACACAATAATAATAATATTCAAATTGGTTTTATCCATTTAATTTTTCAGAACAGGACTGGTTATTGACCGTGAAATGTATAAGCCTACGTAAAACGATCAAATGATGAGGACGACAGCTGAGTCCAAATTTCACTCACTGATATAACAAAGGATGTGGACTGTATACAAAGTAAACATAGAATCGAAATCTTTTAATAAACATCAGTTCATTTTATTATTTTCAGTATATATACTTAATAGAGCTTCCAAATATTGAACTTCTAACAAAAATTTGAAGTCACTCCTGATACAAAGTGAGTTACCATGGTAATATTAAGCGTTGTCAGTGACCGAATACAAAGATCTCAACGTATCAAATTCTAAATTCAATTATTAGAAAATTATTTTCTGAGTGAAAAGATCGCCAAGCAGCGACGCCAAAAATCAGAGTTAATTATTTTCACAAGCGCTAACATACATCATGTCTAGAATTGAAATATTTAGTTGAATTTAACGAGCATCAATCAATTAGTAGATATCACTATTTCAAAGAACGATTTTTGCAAACCTAAAATAATAATAACATCGTAAGATACATAATAGATGATAGATGTATCAATAGATGTAGACAAAATTTTAAGAACAAAAGTAATAATAATTAAAATACAACATAAATTTATAAACAGTATATATAAAAAAGAAGTAAACAAGAGAAAAATTTCACCGTATCAGTTGATAAATTTAAAAATTAATAAAACAAGCAATCTTTATTTTTTTTGGTATGGAAAACATGCTCTTCAAATTCGCTTTCTTTTGAGAATGTGTCTGCTATAGTTAAACACGAAGTGTTTAATTCATTAAATTCTGTACAAGTCACAGATACAATGAAATAAAAATATAATTCGTAAATGTATTTTATTGTAATAGTTATTAAAATTAGACCAGAAAAGTTAATATATAAACTAAACGTATTTGGATATGGTATTCACAATCTTACCCACCCCCTCTAGGGTTTCTTTTTACCAGTATTTAATCCTGAGGTATAGTTTTGTACAAAGGCGCTGGATTTAATATTGGAAAAGGACTTTTTTGTTACATGAAGGAATCTCAATAATAATTTTAATTTAATTTATTTTCAAAAAATAGTACTTTTGAGTGGTGGGTTTAAAAAATTTTTTTAAAAAAAATGTAAGACATTAAAATATATCTTTATTTATTTGTACTATTTAAAAATTATATCAAGAGTTGGGTAATGTTTAAATAAAGAAAGCAACACTTCTAACTTTAAATTTTTCATTTCTTTGTTAATTACTGCTATCAGTTCATACGTTCAAATAAAGAAAGTATTGGGAGATGGTAGTATTGGAAAAAATAGCTTAAATGTCATTTCATAGCATTGGAATTTCAATGACAAAAATGCAAAACTTTAAAACGCAACGACTTGTATGAGCTTACCTTTTGAATTTAAATTTGTTCTCACGTAATATAGCCAAATAATAGATAACAAATATATTCTGTGATTTCTAATGGAATCTTTGCAATGTATGGAGCAACAAAATTAAACACGCACACATTAATAGAAAAATTAATTGAATCCGATTGAGATTTCGGGTACCAAACTCTCAATAATTAAAAAAGATTAAATGTTATCCCTTACACACACACGTACGTGTTCAGTAAAATTACTGTCATGAATTGTCAAAATGTCTGAAAAAGTTAAAAAAGAAGACTTTAATGTGCATAGTTCCATTTACCATTTCAAAGATCACATTTATCCCAAGAGTTCTCAAATATAACTGTTTGAAAATGATATTATACGCATGATATTTGAAAATGTATGTATATACACTGCTGGCCACCGTAAATGCAACACCAAGAAAGACAAGAGATAGCACAACAAAATTTATTTTGTAGATAACATGCTGACCAAGTATCAAATGATTAAATTTATAGACTTCTGTGAAGTGTCGTTCCTGCCAGAATCAGTAGCCAGAGTAGCCGCCATTTTTGGAGATCACCGCCGCCACACGCCTCGGCATTGATTCAAAGAGACTTTGGATGTGTTCTTGGGGTACAGCAGATCAAGAAGCTTCCACACGTTGCCAAAGTTAATCTGGTGGGGCAGCTGGTTGTCTAATCTGGGTCAATCGTTGAGCAACCATGGACCACATGTTTTGTATCGGCGAAAGATCCGGAGAGCGAGCCGACCAGGGAAGCAATTCAATCTGGTGATTGACGAAGAACCTTTGGACAATGCGTGCCACGTGTGGTCGCGCATTATCCTATTGAAATAGGGCTGTGGCCAAGCCCTGAAGGTAAGGAAGGACAACTGGCTCCAACACCTCGGAGATGTAGCGCTGGCGGTTTAAAGTACCGGCAATGCGTACTAGAGGAGTGCGAGAGTGATATCCAATACCGCGCCCCATACCATAATACTCGGTGCAGGACCAGTGTGGCGGTGCATAACGCAGCTTTTCAGCATTTTCTCTTCACGCTGTCTCCAGACTCGAATCCGACCATCGTGGTGTTGCAGGCAGATGCGTGACTCGTCAGTAAAGACAACTTCTTTCCATTCTGCCTCCCACATCCTTCTTTCATAGCACCATTGGTGGCGGAGACGTCTGTGGTTCTGCGTCAAGGGTAGACCAAGCAATGGACGTCTTGTGGACAGACCACCCTGCTGTAAACGGCGTCGAATGGTACGCGCAGACACTGAATGATGCGTTACAGACTCAATGTGCTGTGTTATGGTTCATGAAGTGACTGACCGATCCGTCACTGCCATGCGCACAATTTGCCTGTCCTCATGTGAAGTGGTGCACTGAGGTGGATGCGATCGATAACGTCGGTCTGTCGTACCCTCCTGCATCCAACAGTCAGCATTACAGTCTACATTACAGTTGTTTGGTTTCGTCCAACACGACTACCGATTTCCCTCAAAGATAATCCACAATCTCGGTAGGTCACTATCCTTCCTCTGTTGAATTCGGATACTTGATCAAAAGCTGATCGTTGTTTTGTATGAGAGATAATTGATCGCTTTTTGAAAAAACCACAAGAAAAACACAATTGCCGAACTTAAAATCGTCGAAATCTCCAAGCCTTAAATAGCGCTTTGAGGAGGCGCCACAGGCGTGCGTGATGTGTGTCTGCGCTGAAATTCTAATCATTTGCATATCTCACCTTCGCTATTGCATGTTGTAAATTTCATGTTATTTGCATGCTTCCTTCAGGGTGTTGCATTTACGGTGGCCAGCAGTGTATATAATAATATATATTCCTCTCTCTCTTTCTCTCTATAGTACAGATTTATTTACTCTAATGCAAGGCAAAAAGATTATCTCTATTCATAGCTATGATTTTGAAGATATTCTTAATTCTAGAGATATAGAGGATATGGCTAAAGTTTTCGAAGGAATTTATTTTAAATATTCAATAAATAAATTAATAAAATATGAAAATTATAATACAATTAGTCAATTATTTTTAAAAGAAACCTATATTTTTCATAATGGTTTTTATTATAAAATTAAGGAATTGCTTCAAGAAGGGCCGGCAAGTAATAGTCTAGCTAACATTTATCTTCACTTTTATGAAAATGAAAATATAGTCAATAAACCAAATCATATTTTAGATACATAGACGATTTAGTAATTTTTAGTAATAAATTAAATTTTTCCTAACTTTAGTTTTTATCCGCAGTATCTGAAATTAGTTAGAACCAACACTGAATTAGGTAAAGCAAAATTTTTAGATCTACAATAATGCAAAGATAATATTATTTAATGATTAATATATATGATAAAGGAGAAGACATTAATTTTAACATTAAAACGGTACCTTACTTAACTAGCAATTTACATACTTCTATATTAGAAATATATAGAACTCCAGACAGATTTAGCCAAAGAAGTGCACTAAACCTGGTTGAAAAGATCTTGAAAAGAAGAAACCACTTCCTAAATTATTATAGACCCACAAAGGAGAGATTAAAAACCCATAATTCTTTCCTTTCAACTGTTCATGATCTTTATGATACTTTCGATATTCCTACTCCCAACCGCGAAGTTTTCCCACAGGAATTTAACCCTATTGTGTGCCAGGTGACGTTGGAGAGCCACATGGATCTTGTTTGAAATGTTGGTTAACAATTTTCTATACAAAGTGACTTAAAAAGTGTTGCTCTTGCTACTATACATTGCATATATCCTCTTGACAAATAGTTCTATGTATACAAAGATGATTCAGCAGAATAAACAATTGTAAATGCTAGTACTGGAGCCTATTCACGTGCTTTCAGTATTAGTTATCCTGTTGGGAATATTATGACAATTTTGATGGGGAGATAGCGACAAAATCATTTGCGATTGATAAATGGGAAACATGTTCTGAACTCAATATTGTGTTTTTAATAAATTCTCAAGCTGTCATTTAGTCTTGAATAAACTCAAAGTATAATGAAAACGCACAAGTTCTTTCCTGTAGAATGAAGTTAATTGAACTTGGGAAGTCTAAAGAAAGCATTGCCCGCAGTAGATTCCCAGATATTGTAACATTTCTGGAAATGAGCTAGCAGATAGGCTTGCTAAAGCGAAATCTTTCATGTCCCAACTAGACTCTCCTTTGTCTCTGCGTAATACCAAAAGAATCATTTACAGTAAACTGAAAATTAATAGAGCTTCCCTGTATGGTGATGCAGTTTCAGGTAAAAGGTGGAATATCTTGCTTAACAAAAGTGGTAGAATCACTCGTTCACTGCCTAGATCTGTTGGAGTTGCGTGCTTTCGTTTACTTACTGAACATGATTATTTGAAGAAGCATTTATAACACATTGGAGTAAAGGATTCAACTTGTTTTCCCCTGTGCCACCAGGGTCAAATGGATGATGACCACTTCAGACACTGGCCTATTGTTTTAAAGTTTTTTGCAGACAACTCTGGAGGCCAATTTTAATTCTTTTTATGCTTCGTCATCATTTTATTGGGCTGCTCGTCGACTAATGGCCGAGATGAAGAAGATGGGCGAATGATAAAAAAATATTTTAGAAACATAATAGTTAATTATACAAAGGAATAATTATTTAGTTTGGGATGAATGAGAAAAATATTATAATTTTAGTAGATTTTATGTTTTGCTTACAATGTGAATATCCAAATAGCTTTCTATTCAAATATATTTATAATAAAAAAAATAGATAGTCTATTACGTTTTTCTCTCATCAAGCTCTCTTCAATTATTCTATACACTTACAATTAGTATTTTACTATTTATTACTATACAGTGATAGAGAGAGAGAGAGAGAGAGAGATGGCGCCATAGTTAAATTAAGAGTTTTAGATAGCCACACTTTTTAGATAGTAATATCACTTACTAAATGATGTTACTGTAGTTGACATGCATTCATTTACTTTTACTTTCAATTTATTATTAAGTACTTAAAGAATTTTGGCAAATTAAGTTTTTATTGTTGGTTTATTGTTTTTTTTAATATGTGTAACATTATACATTTTTATAATAGTCATCCAAATTAGTTTATTGGTTGCAAATAGTCCTTTCGCTTACACGGGCTTGGTTTCTTTTTTCTTCCTGTTTTTCTTCACTTTCTACTGCGCTTTTATGTCGAAATTTTCTGCTTGGTGGGGAAGGTTAGGATCCCGTAAGACAAACTCAACCCTATTTCACTTTACTAATTCAACGACAGCTCTAGAAAACGCAATATTTTTCTATTTTGGTCTATTGACTTTTTAAATGTCTACTTATATTTTGGCGGGTTTTTATAGGTATTTTAAAATCCATTTTCTTTCTTTCTTAGCTTTGTAGGAATTACAATTTGTCTTTTATTTTATTATGTTATACATATATATATACTGTAAATCCATGTAAAACGCGCACTTTGAACACAAAAAACATAAGATCGAAATTAACCGGTGAGCTTTATACGCTGAGTATAAAGAAGATAGCTTCAAAAATAAAAACTAGCTGAGGGTAAAAAAATTAAGACTTCTGTATATATCGGAATACTTTTATTTAAAAAAAATGACATACCTAATGAACTTTGGTTGCATATATATACACGAGGGTAATTCGGAAACTAACCGCCGTTTGGGCGAGGAGCTGGAAGTACGGTTCGAAGCGCCCTCAATCAAATGCACGATCAATCTCTGATTCAGTAAGCCTGTAGACGAATGAGAGTGTCGTAGGGTCAAGAGTTTGCTAGTAATAACGCGCCATAGTTTGCTAGTGTGCCGCCATAGAGAGTCTCGCGAAATGTGAGGTGCGAGGAGTGATAAGATTTTTTTGGGCCGAAAAAACTGTCAGCAGCGGATATCCATTCTTGAATTGTGGGCCGTATACGGGCCAAACATTTTGAGTGAAGGTGTAATGCGTCAATGGATATGCTTTTTCAAGGACGAAAGATCAAACATCGATGAGGAATCACGAAGTGAAACGCTGTGTGTGGTGAGTGCTGATCTCATCCGATTACCATTAAATCACTGCAATGAAGAAGCAGCTTGAAGAAAGAACTTCGCTGACCGAAGGGGAGCTTAAAAACGCTGTGACACATTGGTTTAAGTCGCAGGCGGCCGCTTTTTATACAGAAAGAATTGGTAAATTGGTAAAACGGTGCGACAAGTGCTTGAATATTCGGGGAGACTATTTGTACCTCTGATATATAAATAAATTTTTTCCTTCTCTGTCCTAGTTTGTTTTTTACAGCGATTTGGAGTTTTTTTTCAGAATTGGCCTCGTAGTTCTAGAAGTATGCTATTTTTTTCAAAAGCCTGGGATAATACCTCGAGTAAATGGTTTCAAAACATAAGAACATTGCACACATATATTTCAGGTACCTTCATAAAAAGGGGGGGGGTGCGTTATATGGAGAGCATACCAAAAAATTAAAAAATGCAGCTTGAAAGTATAGGTGCGCGTTATACACCAATGACCGTTGTACTCCGGATTTTACGGTATCTATATATATAAAGGAGAAAAGCGACTGACTGACTGACTGACTGACTGACTAATCACGAAATCTCTGGAACTATTCAACCTACAGACTTGATATTTGGTAGACATGTTCCTTTGATAGAGTAGACATCAGCTAAGAAAGGAATTTCCGAAATTCGAAACGCAAGGGGCGTTACGGGGGGTTAAGGGCTTTAATAATAATTGTTTCCATGTTTAAACTACTTGATGTACAATCTTGAAATTGGGTGAGCGGATTCCTTTCAGAGAGTAGAGATCCGCTACAAAATGAGTTTGCTGAAAATCGACCCCCAAGTGGCGTTGCAGGGGCTTAGGGGGCGTTATAGATAATTATTTCCATTTTTAAACTATTTGACGCACTATCTTTAAATTTGATATATATAGATTTCTTTCGTAGAATAATGATCAGTTACAAAACGGGTTTTGTGAAAACAGACTTCTAAGTGGCGTTGCGGGGTATCAAGGGGCGTAAGAGATAAATATATCCGTTTTTAAACTACTTCGCGTACCTGCTTGAAAATTGGTAGGTAAGTTTCTTTCCTGGAGTAAATATCCGCTACAAAATGGGTTTTGGGAAAATTGACCCCCAACGGGTGTTGCGGGGGCGGGGGGTTTAAGGGGCGTTATAAATTCCTATTTTTAAGTTATTAGACGTACAGTCTTGAAACTTAGTAAGCAGATTCCTCTCATAGGGTAGAGATACGCTAAAAATGGGTTTCGTGAAAATGGCCCCCAAGTGGCGTTGAGGGGACTTAAGGGGCGTTATAGATAATTATTTCCATTTTTAAACTATTAGACGCACAGTCTTTATATTTGATAAAGATATTTCTTTCATAGAGTAGAGATCAGCTATAAGAAGGTTTTGTGAAAACAGACCTCTAAGTGGCGGTGCAGGGGAATAAGTGGCGTAAGAGATAAATATTTTCGTTTTTAAACTATTTGACCTACTTGCTTGAAAATTGGTAGGAATGTTTCTTTCATGGAGTAAATATCCGCTACAAAACGGGTTTGGAGAAAATTGACCCCCAAGGGGTGTTGCAGGGGGTTAAGGGTAGGTATAAATAATTATTTCTTTTTTTAAACTATTAGACTCACAGTCTTGAAATTTGGTTAGCAGATTCCTCTCATAGGATAGAAATACACTGCAAAATGTGTTTTGTGAAAATCGACCCCTAGGTGGTGTTGCGGGGGTTCAAGGGGCGTTATTGATAATTTTTTTGCATTTTTAATTAATTGGACGCACAGTCTTCAAATTTTGATAAGCAGATTCCTTTCATAGAGTGCAATTCCCCTACAAAATGGGTTTTGTGAAAACAGACCCAGAAGTGGCGTTGCGGGGGCTCAAGTGGCGTTATAGACAATTATCCCCATTTTTAAACTGTTAGACGTACAGTCTTGAAATTTGATAAGCAGATTCCTTTCGTAGAGAACCGCTACAAAATGGGTTTTGCGAATATCAACTACTAAGTTTAATTTCGGGAGATTAAGAGGCGTAATCGATAAATATTTCCATTTTTAAACTACTTGATCATCCTGCTTGAAAATTGGTAGACCTGTTCCTTTCATGAAATAGAGTTCCTCTAACAAAGAGTAAAATGAAAATTGACCCCCAAAGATGTTTGCGAGGGGTCAAGAGGAGTTACAGAAAAAAATTCCTGTTTTTAATTGTTAGACCCATATACTTGAAAATTTTTAAGCATGTTTTTTTTTTGTTGAATAGGGATCCACTAAGAATAAATTTTAAGCAAATCAAGTTCTGGGGGGTTGCAGGGGGTTACTGGGACGTATTGACAAAAAAAATTGCTTTTTTCGAGCTACAAGGACTATAATAATAATGAAATTTGGTTTGCATTTTTCTTTTGTTGAATTGAAATCCGCTAAGAGTTCTAATTTGGGAAAACGGCTCTCAACGGGATTACGGGGATATTTATAGTAAAACTTTTGCTTTTTTCTGTTAGATTTAGACTTGAAATTTGGCTTGCATGTTCAATTTACGGAGTAGAGATCCACCGAAAATTGGTTTTGCGGGAATCCACTTGGTTTTTGGGTTACGAAAGAGCAAATATCATTCTATATTTCAATTTTAGAGGTTTTTAGAAAATACAAATTAGATGAGTTCTGCCCTTTTTTTTGCGACAGTTAAAGGTATAAGTATATTTTTCAATACAATCGAATTCTTAATGCTAGGACTTAGATATCAATAATTTATACATATACATAAGCAGTAAAAATTTATAAAACATCATGAAATACCCAGCGAAGCGGGCGGGTAACAGCTAGTATTTATATATGCATACTTCTTCGCCCTAAGTAAATAACAGCTTTAGAAAACATCATAGTTTTCCATTTGGTCAATTGACTTTATATATACTGTATATTTACTTATACTTTGGTTTGTTGTTCTCGGTTATCATTTCCATAATTTTTTCATACTTTGTTTTGTAGGATAAATCATTATGTTTATTTTAAAATATATATATATATATATATATATACGCTATGTGTGTCTGGAAATAGAATAATTCAATATTTTATATATATATTTATATATATATATATATATATATATATTTGATTGAGAAATATATAATTATCTGAATCGCGACTACATATTTTGAAGTTGAAAAACGTTGTGCATTGATAATTAATCATAAATAAAATATACCTATATATATATATATATTTAAAGTTCTACATTAAATATATGCGTTTTTTAATCTTTGAGCTTATGAGTTATTATAAAAACATAAATTATATAAAATCCTTATACTGTTTGCGTTATAAAACAATAATGCGCATTAAACTTTAAGAAAAAGTTGCTTGATTATTATAATAGTCGTATCAAAAGGATTCATGATTGGATATTTGTAAATTCTCAGACATAGAGATGATAAACAGAATTGAATGAGAATGCAATTAAGTATTATAATGAGGTAGAGATTATGAGTAAGAGGTTAGCAAAAATATTTAGTTATTCCACTCTTGTTAGTTATTTCCTCTTCAATATGATGTTGTAAAATTATTTCCAAAAGGAATTTATACACATATTTTGTAGCATATAAATTATGAATTTTAAAACCATTTTTACATTAAAGAAAATTTTTGATAAATTTCAATTATACTGAAGTTTTAATAAGAAACATTTATTTAAACAACAATAGTGGTAGAAGTTTCAATGAATGCTGTATTTTTGCTACACCAGCCAAAAACGATTTTAACAAAAATTCCTTTGTTAGGAAAATTTATCTGCAGCTAAACTTTTTCAAGTATGGAAGAGTACAGTTTTGGTAGACTCTGTAATAATTCAATATATAGGAAAAATTTCTTTGGAATGAAACTTAAAAATAATGATTTAAAAATAGGTTTGATTACTTTTTTCTGACGAAAACATCTAAATAGGTTTTCCACTTTTTATCGAAGAAACTTAATAGTTGTAGTTATTACACTACGCATACTCGAAAACAATTTTCTGGGTAGGTGCACCTCACATAGCGCTACAAATGATGAGAAGTGTCAGGTTTTCGGCACACTTTGAGTAGGATATGCGGGAAGGAACTCGCAGAACGGGGAAAATCCCTACCGTCGTTAATTTTACTAAGATAATCATTTTTAAAATTTATTTTCTTGTCTCAGCTGACACATGTAATATCCGGGGACAAATCTGTCTAATAAACAATTTCACTAAAGACATGGTGATTGGGCCGAGAAGGGCACATTGGTCCATATGTTAAATCTTAGCTGATACCCACCTAGACGAGTCTACGGGGGACCTGTTGGAGTAAAAAGGGCTGGAATAAGAAAACAAAGAATGTTTAAGGGTTGCCAGGGAGGCTAAAGAAACGTCATCATATATGGATAGGTGCATACATTGACAACCGGTGGCAGCCATTCAAGCCACTTCTGCCATCATTTTATAAAAAATGTTCAGGGTACTCTTGTTATTCCCATATCGACTGAAAATATTACCCGTCGAATAATTGCTTGGGGTTTTCACTGAGGGTCCATCAAGAAGATTGTTATTGACCCCACAGTGCAGACAACTTCTTTTGCGATGGTACAGGGCTAAAATACGCGGATGTCGGAATGGCCCAAAGGGTGTTATCTCAGACAAAATGTCAATCTTCTGTTTGTTCATTGATAGTGGAGGCGTACGATTGTGGCACTGACGGGGTTGTAAATCCAATCCAGCCTCACCTGTAATACACCTTACCGTGCGAAAACACTGCATCTTGTCTTGGAGTGTCATCACGTATGATAGTAGATCACCTTTAATTCGTATTTAGAACATTTTGACTGCCTAACGATATGTAGATGATGCGTTGCAATCAATGACGTTCCGCTTCTTTCGGGAGTATCCAATAACATTTACCTGTAATAACATACACCATCACAAACTACGCGCATCAGCCAATGTGCTCTGCAAATGTACAGATGATTTTCTGAAAGCCATTTTCCCTTGATCTCTGACAAAATCAAACACGTCTGGTCACTCAAAGGATGCCGCTTGCAGGAAGAAGGCGAACATTCGCAAATGTTTGACAGGGAATGGAGAGCCATTTCTCTGAAAGCCCAATATGCTCTGCAAATGTACAGATGATTTTCTGAAAGCCATTTCCCCTTGATCTCTGACAAAACCAAACACGTCTGGTCACTCAAAGGATGTGGTTTGCAGGAAGAAGGCGAACATTCTCAAATGTTTGACAGAGAATGGAGAGCCATTTCTCTGAAAGCCATCTGTTTTCTCATTGACTCTGTCTTTAGATATGTTGCTTCCGTGGTTTGATCTTACAACCTACTGAATTGACTTTGTTTTCGATCTGTATTACATGTATCAATTGAAAACAGCTTGTTTTTTTGTTGTTGATTGTATTTTTAATTTATCCAAACTTTATTAAAATATATGCATATAGAAACAAAGTGTCCAACAGTATTTCCTTTGAAGTACCACTTTTATCTCACAAATGTTACTTTAGTCATTTATTCTTTTCTTCCGTTTCTCTTTGCTTGCCATATTTCTTTACTTTTTGGCTACTCCTTCACGGTATTGAATTTTTCAATGCCTTGTAGTGTATAATAAATATTGGCATTTGTTTTTGAGTGAAATAATGTGCAGTTCTTAATAAAACATTTTACTCTATAATGAATCTCAATCAAAATTGTAATAAATTAAAAATTTATTTATTAGAAAAATGTGTTTGTCTTATTTAAAAATTATTAGGTATTAATAAATGATCAGGTACGGTCTTCCGAAATATTTCTTTATTAAATGATAAGTAAATCCAATTAGTCACTTACCTGTTCAATATATATAAATTTCTTTTATTACTTAAAAACTTAAATCTTTGAGCGCAAAAATCTCCAGAGATGAATATAGTGTTAGTAAAAGTTTTGTAAAATATCTAGCTGTGATCCATTCATAAGTCCGAATTTAGATAGATAATTGCTTAATTTGTTGCATAAATTTCTTTTCACAAAAAGAGTGTCAGATGCTAGAGATCATTGGCAAGGATCTCTGTAATGGTCATATGATGCAGTTACATATGTCTTGCTTAAATCCTATTTATATAATAAATACATCGAAAAAAATTAATATTATTTCGTTTTTTACATTTATTAAATTTCTTTGATTTTTTCTAAAATTGACTGAAAGTGAAAATTCCTTTAATAAAAATTCAGATATTGTAATTAAATAAACAAAGCTATAGCTGTATCCACATTCTTGTATTCTGGTATGAGAACAAGAAATAATAAAACGACATTATGTACAATTTAGTTTGGATGATCTGGTTTTCTACTCATAAGCCAGGAATAACTCACCATATTCATCTAAATAAGAAACACGGAAGATATTAAATAACCAATAAATACCAGATATGTTATGCGCCTGGTTGCTTCGTGACACTTTGATGGGAATTTGTTTGCGGCGGGGCATTAATGGTTCAATTATATCGCACAACGTATTATCATTGTATTTTGTAAATATTGCGACCAAAAAAAAAGAATGCATTATTATTTTTTAGCCCTAATAAAGATCATTTTAATTAAATATTCGAAGAAATGTTTTTATGTCTTTCATTATCAACTACCCTAGCCCAATTTTAAATAATCAAAAGTATACATATTATAAATAAAAGTAAAATACAGTTTACAAATTAGCCTCCTTTTATATACTTTTAAACATTTTTCCTCTATGAAAGATGAGTAATTTGAGCAATTTTAGGATAGTTTATTGGATAATCAGCATATCAAGTGATCTAATTGGAAAGCCAATGACCGATCTCAAGACATCGAAACGCAGTCAAGTGATGGAGACGATACTTAATTTAACTTACAGAACATACCACGGGAAGAATTGAATACTTAGATCTGTTTAACAGGCAACATCACCGGTATCCGACATTCTAGTTCTTTTGAAGAACTAGGACACAAATTTAAGTTTCGATTTGAACATCGAGGATTTCAAACTTAACCACTCAGCTATGACACATTATTTCTTGATTCATTTAAGATATCCGACTAGGTTGAAAAAGTGCTTTATAGGTGTTTGATGTTTGGTTTTGTTTGGGCCATTAGGGAAAAATAAATATAATTATTGAGGAAGAAGGACTAATACATAAAACTAGAGAGTTTTTTAAGTTGTTTTTATAGCATTTACTTTATCTAACTTATAAATATTTTTAATGCGTTTTTTGAAGAATGAAATTTTCAGGATAATTTGTGCATGAAAAACAAGATATCTCCAAAACAATCGAATCAAATTCAATGAAATTTATAACATATATATATATTATGAACCCTTCAGAGTGTAGTAAACCACAGGTTTTAAGACATTTACCTTTAATCATATTTTACAGCCATTTTTAGCTTAGAACATGGAGAACTTTTGATGAAAAATCATTAACATCAAATTTAAAAAATTTATCCTGCGGTTTGTGACACTTCTGAGGGATCAAGAAGTTGTCGTGCCCCTGTCCTATCTTGGACTGGGTTCACATTGCCCGGCGCGTCTCTAAATGTGGAAGGAAACGTATCATCACCAACAAAAGCCATAATTACAAATATTTATTAACAACACACAAATAACAACTACAAGTTCAAACTACAAGTAGAAACCCTGGAGTGATTATCTAATCCCTATATTATTCCTGATACTCAAATCTAACATTCAATTCTAACCTTTAAATCTAATATTCCCTACTAAGTAATCTCAGCTATCAGAATTGACAAAGGAGATGAACCCTTACTAACGTCAGGTCGGTACTAAATCTAATCTCTTTGATTCCTTCAATGATTAATAATATCAAATACTATCCAATACTCGCTAAGCTCGCTGAAGAGATCCGTAGATGATACTTACATTTAATTTGGCAAATCCTTCTCCTTCCTCTTTCTCACTAAATCTAGACTTTATATAGTCGAATTCATTAGCATAACACTATCTCGTGTTTTTCCCGAGGAGACTGTGAAATAGAATAATTGCTGGCCCCAAAGTTATCCAAGAGGATTAATGGAAGATTGACGCGGATAGACCCGTCACAGCCCCCCCTCAAGAAAAAAAATGGGATTTATAAAAGGGTCTCAATGGCCCGATATAAATTACGTTGAAAATTTTAAGTCTTAACTTATCTAGACATCTTACATTTTAGTTTAGCAATAACTTTTATAGAACAATACGCTAAAGAAACACTCCAAAACTACTAGCTCAAAGTTTAATCACTCCCAAGTTTTAACTTTTACATTCATTATATAAGGTGTACCCATTTGGGCGAGGACCAAGAAAAAACCTCCCACTGAAGGGAAAAACCCGGCAGTACAACCCGTAATCTTAGATATTGTAAAGACACCTCCTGGGTTGCATAATTTTTATCTTCAACATCAAATTTTCAAAACATCAGGTTCAGCCACCCTGAAATGAGAACTGGATCAGTGGACGTACAAAAAAAATTTCTGAACACTTTATACACACAACATTGAATCCACACCATACTTAAATTGTCAAATACTTTACAAATTTTATCTGGTTTCTAAAAATAAAACTTCCATTCCAATCGCGTAGCGCTGTTAGTGTTATGGTTAAATTCCTTTCTCTACGCCACGAGTCCCAAAAACCAGATATATACTAATATACACTTCAACATATTTATATATACCCAATTATATACAATTTTCAAAATATTCAATATAAAAAAATAATACAATGAATTCTCGCACATTTAGCCAAGCCTTTAAGGCAAACAAATGTAAACATACATATGTTTTCCACAATTTAGAACATATTTAAATATACAAAAGGTCATTTCACTCAACGTAGTGAGACTTTTGCATTAGACAACATTATTAACAAAACGAGACTTGCTTCTTGCAAAAATTCAACTGACTGCCTGTCAGTAAAAATATAAATGAAACAATACAACCTGGCTAATATCTTGCTCCTCTTCTTTCTTTAATGTCTCCTATCTGCACCTCCAATGACGTGGACCTTCTGCTGGGTTGACTCCCTCTTTGCTCCTGGCAGTCTGGTCTATAGTCTCGGTGACTCCTCAAGTTGTAGTTGTGACCTCGTCCTTCTTGATCTCTTCTAGATGGGGTGAATCTTTCATGGCCTGCCAATGATCCTATTGGTGATCTTGATCTGGCTTTCCCATAGCTTTCTCCACCGTCTTTGGAACTCCTGAAGTTGGACCTTTTCTGTTGGCGATCCCTTTCTGGAACTCGGCTACTGCAGCGATCGTCGACTTTGTATTTCTTCTTTATTTGCACATTCGATGAGATGGAGGACGGGAGTCTTCGCTTGTAAAACTGTCTCTGTATATGTGCTTTTTTTTCTTGGCTTCTCTGTAGGGGATTCGGTTCTCCTCTTGCCTCTTCTGGAGTGCTGAATTTTCACAAATTTTTTCTGCCTCGCTTGTGATATCGAGTCAGTTAAAGTCCTCTTGCACTGACCCTTAGTCAGCTCGTGTCCGCTCCTTTTTGTCTCTCTAAGATTACTTTTATTTCCTACTCTGCCATTTTCCTGTTTTCCACCAAACTCATTATTCTTAGAACTTTGTGACCTATCTAACCCATATCTACCATCCTCAAAACTACTCGACTGATACTCGGATCCTCCAACTAATTGAAGAATCTACCTCCACTAAACCTTCATCACTTTTTCTCTGATGGTAAATTCAAAGCTGATCTATATTGACTGTAGTTCTTCTACCTGCCTTCCAAATTACAACATTATTGTTTTTAACACTCACAACTCTAAAACGACCCTCAAATTTAGGGCAGAACTTCGCAACCACCTTTTTACTGGCTGAACTAACAGGGTGAGTTTCGACCAACACTAAATCATCCACCTTAATGTTAATTTCGCGTCTCCTTTTATTGTAATATTTCGCCCACTTTTCTTGCTTTTCAATTGTATTCTCTGCCTAGCTTCCTCAAACACCTTTTCAATATTCCCAACCACAAATTCTGTACCATCTGTGACCATCACAAGTTTTTGAAATGGGGTAATAATTTTCCTGCCCAAAAATAATTCTTCTGGGGTCTTTCCCGCAGTTTCATGGACTGCCGTTCTTAATGCGTATTCATTTAGAAACCTATCCCAGGACTCATGATTATAATTTACAAAAGAAGCAACCATTTGTAGTAAATCGCGATTAACACGTTCCGTTCGATTTGATTGAGGTTGATACACTACTGTTTTGACATGCTTTATATCTAATCTCTCACTTAAATGTTCAAAAACTTCGGATACAAATTGGGGGCCGTTATCGCTGATCAATTTGACTGGAGCTCCATATCGCGAAATATAATTTTCGAACAGGGCATTGGCGATTATTTTTGCGGACGCCTTTCTGAGGGGTATTATTTCTAACCACTTCTTAAAATGATCCGTTATTACACAAATATATCGATATATTTTGGGTTTACATGCTGGGTAGGGGCCTAATAAATCTAATGAAACTATTTCATTCGGATGATTAGTTACAATTGGTATTAAATGACCGGCCGGTAACGCGTTCTTATAGTTAAATTTTTGGCACGTCTCGCATGTCAAAACATAATCGTGTATCTCCTTACGCATGTATGGGAAGTAACATGCATCCTTCACGCGTAAATATGTTTTCCGTATTCCAAGATGTCTAGCCATAGGCTTATCATGAAATTCGTTCATTATCGCACCTCGCATCGATTTTGGAATATATACTCTCATTTCTACGTACTTCGCATAAAATAACAATCCTTCGATAAGTTTAAAATCCTGGGACCAGTTCCCCCAGATCCCCGCATTTACTGAACTGTCATCGGGGTTTTGTAAGTAGCGATAAATATGACCCAGCTCGGGGTCCTGCTTTTGTTCAGCTATCAATTGTTCCCTTGACGAAAGTACCAAATCTCTAATTACTGCACAAGTTATATTGCTATCCTCAAAATTTTCCACAGGGTTCCGCGACAACAAATCTGCCACAACATTTTGGAATACCTGGTCTATGCTCCCATTCAACATTAAATTCGGCTAGCTTGAGTGACTATCGTATCATACGACTTGATAAAATTTTACCATTAGTGAGTTTCGTTAATGCTGCATGGTCTGTAATTACTTTTACATTTAACGATCCAAAGTAGGTGCGAAACTTGTTTAAAGCCCAAATCACCGCTAAACATTCGCGCTCGGTTACTGTGTAATTGCGCTCCGCCTTATTAAGTGTGCGGGATGCATATGCTATGGGTCTCTGACTTTGCGTAAGCACCGTTCCAATCCCAATAGAACTCGCATCTGTAAAAAGCTCAAATTGTACATTAAAATCCGGTAATTTTAGCACAGGTGCTTCCGTAATTGCACGTTTGATCGATTCAAAAGCAGCTTGCGCCTCTTCCGACCAATTAAATTTCCTACCCTTCTTTTTTAAGTCATACAGTGGCTCTCAGAGATCTGTGTACCCCTTAACAAATTTTTGATACCATTGGGCCATTCCGAGAAATTTTGATACTTCTCTCAAATTTTTTTGGTGCTTTCATTTCGAGTATTGCCTTAACTTTTGATTCATCCGTGGCTATCCCATCTATACTAATCACAAGGCCCAAGTATTTTAGTTTCTCACACCCAAACTTACACTTATCTTTGTTCAACGTCAACCCCGCTTCTTGCAATAACCTAAATACTTCCCTTAAATGTTCCAAGTGATGTGCAAATGATGGAGACGCGATAATAACGTCATCCATATAGACTAAGACACACTTCCCTAACAGCGGTTTCAAAATAATATCGATGACCTTCTGAAAATTTGGCGCTGGCCCCAATAGGCCGAATGGCATGGGTTTAAACGCATAAGTGCTGTTTTTCGTCACAAAAGCCGTTTTGGGTACATCCCTGGGGTGTACTGCTAATTGAAAATAGCCAGAGCGCAGATCCAAGGTACTCATTATTTTCGTGTGAGGAATATTGGTAATTAAATCCTCTATGAGTGGCAAAGGATACCTCGGGTACTTAGTTACCGCATTAAGTTTGCGATAATCCACCGCAAATCTGTAAGCCTCGGGATTGTCCTGGGATAATCCGTTTTTTTTTACGACACAAAACTACAGGATATGCGTACGCCGATTGAATTTCTACGATGGTGCCTTCTCGTAACATCTTATGTATATGATAGTCAATGATACCTTGTTTAACCCTGTCATATCTATATGGTCTGGAGACAACTGGAAGGCTATCCCCCGTATCGATTTCATGATATAATACATGAGTAAGACCAGGTTTGTCTGAGAATAGACTTATAAAACTATTAAATAAGGATTTTAAATCCATTTCTTGACTTTGATTTAGTTGTGAACTCGAAAGATCAATTTCTTCATTCTCCTCAACAACTTTTAATTCTTCGATTTGCGAATCCGGAATCGCTAAAGACTTTTCCTCGAAATTCATAGTAATCTTCGCGTTTCTTATAAAATCGACGCCTAAAATGCTTGGATATTCGAGATCTGCCAATATGTGAAAATCCCATTTTTTGTGTGAATACTCTGATTCGAATTTCTAATTCTATTGTTCCTACATTGTTGCAACAGGCGCCCTGAGCCGTTATAACTTTTGCATTTGATTTTTTTATTGGTTTATAAGAAAAATATGCCCTATATGTTTCTTCAGAGATAAACGACTTCTCGGCCCTAGTATCCCATAATGCCTTAGTGAAGATGTCGTTCACTAAAATTGGCACATACGGGAGTTCTACAGGGGACATCCTTAAAGCAGAGACCCTTATAGGAGGTTTCTCAACAACATGCGATCGATCTTGATTTCGAACGCTTAAAAAGTTTAAATTTTTATGACTACCCCTATTCCATCGATTATTCGACCCCCGTTCAAAATTATCACTCGGACCCCTATTTCTATATTGATCTCTTCCATTACGATTCTCGAATCCGCGATTATTCGTACCAATACGGTTCCTGTTCTCGAACCCTTGATTACCATAGTTCCCCTGAGGTCTCGTCCCATAGGAAATTCTATAACCCTGCCTCCTATCATTTTGACGTTCGACTACCCCAATATCTCTCCAATTTCTATTAGTACGACCCTCATTAGACCTCCTACTCACATCACAAGCTCGTCTTTCACTATTATTATTGCTCGAACCCGGATTGTTTCTCCTCAAATATCTGTCCTCATACTTGGATATCATCTGAAGCAACTGCAATTGAGTAGTTGGATTTCTAATCTCAATATATTCCATCAATTGTGATTCCAAATGGGCAACAATATGTTCGATCAAACTGTCTTCCGACATATTTAATCCCAATTTTTTATGTATTTTGAGAATCTCGTATATAAAGTCCGACGGAGCCTGACCGTGACCCTGATACGACGAATAGAACTTGACTTGCATTTCAGTCTTATTCCTAACCGCTGGGAAATTTGCCGTCAAAGCCTCTTTCAATTGCGCGAAATCCGTAGCAGTCCCTTTCACTATCGAAGACCCGAATATTTCATACCAGTCTAACGCACGGCCTCTGAGACGCCCTTTAAGATAATAACATGCCAAATTATTAGGTATCTCGTAAAACTTAACATTACTGTCAATATATTCCAAAAATTCCTCTATATTTTCAACACCAGAAAAACAAATATCAGGCAAGAACCTAAAATTGGATCCGACTCCCATCTTGGGGTTAAGGGAAAAATGTCCGGAGGACAAACTCGTTGGGTGCCATTGTCGTGCCCCTGTCCTATCTTGGACTGGGTTCACATTTCACGGCGCGTCTCTAAATGTGGAAGGAAACATATCATCACCAACGAAGCCACAATTACAAATATTTATTAACAACATACAAATAACAACTACAAGTTCAAACTACAAGTAGAAACCCTGGAGTGATTATCTAATCCCTATATTAATCCTGATACTCACAAATCTAACATTCAATTCTAACCTTTAAATCTAATATTCCCTACTAAGTAATCTCAGCTATCATAATTGACAAAGGAGACGAACCTTTACTAACGTCAGGCCGGTACTAAATCTAATCTCTTTGATTCATTCCTTCAATGATCAATAATATCAAATGCTATCCAATACTTGCTAAGCTCGCTGAAGAGATCCGTAGATTATACTTACATTTAATTTGGCAATTCTTTCTCCTTCTACTTTCTTACTAAATCTAGACTTTATATAGTCGAATTCATTAGCATAACACTACCTCGTGTTTTTCCCGAGGAGGCTGTGAAATAGAATAATTGCTGGCCCCAAAGTTACCCAAGAGGTTTAATGGAAGGTTGACGCGGATAGACCCGTCACAAAGTATATCAATGAAATTAAAATAGCACAATGTTCAATTTATTTTTATTTATGGCGTTTTTCTTAACTTTAAAACTTTTGCTAAAATTTCATAAAAATAATTTTTTTTCAAAAAAAAAAGTTGATGCATGTTATTTATTTAATAATTCTGACTTTTTAATCCTATTTATGTTCTTTAAAACAATAAATTTATTCTGAAAATCAATTTTGAAAAATTGGTATCCGAACCTAGTCGGATACCTTAACGAAATAATCAAGAGGAAAACAGTTTTGCAATCTTTCGTGGCCAACAAAGCGTAAAAAGCCACATTGAAATAATTTAATTCCGATCATTTTTTAGCTTACCTTTTCAAAGCATTATTGGTTATGAACATAACAATAGGATAATTTTTAGTATAAGCTCAAACAGAAATATCAAGCAGTGTGTGAAAAATTATCCATTATTTTGTCATACGAGAATAATTAAATAACACGAAATAACAGATAATATTAAATAATTATGTTTTTCATTTTCAAAAATGTAACATCAACCAGATGAAAAAAATAGCTGAACGTATAACATGAGATGCACTCCGAAAGGGCTTTAGAGAAGCTGTACGTAAAAAGGGTGATACCTATGAAGGAGTTAAAGGAATTATCTTTAAAACATTATTTATATCTTTTCTTAAATATACTTATTCAGAAAGTTTCTCAGAGTATATTTTTAAATTAAAAAAATATTTGTAAAAAGATTCTGTTGACAAAAATGTTTTGCTTAAATACATAAAGAAATTAAAAGAAACTAAGAAATCAAGATGAATTTTCCATGCCGGATGAAAGAAGTTTTTTTTTTAAACTAATAAAACACCACTATTCAAAGTAACACATCAACATAAAGGACCAGTATATCCTTTTTAACATTCACCATTAACGGAAAGTATAGATATATTTTATTCTTGCAGTAAGCACCAGATTTTAACATTTTCGCTAACGTATACTGTATATTGCCAGGCAAATATTTTTTTCAAAAATAGTTGTACTGTATGAAAAACATGAAAAATCCATTTATACTGGCTTGGTAGAAAATATACTACAAGAAAAATAGAAAGTAGTACAAATGAATCCATATACAATAGTTGTTGAATAGTAAAGAGCTATTGCTTTGTTTCATTTTCTGTTACAAAACGTGACTTCTAAGAATGACTCCCTGTATTTCTTAAACTGGGAATCACATACACTGATTGTCTACTTTAAAATGACACATATTTCTGGATTACCTTTTGCCTTTTATTCATCCTTGTTTCTTCTTGGCATGGCTTCTATGACATATAGATAGGTTATTTCTAAAATCTAAGATAATATTTTTGAAAATTATTTTCCAGTAATTTGAGAATGGGTGGTTAAAAATAAAAATATCAGATTGAATTTTCAACTTCATCCTCCAAATGTTCTATAGAACTTTGGAGTCAAACTCTCAACAATGTGAATTCTCAATTATGTTCTTCAAATTACAATCCTGTACAATATCAACACTATAATAGGTTACATTATTCTGTGGAAAGTACCCATTGTCATAGGAATAAATCATCAACATTTTAGAATGTCCTTAGTTAGCAACGAATTTAAGATATAATGTTTTATTCAGAAACCTGGAATTACGAAATATAGGCCCTAAGCATGAAAAGAAAAATATCCTCAGATGTGACAAAACCTCCAGCAGATTGAAGTGTACTAAGAATTCTTTTAAAGACAATGATTACGTGCAATGATGCTAACTCTAAATCGGCTATTTGTGTGATGTAACTTCAAATGAGATTCATAAAGCTACATCGCGTTTTCTCATTGCCCTCTATCCAGTTCTTGTGGACCTAGGCAAATTTGTGACGTTTCTCATTTTGTTTGTTATAGACAGCAATGGTGTACGCACTAGCTTTCGGCTTACATAGTTCATGGGATGCATACTAAGACAAACAATTCACTCTGAGATACTTTGAGATGATCCTCCATTAATATCTTCTAGAATTTGATGCAATATTTCTATTCTGTTTTCCTTTACAATTTGGGGTCTTAGAGTTTTTTTTACATCGCACTGCACAAAGGCTATTGGCGATGGACTTCGTAATTTTGAACCATGGTCAAGGGACGAGGACAATACCTGAGCTGGTACCCCCTCTCCAAACTTCCACACCACGCCAATGAGAGGACGTTTGAGCCTCAACATATTTAACGTGCATCGGCTTCCTCTTCACGGCGAATCTTCAGCGGTACTAGGCTCGAACTCGACATGCCTACCATGAGTCCGTGACCTTGGCCACTAGGTAACCGCCCCCGTTTTACAAATTGGAAGGTTCTTCTTAGCTCGCGATCATTCACAACTCTGTAGCGAGTCCACCTTGTCATTTCAGATTGATGACTGATATTTCGTTCTTGAGATATTTTTATTACAATTGTTCGTGAATTGTTCCACAAATTGGGCAGTTTTACTAATACTTGTTCCTTGCATCTAAACTCCTGTTATCCGCCTTTCAAGGTTCGATGAATTATGTTTTTTTCTCCTTATATTCGCCTACAATGCTATCTTAGGAGCTCATTTTTTCTATTATTTACTAACCTAACCCCTCAGCGGCATGCGATGCAATAACAGTCATGTAGTCTTACCAAAGTTACCACGATGTATACATATAAACTTGTGATTTTAACATGTTCATATCTTGTTGCAAAAACACTATAGAATAAATAGTTTAATATCTTGAGAAACAATAAAAAAAACATGGAAATAAACAGATTATAGTCAGTTTTTTTTTAATGAAAAGGCTGAGAAAAAAATTCATGAATTGTAGTAAAAGTAGTTTTAGTTTAAAATGACGAATTTTAGCTCATGACTTAATATGAATTTGAAATTCAAAGATTAAAGCATTCTACAGGACTCAAGATGTTAAGACAGCTTAAATCAGAAATTTATGTCGACTGTGAATACCTATGCGTCTTTTTCTATAAATAAAAAAGTCTACAAACCAGTGCATCCAATAAAATAATGAAAAATTCAGAGAAACTTAAATCTCTCTATTTTCAAGAGAAATAGCAGACTAAATAGATTTTAGTTTCTATTTTCTCAAAAATTAAATAGAAAAATAATTAGAAGGGTTAGTTACATTTATGTAAATGTAAATAAAAAACCACAAAGTATTACAAAAATTATGAATAAAAAAATTTCAAGAAAACTTACAATACTGAAAAATGACTTTTTTTGTTATCAAATCTTTTAAATTAATTTTTTTTCCTTCTTACCTGTTTGTCTTAATTTTTTTCTTACAGGAAACAACTTGTAATTCACATGTATGCAGAAGAAATATCATTCAATGTTTAATAAAAATATTATCATATCACACCCCACAAAAAGTCTTTTATTTGATATAGTAAATCATCCAGTACGAATGTGCGCATTTGATAGAAAACTTATTTTTAAAAATTGAGTGAAACAAATGAGGTGAGAAAATACACACTTATATGTGTATGTGTTTAATAATATCCCATTTTATTTTAGTGTGAACTAAAACTTGAATAATCTAAGCTATAATTATATAGGTCAGGTGTTGAATAGTGCTTCATGTTTAGTTAATGAGGAAAGCTGAGTGCTAATTGAAAATACCCGAAAGTAATCTAATATGTCAGGTTAAAATGAATTATCGGATTCCAGAATATAAGCATCTCCCTAGTTACCAGGCAGAAACCGAAATATTTCCTCTACACCCTCTAGGAAACGTGAGTATTTGATTTGAAATCTCTTTCATTATATGTTCTCCATTGTTTTACAAATTACTTTGTCCCTAAAATTTATTCGGGCTTACAGTATTGGTTTGGTACAAAATTAAAGTTAGAAGACATATGAGATTGAAATTCTTCTATACGATTAGTGAATGTTCAGATCAAAAGAATAATGAACTTTAAAATATATACCTAGCTTTTTAAAGCAAACTATACTTGTAGACTGATTAAGCGTTATTTTTAAATTACTAATAATATATTGATTATAGAAATTATTTTTTTAAACCTAAGATTTATTTAAAAAGATTATGTGTGGTATCGTTCATAAAAGTTTCAAAGGTACTTTCTTTAAGTATAATGGGAAATAAAAGTCAAGATAAAAGGAAATTTGGCATACTTAATTAAAAAACTATACAAATTTAGAAAACAGTTGAAGATATCCTAAAAATAGATTTTGCGCCTGATGGGGCATAAAATAAAGGGCATAAATACAAAGGGCATAAAATAAAGAAATTTCTTTTTGCAATAAAAAAAGGGAAGTTGCTAAGGTTTTTTAATGGGGAGCGTGATTGTTTCTTGTTTCTGTACAAGCATTCCAGCGATGTCCGAATAAATTGTGATGATATATTTAGCCATTTATGCAGATTAATGGTTTTCTCAACTGAAAAAACTCGTAGTAGAGCCTGGTAAGCACAGATCTTCCGTTAAACTAAGTCCTAAACATTCTCAATTGGATTTAAGTCTGTGGAATTAGCTGGTCATTGCACGTGCTTGATATCTCTACTTTCAAGATATTTTTCTACGAGTTGAAAATGGTATGACATCACATTACCCTCCATGAATAAGAATTGTGAACTCTTAGCAAGAAGGAAAAGATGGAAATCAAATTCTAGAACCTTTTATCTGTATTTTAATTCTTCAAAATAACCTCTTCCGAAAACATGTCCCATGTTTTCAACAGATATTACGCAGTCCACACTAAAATTACACTACCACAATGCTGATTTTGTTCTGTGATGGTATGAACGAAGTAACATATTCCATGTTTTTCTTCAGATTATGCTGCAACTTGAATAACTCATTAAACTCTATCGTTATTCGTCAAAAATATCACACATGGCTTCATTTTTTTATCCTATCCCCATGATCTCGACTCCATCTGTAACGGGATCTATTTCGTATGGAAGTCAATTGCACATAAGCAATAAGCGGTGTGCCTGAAAATCATTGCTCTCATGGATGTATGAAGCTCCGAAAACATGTGTCAAATATGGATCGTCCAGTAACGTCGTATACTTACGGACAAAAACAGGTTTCATCTATCTGCTCCTATACTTTTGGCCAAACTGTTACAACTTGTATATGGACAGTGTCAAAGATTTGGCACTATTTCCACAGCTTGGAGAAAGAGAGAGAGAGAGTTATAGTAACGTCGCACTGCAAAACAACACGAAGGCTATTAGTGACGGATCTCGTAATTTTAAGCTTCGGTCAAGTGACAAAGGCAATACTTGAGCTGGCACCTCCAAACTACCACACCACGCTCGATTTAGAGCTCGACAGATGTAACGTGCATCAGCACCCTCTACACGGCTGAAATAACACACTGTGTAACAATTGTGGCACAAGACCTTTCTGTCTGGGAGTGTCCAATTTGTAATATTCCACAATGATTCTGTCTTTTAAAAAACAAAACAACTATTCATTTGTTGGTTTGTCCTTTTTTTGAGCCATAAATAAATGTTATTGCTATAATTAAAATACGTACGTTCTGATTGCTTATGCAAATAACTAAAATCTCTCTTTATTTGTCATATTCTCAATACCAATCCCATCCAAACTGTGACAAAAAATTTGTAAGTACTCAATCTTGGTTTGATATCAATAAATCAAATACATGTGTCACTTTAGACTTTTGTTGTATTTAATATAATATTTAATATAATATTAATATCTTTATACATGGCATTATCTTGTTGGTAGAGGGTATTTATCAAGCCTCGATGATAAGGCACAACTATTGGACGTAAGATGTCGGAAATGTAGCGATCTGCTTTCAAGTCGATCCGAACTAGGGATGCCGATATCGAATGCAAGTAGGTGACGAGAGGTCTTCTCGAAGCCTCCAAACACAAGTATACGGCTATAAAAATACAACACGCAGAACCAGAACTTGTCTAAAAAGGAGACATTGTTCCATTGCTGCATCCAGTTTTATTGTTTGGGCGCCAGAGTCGCCGTCTCTTTCTATGCTTCATTGTTAAGGGAAGTCGAAGTAATGGTTGATGTGCTAACACTCCACGCTGCTGAAAACGGCCTCTTGCAGTAAGAACGGATATTGGACGTGCTACAAACATGCCCATTTCCCAACTAAAGGTTCGTGATGTGATTGTACGGTCTTACAAGGCCGACCTCACAATATGTCTATTTCCTCAGGCGCTTGTTATGAGAGGGTATGAAGATCCTGCAGGTAGTCTAGTATGACACTCAGCAACCCATTGATTCCACATTCTCATAACAGAGGTTGGATTTAGACCAGTGCGACGGGCAATCACTGAACAATAATTCACACTCTCGATTGGCAACTCTGCCTCTATCAAATTCCTACACTTGCTGGTAAGCATTTCTTCCTATTCGAGGCATAACACGATATACTGAGCAAATTCAGACCTTACAAAGTGCTTTCTGGTCGAGAAATCCATTACATAGCTTTTCTTTTATGTAATGCTTCAGATGTCGTTTCTCCCTTTTACGTCGTCTAAATGCACTGAAATACTAATAATTTGTATATCCTACATTCTTCTTCCTTTCATGTGATTTTGACGTTCGCCAGATAATTTCTTGGTGTTGCAATTTTAATGGTCAGCAGTGTGTATACACTGAAGTGCTACCGAATTAGGGATAGCAAGGGCTATGCAAATTGTGTAACGCTGCGCATCATTTATGCGCAAGTGAGGGTGCTGTAGTAACTGCATATATAGCGCGTATTGTGGTTGTTCTGAATTAGTTGCTGAAATTGCCAGTATGGGTAAACTCTGCCTCATTTAGACGACATCGATCGTGGACAAATCGTAGGTGCGTGACGCATGGGCTATTCAATTTCCGAAATCGTCAGACAGCTAAGATTTTCAAGGTCCAAAGTGTCAAGAATATACCAAAAGAATACAAGGATGATGGACAAAAAATTAGCCATCAGGCAAACTGCAAAGGACAATTAGCGTTGACAATGCTTGGTGAGAGACGACTCAAACGGATTGTATGTAGCCAGCGAAGATAAACATTAGCTCCTATTACTACTCAGTTGAATGATGGTGCAAGTCGTACAGTCAGTAAAAGAATTGTGTAATGCTCGTTTTACCTTATCGGTTTCGGTAACTATCGTCCTACGAGAGCATCATTGCTCAATGTTTGCCCTTGGGCTGCGTGTCTTGCCTGGGCAAGAAAGCACAAACTGGAGTGTAGAGGACTGAAAACGAGTAGCATGGAGTGATGAGTCTCACGACTGCTTAACGCCGACGGGACGCTGAGAATATGGCGTCAGGCTCATCAAACCATGGATCCGACATGCCAGGTTGGAACTGAACAAGAGCATTGTGGCTCAATTATGGTTCGGGGTGTTTTTTCGTAGCACTGTTTCGGATCTTTGGTGCGTGTACTAACCTATCTCAATACAATACGGTATGTAGAGTTGCTGGGTGATCACCTCCATCCGTTTATGCTGTTCTATTAAGCTCACGGTAATGGATCTTTCCAGCAAGACTTTTCATAAGTCCCGGTTGGCTACTGGTAAGTTGGATGAAGATTCCTCTGAATTTTCTGTGATAAATTGGCCACATAGAAGCCCAGACTTAAAATCCTATTGAGCATCTTTAAGATGTACTGGAACAAAGCGTGAAAGGCCATCACACAGCACGAACATACCTTACTGAATTATGGACAGCTTTAGTCAATATTTGGCAAGTCATTCCTGTGAAACGTTTCCAGAAACTTATTGAATCTATGCCTCGTCGTGTGACATCCCTACTCGTGACTAGGTTGTTATTCCTAATTCAGTGGCACTTCAGTGTATATCTATATATGCATCTCTCTCTCTATATATATAATTTTAAAAAAATGACTTATTTTTCTTCAATTGAAAACGCTTTGAGAGTTAAAGATTTTAAATTGTTTAGCGAATTTGATTATAAACATGCATATATACGTGTATGTGTGTTATGAAATATTGAAAGTTCAATATTTTACGTTACGTTACTGCACAAAATGTGTA
Source organism: Trichonephila clavata (assembly GCA_019973975.1). Classification (NCBI taxonomy): domain Eukaryota; kingdom Metazoa; phylum Arthropoda; class Arachnida; order Araneae; family Nephilidae; genus Trichonephila; species Trichonephila clavata. The sequence goes on along the minus strand of BMAO01012558.1, from coordinate 170,629 downwards.
TTAAAAAGTATATCATTGCAAAAATTTTTAATACATTTGAAAACAATACTAAAATACCTGTTCAACAGTCAACTTGCTAAGTAAATAAAAATTTAATTTTTTGTAGTACCATTTTTCTACGAAATAAAATTTATAATCCTTTTCCCCAAAAGTTAATTAGTTATACCATGTATGTGTTATTTTAAATCATCCCAAATTAAATTCAAATTTCATTTAAATAACATAATTTAAAAATATCTCTATTTTGTTACCTGTATTATATAACGCCAAAAGCATCATTCCCAAGTGAATAAGGATTAGTGTTACTTGTAGAAAATGTTCTCGGTAATTTAAGCCTTCTCAGGAAATCTCTTTTTTTTTCTAAATAGCTGCAGTATCAGCCCCAAAAAAACTTTTGTATATTCCATTTGTGTAGACGAGAGAAGGAGTGGTACACTGTTATGAATAAGTGAACTACTATTCTCGTGGGATTTGTTTATGTTGTTGCTACATAAATAATGCAGAATATTTAACCTCAATTTCCATAATTCTTTTTCTTGAAATTCGTTCATCCATCCATTTAAATAGTTTACATTTACTACTTAAAAAATCTGCTCATATTTTTTGCATTTATTCACTCATTCATTTTTTGATACTTCTTTTAAAACTGCATCACATATTTTTAATTAATTTTATTATGTTTTATGAATTTTAGAAGCATTATTTTGGTGCTAATTTTTATTGATTCAGTTTTTATCTTCAATGCTTGTTATTCTTTCAGCAGCATATAGAGTATGGGTATGAAAATTAATTTGCTTTATTTTATGAGAGAATCGAAGCACATGGAAAATTAGTGGTCTAAATTGGTGCATATTAAATTTTTTAAGCTCTAGAAATTTTTAAATTCCCCTTTATCGATCATTTTAAAGAAAGGTAGATAAATGGCTGGATTATAGAATTCATTTTTTGACTGAAATGGTATTTTTATTATTATTGCTTCATATGCTTATCAGATTTTCAAAGTTAAAAAAGCATTTGTTGCAATTATTAAATGGATTCAATAATTGTTTCAAATGATCAGTTGTCAGCAAAATTTTTATCTTGGTAAAAAAGTTTGACTCACGTAAAAACTATTAATATGTTCTGTTCTTAAATTTTTCTTCTCTTTATTAGTATTTTTTTCTTCTTTTTTAATAAATCATTCAATTCAGAATGAATAGAATGCGAAATAAATCGTACTATTTAAACAAATAAAAGTATTGTTGACGGTTACATAAGTACAACATAGCTTCAGGCTGAACTAACAGAAGCAAGATCACGGTTTTTGATGTTCAGACTAACCTCCGGATTTTAAAGTTAGGTCCAATCAGCGGGTGGAATAATGAATGCTGCATTATTTTAAATGAAAATATTTAGAAGGAATTCAAAATCCTTTTGTGGTGAAGAAGTTAGGAGAGAGAAATGTCATCTCTGGTGTTGTTTTTACCATTTGAATGAAAAGTTATGGCGTACCCATCGCCATTAGTTAGCGTCTGTCTCCTAATATGACATTCACTCCTATTTAAAATTTTCGTTGTATTCGATGTTCACATAACATTTATTAGAACTAGAGATTAAGTTCATTTATGGCCCAACTGAATTCATTGTAAATAATCTCGAGGGAAAAATTTAAATATTTCCTTTTCTATACAAATAGTTTAGTTATATTATATATCATCTTAAAAGAGTATAGTTAAGCAAATTAAATAGACTCAGATGAATATCTAATTTAATTATTCATTATTTTTAAGATGAATATCTAATTTAATTATTCAAGAATATATTGTTTTTAAAATGCTTGGTGTTTGTAAGAAATAAAGATTTTCTGAAAAATAAAAATTTTCTTTTCAGCATTATCAGTTTTCAAAAAGGCTATTAATACTAAACATAGTAAGAATATTGCAATAAATACTATGCAAATGTAAGCTAATAGGGAAATACACCCTAGAGAGCAACAAATACAAAAAAAATACAAGCCCCTTTCAGCGAAAATATTCTTAGGAGCTACATTGAAAAAAGTAGCATGTGCTAGATGAATTCATTAAAAATCTCTAGATGCGAGCTAATTCCAGAAAATTGAGAAAATCTTTGCTCTCATATGTCATTACTTGTTACTAACTATACAAAGATGAATGAAGGAATAAATTATTAAGTATGACGTGTAAGAATTCTTCTAATGCATATGGGTGCCAAAAATTCTTATCTCATGAAAAGTAACCTCCCCCTCCCTCTCCAAAAGAATTAATACGAAGGAAGTCCACATATAGGTAACTATAAAATCTCTTAAAAATTAAAGCCGAAAAATATAACTCCGTGAAATATACTTAAGAAAAAGAGATAGCTTTAGATATAAGATTTAAATTATTTTTCAGGCTTTATGCGTGAAAAGATTTGTTACAGAACATTGTTACTTTATTTAAGCTGTACCTTCATTATATAATTGTATATATTTATCACGTATATAATTTATTTGAATTACCATGAAGAGATTTATGCAATTTTAAGCATGATTTGAGTTGCCTTGAGTTATAGAGAAGAAAAATAATTATTCGGGATTAATTACATGAAACTGTATATCTTATTTCCAAAAAAAACAAGTATTCCGATCCAATCCTTATTCAAAAATCAAGTATTTCTTTATTTCCAAATTTTTAAGACTTTCAACTACTTATTGCTTTTTACTTGTTGCAAAAATTGAATAAAAGTGATATAATTTTTTATATTTTTAAGTAAAACTAATTGTACGGTTTTCAATCCTTTAGTGAAAACTAAATATATATATGAGTACAAAAAATAATAATTCATGATTTATGTAATAACTGTTAATACTTAGTAGAACTGATGTAATGTCTTTTATTATTTTTTATAAAGTTACACATTCGTCACACTAGAGCTGTGACCAGAATTTTATACTAGAGTGTCGCTTGGCTATAAGAGAAACTGCAGTTACATAGAATGTTTCAGACATTTCAAATTAAAAAAAAGATATATATTTGATTGTTGGACAATGAGTTTGTTTTTTCTCAGCAGAAGATTTAATTAAGCCAGCTTCACACTTAAGCCGTATTGCCATTATACATTTTGACAGTTGATATAGTAAGGCTTGTTTGAGAAAAATTTTGTTCTCAACTTAGCAATAAATACATTACTTATATCATCTAAGGAACTGTTATTCGGTCCTATATCCTTCCCAAAGTATCCAGTAAATTTAATTATCAATTAATTTGTCGGGTGCTTTTTCTCACTTATTTTTCTACCATTTGATAACTTCTTACGTGGATTCGATTCATAAATTTAAATTTATGGAAACTGACCTCCATGCGTTTTTGAAAATGTAGAACAAAACTTTCTTCAGATTATGTGGCACAGCACTTTACAGCTCTGGAAATGTTTTGCGTGAAACAATTCAATAACCTTTAAAGAGTATCACTTTTGACATTTACATTTATTAATGCTCAGGGCGTAGTAATTGTCGGATTTCTACATGATTTGCTTTCAAATGTTTCTAATATTCCAACCCGTTTTTTTAAAAATATTTTTGAAAAATGGCTTTTTGAAGGTACATAATACTAAGTCCTCCTAAAAATGAAATTTTTCGCAAAACAAACTTTTATTTCTATATTAAATTCTAAAAAAATGAAAAATTGTGAAGCACTAATTTTTTTCGATAAATCAATAGAAATTAATTAAATGCAGACTGAAGTTTTTCACAATTAAATTTTAATTATTAACCAATACTTCATAAAACATGAAATTAATTTACTAAAATATTTTTTAAGGCTTCATTAGTTTATTTCATGGAGAGAGAATTTTCCTTTCAGTGGGGTTTTTATAACACAAATCTAGATTTGTTTTTAATTGGAAGAAACTTTATTTGAATACTGAAATTTAGTACATATTTATTTTATAAATTACCGAAAAAAGCTTAATCAAGAGAGACATTGACATCAAAACAATTTAAAGAAAATAATTTTAAGAGATGACTTTATACAATTTAACAAAATTTTGGTACACTTTATGCATAGTAATCAAAGCTTCAGGATGGTAACGATATGTTTTCATTCCTAATACCGATAGGAAATTATTTCTTTTGTATAGCTTACTAATTAAATAAGTTGAAAGGAAAATGAGAAACACCGGAAAACTGTGATTCATATTATTATTGTTCTGGTTTTTTTTTTAATCATTTAAAGCTTGGAACTTTCTTGATACCCTAGAAAGATTAGTTTAAACTTTTATATCTTCACTAACTTGTTTTTTTTTTTTTTATAAAATTTATAATTTTAAAGATATGTATTATTTTTTTCTCATCGTTAACACATGAGTCATGTTGGATCTCTGTAATATTAATTGTATTCTACTTTATTTCTGTAAAATAAGTGTTACAACTTATTTTTAGAACATAAATGTGCCACATGTGTTTTGCGTAATTTTTTATTTCACATTTTTCTCTTTACATAATATAGTCCCAACATTAAACTGACTTAAAGTTTATAATTAACAAGATTGAATTTTATTCACACTTTTTATATTTATGAGTATATAGTATTTATATGTGTACAATTTAATACTTATAAATTTAATATTATTTGTAAATACAAAATAATATTTATATATACTTATGTACAAAAATATTAACGTTCATTCAAAATATTATGTTCTTTAGAGGAATTAAATATCTCTTCTTTAAAAGAATATTCGAAGAAATGCCTTATTTGATAAAGTATATTTTAGCTTGTTAATTAACAGATAATTTAAGTGTAAAAAAATTACAGAAAATGTATACATGGTTTTCTGTTAAAATAAATTTTGTGTATTGTTGCCTTTAGTTTTACGAAAGCAAATACAAATTTTTATTAAACATGTAATATCAAATAAATTTCATAAAATCACAGCATAAACTTCATAAGAAAATACACCCTGAAAAGAAACAATGAATATTTATGGGATAAAATAATATAAAGTGTGGCAATACAACAAATATGATGACGTATGATGATATGAGAAATAGGATGATATTCAGTAAACCTATTTCATTCAATAATATAGAGGATTTGAACTCAAAAGTACACACATGGGAACTTAACGAGAGTTATTTCTATCATTTTTCACCAAAGAAATACCTTAAAAATATGCATAATCGGGAAAAATATATTCCCGCATATGTTACATATCTAGATCTGAGAATCGCAGAAATATCGCACTGTAGAGACATAGTTAACTTTCGAAATGTCGAAAAATATGTCTTAACATATTTTATTGTATTAAAAGTGACACAGCGTATTATTATATAAGAGGTTTTAAAAGGAATGGAAAAGGAAACTCAATTTATTATCTGACATTTTAAAATAAATATGTGTGTTATTTTGCTAATAAAACTATTTTTTATATCAACTAAGAGCCTGGTGATGTTTTTTTATTTATATATTTTTTTATCAAATCCTGTATTATTTCTGGACACAAAATACATCTTATTAATATAAAGTTCAGATGCTAAACAGAGAAAAATTGCGATTGAGTATCTTTATGTATCGTGCATTTTTACGAACGAAATATCTTAAGAATTAGTATATTATTGTGAGGATAGAAAAGTGTACAGTACCTTTAAAAAGTTAAAGTTTTCGAATATTTTATTATAAGCAAATAAAATTAATTCACCTTAGTAAGCATTTCCACAATACATAGTTTTAATGCGTATACACAAGGGATTGTATTATTATTGTCACATCTCTAATGTAAGTTTCATTATAATTAAGGACATCTATTAAAGAGCTTGAGAACACCACTTATAAAAGTAGTGACAAAAAGAGACTGCCATATTGAATTTAAACAAGAAGAACTCTTTTGATACTGGGAATAGTCTCACAAAGAAAGACTTGAAAGACATGACTTTAGTTCCTTTTATGAGCTAAAATTCCAAGAAGTGGTTAAGTTTCAGAAATAATTCGTTGAAATTATGCTTTTGTATCAGATCACAATGTTTATCAGATTGGAATCATAAAGCTATTATTAGAATTTACTAGGCACTAAATGAAAATTAGAAGTGCACGCGAACATGCATCGCATAAAATCGCTGAAAACATGTCAGAAAGATTCAAATCCAATGTTTCCTACCATTCCTTCTCTCATTTTATCCAATTGGCATAAAGATACATTTATTCAATTCAATTAGTACTCAATGCATGAAATATTTTAATTTTAATCAAAATGTTAATAAATTTTTAATTAATCTAACAAAATCCTGAGTTTAATTGAAGCAATGGGCTATCCTCTTTGTTTTAATTGATTATACTTGTGACTTATTACTCAGGTCTCTCCAAAAGATTATTACTTCCATCAAAGGAGGTGAATATGAATTCACATGTAAGTAAAAAAAGGGCATGCTTATGAATAATTCAAATTAGAAAAAAAATTCAAATATAAAATTTAATTAAATTTAAGAACGACTCGTTGAATTGTAGCTAATTCTATTATTTTGTTATGAGAAAACTATGCAAAAAATTAATTAATGCTACTGTTATCGGATTAAAATTAGCAAAGAGCAAGTAGATTGCATTCTAAAATATTTAGAGAATGCATTTTTCATAAAAATATATTCACTGGACGGTACAATGTAACGATTCTCCTCTTTTACATATTACTTGCATGCTCAAAATTTCAAAAAATCTGTTTTTCCAATAAAAAATTTCAAGTAAAGAGAAAGGTTTTAAAAGCCATGGTTGAAAGTCTTGGTCTCCATCATCTTTTAAAAGGACTCCATGAAAAAATGTGACACAAAAGTATCATCAAATGCCGGCCCGAGTTCTCAAAAACAACTAAACTCTATTTAAAAGGCTAAGTTTAGAAAAAAAACTGAATCAAGACTTGCTGCCTTTAATGGATTGCTCATTAATAGCATTACAACATGCTCGTTCTTACAAAAGCCATTACAACAAGGCTATTTCTTACCCCAAAACAACTATCGTGAAATGAATCTCATTTACTCATTTTGCACGCACAAAACTATCAAAAATTAAATTGTAAATGAATTAAACACACAGTAGGAAGAATAACGGGAGAACTTTTTCTGTATTTCTAGATGAATTAACTAGCAAGAGAAATCGCAAAAATATTTGAATATCAATCTACACCATACTGAAAAAATGTCAATTTAGGACTATCTCCGATAAAAAAAATTGTGCTGTTAAGATAACATTAAAATTGGCTTCAAAGAAGCCAATATTTTTTTCCTTTTGAATTTAACAACTGATACAATTGCATCAACAAATAACGGTCCTTCTGTAATGAAAAGATTTGGCCTATTTCATTTGATTTTAATTTACGTCACCCTGTGAAGCAGCATAAGGTCTATTGGCGACGGACCTCTTAATTTTGAATCACGCTCAAGTGACGAGTTTGACAGTTGAGCTGTCCCCCATCTGTCTCCTAACTTCCACAACATACCAAACGGCACGCTCTAAGTCTCGATTGATTTATTGTGCACCAGACCCACTACATCACGGATCTTCGATGATACTGAGTTGCATACCCATGACTCAACAACGCTGACCATGAGTTCACGATGACCACTCAGCTTTCTCGACCACAAGATTTTATGAAAAAAATATCACCAACAATTTCTCAGCTATGCTCTTCAAATTCCACACTCACTTATCAGTTACTAATATGTTATATAAAAATAAAAATCTTGTTGGAACACATGCAAATGCTACAAGGGAGGATTCTGAAAATAATAAGTTTGTGGGTGATTATACACGGAGTTAAACTCTGTTGACATAGATCATTATAGATTGCATATGGCAGCTTTATTAAATAATTTTAAAAAAATGTTTTCAAATAAAAAAGTTTGTGAATGTTTTTGGAAATCCCTTGCCAGAAATAGTGTTTTTCAAAATTATATGAAACAAATAAAAGGAAAAGAATTAAATATAATTCTTGACTGTTAAACAAGACGGAATAGTTTAAAGATCACATTAGAAGGATTTGTACACTTAAAAAATGTTTTGTCTTATTTCTGAATGACTTCAATGCTTCTAACTAATGAAATGAACATGAAGAATAATGTTGCATATTGGATAGATGGAGCTTTTTTAAGTTTTAGAACCAATACGATTATCAACTGACAGACAAAGCACAAACTTATTATCAAGTGAAGGCATGTTTAAATTTTGTTGAGTGTATTAAAAGAATTTGAAAACTGAAATTAATTGCTAATACTATGCTCTACCCATACATTAATACAATACCATACACTATAAAGACACAAATAAAAGAAAGAAGAGACACAGGATTAGTTACGCTTCTCTATTTAAAAAATTTAAAGACTATTTGGATAAAATCTAAAAAAAAGTTTGTTCCATTACCTACAAGAACTAACATAATACATTACGTTATCCAGGCAGATATTACTAAGATTTCCTAAAAGTTATTCCACAGAAGATGACTGCGATGTTAAAAAAGTGACGAAGAAAATCAAGACATATCTATGATGAAAAATGGTATGGAAGTAGCAATGAATAAATATCTGCAAGAACCTGAAAAAAGGGACTTCTTCCAGTCATGAAACATTAAAGAAGCTTTTAGTCGTATAGGCTATACGCACAAATAGGAGAACAAAAAATTAGGCTTATTATTTAATGGTTTAAAGACAATTTTAAGCTTAGTTCAATAGCAAGTGAGTTAGGTCCCCCCCCCCTATTTCTGGTTATTTTATATCCTAAATAAATACACGACTGGACATGAAACCCTTTGGCATTCTTTACTTTTTTGAAGTAATATTTTATTAATCAAAGAAAAAGCAAAATAATAGTTTATATAGATATAAAACATTTGTTAAATTCTGGGATTTCTAAGGGCATTATATATATATTTTTTAAGGCGATATGGTTCCCTAAAAATCATTTAACTGTCGAAAAACTTTTTATTGGCTTATTTGATACCCCGAACCGTTATAAATATACCTGCAAAATTTCAAAGCTTTACCTGCATTTTTCATTAAGTAATGGAGCAGTGTTTGATGCTAAACAGCAACTACCACGCCTATATATATTTCAGATTATCTGCTAGAAAAGAGCCTGATAAAAAATGAATTAATTATTTTTCTAATGCGCATCAATGAGACTGACATTATATATGCAGTAATAAATCATTTTAAGACAGAATTGTGCAATTCATGCAAAAACTCTAGTTTGTGAATTATTTACTGGAAGATCAAATGGATTTGGTCAAGATTTAAAAGGTGTGCATGATTTTTATGATATTATTATGAATGAAATTAAAACTTTAAAACGGATTTTTATGGTAAGTAGTTTTAAATAAGCTAATTAACAGTTCATAAAAGTTTCAGACCATTCGATGAATATTATATCATGCTATTCATGGAATGAAAACTTCAAACTCATATTTCTCCATGTTGAATTTTTGTACATATACTGTTATTCAAAACCCTAAGGTTTTTTTTTTTGATAATTGAAGTATGGGTTTGAAATTTTTTATACATGTTCTGAAATGTATGTTTTGTAAAACTAACTGTGCATGGAATTAGCTCTAACATGTTTAGTACCTTTTCTAAAAAATTTCAAAATCAAAATTAATGTTTTTTTGAGAACTTTTGGGAGTTTAACTACAAAAAAATTAATAAAAAATTAAAGAGCAGCAGCAGAAAAAAACCCATGCACACTTTTATTTAGTATAGTATAAGGTACTTGGGAAAAAAATCTTGAACAAAAAGAGACATATTTAAAAAAGCCTTAGGAATTTAAACAATGCTTAACAAAGCTAAAAAAATTAAAATTTTAAAAACATTTTGCAACAAATTAATATTTTTTGTATGGAATTATTATTTAATATTAACCTTTATGAAACACAATTAAAACCAAATATCAAATATTAAAAATAAAAAAAATTGTGAAGATGGTACCATATCACCTTAATATTTTTATTTTAATACTTTTATTTATGTACGTTTATGTTCTTAGTTTTCTTTTTTGAATTACTTTAATTAAAAAAAAGTTTAAAACTTCTATTTTAAGTTGTAAATACGTCTTGCGCTTTGTCTGTAAAATTTCGAAACCGGTGTTTCATGGGAAAGTTAAAATTCAAAAACGGGGTTTTTAAAAAACCTTAACGGATTCCCTTGCTTTGATGCATATTTTTTAAAATTCATTGTGAATAACATGTTTAAGTATTTTTCTTAAAATTTCTTATTTTAATTGAATTCTTGTATCGAAAACCCTTTTCTTTTAGAAAACTTGGAAGCTTCCAGAGATTAAACCACTAAAAGACCTAAAGAAACATAGTACATTGAGTAAATGACAAAGACTCGACCTTTATGGGGCAAATAGACAATATTTACTGTTGTGTTCAGCTTGAGTAAATATTTCGTTAGGTGGAAGCATGTTTCTCTATTAGGATTATATAGATCAGGTATTTTCTGAAATAGATGATCCTTAGGAAGTAATTTAAGTTCAAATAAAGTATATTAACTGGTAGAGTTGTATATAAATGAGTTCCCAGAGATAATTAGTACTTTACGGTTAGATATGTGTAGTTTAGTGCAAACCAGTAGATGAATTTAAAGGATTTTTTTAACAGTATATAATAATTATTAAGAATCTCTGAAGATATTTCAGTTCTCTACCTCTTTACTGTTAATATAGAAGCTTTGGAGTTTATAAAAGCTTTCCTTGTATGTTTTTAAGTTAAAGTGACTGCATTATTTTTTGGATAAATTAGTATTATTAGTAGGTAGTTTATAAAGTAGAATATAATCATAATATACCTGGAAGTAATATGCGAAATTTGATTAAAATATATTTATTTTAATAAGCTAAGCAAAAAGCAGTGGCCACAGAAAAAAATTTAATAATCAATATAATAATACGCGACATAACTCAATGCTTTGTTTGCTTAGTAAAAATTTTCACCTACTACAACAAGAAAATTTTACTTAAAGTAAACTAACTTAAACTACAAGTATAGTTTACATAAGCATTAATTTTCAATAGTATGCTACAGTTGTTTTTTCCTAAATTTCCTATCAATGTATTTTGTTAAATAAGTAGTCATTAATCATTCAGATGTGTAACAAGTACAATGTGCTTCAAATAAAAAATATTAATGAAATCGAAATACCGAATATTAAACAAACTTAGCTGCAAATTAAACATTATTTTAAGTTACCTGTCAGCATAAGACCTTACTATATTTATTTTAATAAAATGAGAATATAAATATTTCTGCGTGAAATATAAAGTAAGAAATTTAATATTTTGTCAATATTTTTTTTTTTTACTTTAAAATTTGTTTCGATTTACAGATAACTGTTAAAAGGTGTTTAAAAGTGTAAGAATCATCAATGTCCTAAGTAGTTTCGTTCCATCAAAATATTTTGAAGAGGTCGATATTTTTAATATAGTAAACTAATGGATCTTGTTCCAGACATTTGATACAACATTTAAGCCGTTTTTCTTTCAGAAATATTTCAGAAGCCAAAAAAGTGCTTAAGGCCAGTCAGTAGGCTGAAAATCTTCAGGTTATCGATTTTGAGATTTTCCTATTTCTAAAATCTCCTATTCATGACCTTTCCAGTGATGTTTTATATATGCTAATTTATGAATGAGAAGTATGTCAAAATGACTTAAAAAATAATCTTCTGTTTTGCCACGCCCCCTTTTGACAGATAATAGTGTAAATATTAGCCTTTTAGGTCTGGAAAGCAGTTGTAAAACCAGAATTTGTAATTATTTAATTATACACAATTAACTGTAGATTAACTGTATGATTACTCCCAGTTTAACTGTTAGTTTGTTTACCTACTTTTGGAGGGAAGTTTCTAAATTTCATGAAATCATTGTAAATTTAATTTTAAATTAGGGACTTTATAGTTGTTTTGTGTTTTATTGGAAAAGGTCTTTCCTTCAAAATTTTACAATTATTAAAAAAAGATAATAGTTTTAAATCCTTCAAAACTTGTTTATAAGAACTCTTATAAAAACGTGGAGGAAGTTATTTGCAAAAATGATAATAAAAATATTGTTTTTGAAAAAGTGGAACGTGGCTAACTGACATAATTTTATGGTGTACTTATTGCAACCAACATTTCCTGGAAAATGGTTGTTAAAATACTGAAAATGTAAAAATCTGCTTATTCATTAAAAAAATAATTTTAAAAAAATTATCAACTAACACTAAGAAAATTGATGGGGAAGCAAGAATATTTTAAAATTTCATTACATTTTTGGATAATAGCTCATGCCCCCCCCTTTTTTTTTCTAAAGGTAAGAATTTGTCCAAAAATTACTTTTTTCTAAAATTTATATTTTTAAAATTGTGTAAATTTACTGTATGCATGTACTCTATGTTCCTTATATATAATTGTGTATATTGAAGTGACATTTTTGAATTATTCTTAAAACATAAAAAAAAATGACAATTTTCAATAAACTCATAATGATGCTCAGTGAACTAAAAAATTTGTCTTTTTATAAAAACTAATTAATATATTTAAAAAAATTCACTTCAGTATAAATATAAGTGTCTAATTAATATACATTGAAAATCTTGAGTCTTTATGTTTAATAGTTTCTGAGAAAAAGGTATGAGATTCTTTGCGAGAAGCTTGTTAGGTACAGAAAAATACATAAATTTCACGCTTAAAAACATAAAAACAGTTTTATTTTGACTGTTTCAGAAATCATTTGTCCAGCTTAGAGTAACTTTTAAAGTTTAAAACTTAGAAATTGTCTGCAACAACAAAACCCAATGAAAACTTTCGAAATGTCGTAAAATCAGGTATAACCAAAAAGTAACCACAAATTCATACCAAACTATATTAATACATTTTTATATGTTATATTTATATATATATATGATACTTCATTGTCGACTTGGATGAAAGCTAATTATGTATGAAAGCTAAAACTTTCACAGATTGATACAGAATTTGAGAAAACTGATGCAAATGTACAAAATATATCGTTAGATAAAAATTGAAAAATGCTATTTATTATTTTCTGGAATATTTATATAAGAATTTTTTGTTTCCCATTTTATTGAAAATACACTGAGAAGATACTGATTTTTAATAAAATGGAAATAATTTTTGTGATTAAGTGACATATTATGGTAAAAATGCAATTTTCTCAAAATGTTATTTTTAAAACTACATGTACATTTTTCTCAGAATTTACTGAAGAAATGCACCTGCAACTTTCACTGCATATTACTAATATATAACTATATATACTGAAGTGAGATTTTGAACATATTCCCTAAATATTTGATTATAAACCAGATAACGTGACAAAAAATGACAATTTTTTAAAAATTAGCAGTGATGCTACGTAAAAGAAGGTTTTGAAATAACTAAAAATTATGTTTGAAAGATTTCACTTCAGTATAAATATAAATGTTTATTTATTGTACAGACAAGTTTTTAAGCTTTAGTTTTCAAAAAGTTGCTCCATAAAAGATACATAGATATCTGACATGTGATTTTTTTTGTCTTTGCATGTAAAACTTGTTATATACATAAAAATACATAAATTTCATGTTTAAAAGCATAAAAACAGTATTATTTTGACTATTTTAGAAATCATTTGACCAGCTTAGAAAGACTTTTGAGATTTGATACTTTTATAATTACTGTTTGCATGGAAATATACAAAACATTAATGAAAACTTTCGAAATGTCGCATAATCACATATTCCCAAATCCTTACTTTCACATATTATATACATTGATATATTATTACAAGGCATTCATGATGTTTTATTCCCAACTTTTATGTTTGTAATACATCACAGGTAAAACTTCTTCACAAAAATTGATGCAGATTTTGAAAAAATTAATGTAAATATTATACAAAACATCTCGTTAAACAAAAACAGAAAAATGCTATGTATGTATTTTCTGGGCATTTTAATTAAAATAGGAAACAAAAAAAGTCTTAAAATAAATATAGGATAAGCTAATGTGTAATAAAATGAGACAAATACATGTTGTAATTCATAATTTTTGTGATGAAGTGACATTTCATATTAAAAATACATTTTTCTCAAAATCATAAATTTCAAACTGTGTGTTTCTTTTTCTCAGAAACTACTGAAAGGATGTTCTTGCAAATTTCAGTGAACAAAACTGATATGTAACTATATATACTGAAGTGAGCTTTTTTAATGTTCCCAAAATATTTTTGTAAAAGTCAGTTATCGTGAAAAAAAATGACAATTTTCAAAAAATTCAGAGTGATACTTTTACGTTGAATGATTTTGAAAATATTTAACAAATCTCACTTCAGTATAAATACAAAAGTATAATTAATATACAGACAAAATTTGAAGTTTTTATATTTAACAGTTTCTGAGAAAAAGGTGCATAAAATAGCTAAATTTAACATTAGCGGTATAGGGGTACCGACTTTTCTTAATCATGATTTTGCGTACATACATGTTTGTCATCTAAATAATACTTTTATCTGGACATTTTATAAGTTTTTCTTACGTATGAAATTAAACTAAAGAAATCAAAGGTAATCTAGGTATCCTGCATCTCAAAAATCTGGTTTTACAGTTGGTATTTTTAATGCATTTGTAGTGCTGAAATTAGAAATCCAAACAGAAAATAAAAAAGCCTACTATAGTTATAATTTTCATATATCATGTTAATTGTTTTCAAAAAATCAGAGAAAGCTTGAGGTAATTTCTGCTATGAAATTTAGAAATAAAACAATTTTCATTAAATTGTGCATTAAAATTGCATTTCTACAAGCTAATTCTAGCTATAATTATGCAAAAGACTTTCAATAAATTATTAATTTAGCTATTTTATCTAGCAAAGTATTAATTAGTAACACGTCCTGTTATTTCTTTTATGTGTTTTATTTATTTATTTGCTTCTATTACCAATATCTTTATAAGGAGCTTAAGTGCTTTTAACTAATGTCATTATCTATGGATTGCACTTGACATACAAGACTTATTAGACTTAGTCCAATCTTATCAATCCCGAGGTACCCTAGTGATCTTTTCCTTTACCCAAGGGGTTTACTGTCTTTGGTAAACACGGGTTTTACGACCCCGGTGTACCCTAGTGATCTTTTTCTATCTTCGACCCTCCTTCTTGTCACTCAATTTTTCCTTTACTTCTTTTCACGTCTAGATTACAGCTTAAAAAATATTAAATGTACTTGTGTTATATATTTAATTTGATTACTTATCCATTAGTAACATATTTTTGTTTACATTTTGTATTGCGTTAATTTAGTGTCTTTTTTCTTCAGTTTATATAAATATTTTGCTTAGGTTGATTTATTCGTTTTCGACTAACACCGTTGGTTTTCCGACCCGCATGTTTGCCGTGTGCGGCGTCCCGTAAGGAGGAAAATGGTGTCCTGGGGATACCTTTTGCGTTCCCTTTGGCCCACGCTTCGCTGTAGACGGGAGATAGGAGTGAGCCCGCTCCTGTCAATCGGCTGGTGATAAGTCTCCTCTGAGACATTGCTGTAGCGTTAGTGCTGCAGATAAGGGGTGGCGGGTTTACCCGTTGGATCCTCGCCCTGATGCTGTAGTACTATATTCTGGGTGTACTCCAGGTAAGCGCCGAGCCTGACAAATGTCAGTTGACCGGCACACTGCCTCCCTTCTTGGACTCCGTGGTGGGTGGAGGCACGCCAGGACGAATTTTCATTTTCTCTTATGGATCCAATGCTGATGTGCCCGGGTAAAGGCTTTAATTTACCCACTCTTAACGTCGATCAAATATCAGAACATACAAGGTTTTTATTACTTTCACTGCCAAATAATGAAATGTTACTTAAATCGCCTTTTGCTGTTTACAAAGCCCTCATAGGAATAGGTAGTGAACCGAAATCTGTAAAACGCTTACGTTCCGGTGATCTACTCATTGAAACCAACTCCGCTCTTCAAACAAAGTCGTTTCTTCTTGCCAAAACCTTTTTAAACTCTTCAGTAAGTGTAACTCCCCACAAATCTCTAAACTCCAGCCGCGGTGTCATTTCTGAACCTGACCTGTTGACCACCCCTGAAGCAGAAATCCTTGATGGATTTTCTGACCAGGGTGTTATCCAGGTCAGGAGAATTACAATTAAAAAAAATAGTACAATTATTCCTACAAAACATTTAATATTAACATTCAATAGCCCGAAACTACCAAATACAATTAAAGCTGGTTATTTAAACTGTAAAATCCGTCCATACATTCCGAATCCTCTGCGCTGCTTTAAATGCCAGAGGTTCGGACATTCTCAAACTTCCTGCCGTGGGCAATTGACGTGCTCTAGATGTGCAACTGTTGGACATCCTTCCACAGATTGCAGTCTGGAGCAGAAATGCGTTAATTGTTCACAGCCTCATTCGTCCGACTTAAAACTGTGCCCTAAATGGAAAATCGAAAAAGAAATCCAAACTATTAAAACTAATAAAAATATATCATATGTAGAAGCCCGAAAATTAATAGCCCCACAACCATCTCAAACTTACGCTCAGGCTGCTAAACCATTAACGGTAAGCAGTTCCTCACAAACAGATGAAAATATTACCAAAATAGTTTGCCCACCATTAAAATTGTTACAACCTACAATATCCGTTCCACAACAAATGCCATCCAGAATTCCTACAGTTAACAAATCATGTACCTCAACTCAAGCACAACTCATACCATCCTCATCTTCCGTTAATATTGCATCCGTATCAGATTCTCAGCCACCTATTCCTTTGTTTACTAATGCTCTCTCCACGTCCAATAGTGTTCTTGAATCTGTCGCATTATCCTCATCCAAAAAAACACCTTCTCCTTCGACATGCCCCATTTCTACAGTCTCACCCGCCACATCTACTAGTCTATCTACCTCATTTGCATCTGTCTCATCCAGTAAAGCACCTTCTTCATCCACAGTATCAATGTTTACACCTTTAACAAATGAAGCAAGTCCTGTTCTTTCAACTGATACGACTACATCCAATACCATACCTTCCACAACTCAAGCTTCAAAACCTCGTAACAAAAAGCGGCCCCCTAAAAAAAATAAAAAACCGAATATAGAAATCAAGATGACGCCACATAAGCCAAAAAAGTCGGCACCTGTCGAATATACTACGGATGAGGAAGACACTATTATGTACGACGTGGAGGAAGAGGAGGAGGAATATGAACCGGATCCTAACTTCACGTATAAAAACGGAAAAACATACTACAAAGGAAGTTTACTTTTAACCCCTACTAAAAATAGAAACTGACCTTTTCTCAATTATACTTATTGAATTTGGTGGGGAATCCCCCAACCCACCGATTCAGAAACTATTAAAATTACGGTCTAGATTTTATTATGAAATTTTTATAACTTTTATTTACACGTTTTTCATTTATCTGTTTTTAAGATGTCTGTTATTTTAAGATCTTATCTGACATGTGTAATGAGGGGAAACCCCTCACCAAAAATTGTTCTACTTTTAATCATTGGAAACCAATTTTTATGCGATTTGAAATTTTAACTTTTATTGAAACTGCGTTTTCAGTATTTTTAGATATTTCGTCCTATATTTTAATATTTTAACAAATGTTTGGCGCAGCATAGCCAAAATTGGCTCTTGCGCCATAAAACCCAAAACTCACTCACCCAATCTTATCAATCCATATACGCTTTTTAAATTTGAATCAATTACTTTACGGTAATGAATTAAACCCCGTTGTATTTATAGTAAACAAATTAATGAAAATATTTTGATCATTAAATATACATATGCTTGCGATTTGATTACGTTAATACAATTTATGTATAAATACTATATAAAAAAATCAACGCAAGGAGTCTCCCGACTTTAATGAATTTTAGTATGTAGTAACATTTGGACCGAACAGGTAAATGACTAAAATTTGGTGTCCAGTGCATGGATAGTGGGAATTCCAGCGCATTGGAACTGCGCATTCAGTTGGTAAACATAAAGAGTGATTCTCAATTTGATGGTCAAAAATTTCTGCTGCATTGCGACAGTGATATCTTACGTTGGCTGTAACAACGCCTTGACGAAGGGTTCGTGTTCAATACCAGTCGTTCTATCGGACTGAAAGGCGCTGATTGAATGAATCGGAGAATCATTTAACATCGGGGTTGAAGAAATGAGGTGATTGTACGATGCTGGCAAGGAGTGGATCAACAACGGCAGACATTAGCGTCCGAACGGCAGTAGTGGCCGAGGGTTACAACAGGGTGGGAAGACAGAGCGATTTTCAGAGCAGCTGTCGCGGTACCAGATTCATTGTTATCAATTACCCACCGTGTAACCCGCACACATGTGTTCAACATGACCCTACACAGACCTCATAGAGCGAAATTTACGCTCCCTCCGAACGTTACACTAATTATCTCTCCTGCCTGTACACCGTCAAGTCCGATTGCAGTGGTGTCGGGATCGATCAAAGTGCAATTGCGCTGTCTTAGGACTTACAGTCTTTAATGATGAGCCCCGTTTTCATCTGTGTCCAGAGGGGCAGCCTCAGAAATGTCTGGAGACGTCCAGGAGAGCAACGGATCCTGTCCTGACTATTGCATGCCACACAGTACCACAATAGCTTTACGATTTGGGGTACCATATCCTTTGATAGATGGACCTCTTTGGTAATCATTTCTGGAACACTGACAGCACAGAGGTACGTTGACGACATCCTACAACTGGTTGTGTTACCGTTCCTTTTGCGACACTCAGGAATTATTTTTCAACGTGGTAATGCCAGGCCTCACACGGCACGTATTATTATGAATTGTTTTCAGGCTCCCCCAACCCTTCCTTGACCAGTCAGGCTACCTTATCTCTATCTCATGAAGCCCATATCGGATGATACGGGAGGGCTATTACAACCATCTCAGAATGTTGACAATTTAACCTAACGGAGAAATTCCTCTGGGCACCATTCGGGAACTTTATCAGTCTACGCCACGCTGGCTGGCAGCCTGCATCCATGCCGTAGATGTACCAACACCTTTTTGAATTCCTCCCTTTGAAATGGTCAAACTCTGAAATAAGCCTTCAATTGTTTGGAAATTTTAATCGTTTGTTTTTCGATATATTTTCTTCACATCCACTAATTGTCATCACAATTCGACGGCTCCTTCTCGATGAGTCCATTTTTCGTTTTAGAGTGTATTTTACTCCATCAACAAATAGTATATAATGAATTCGTCTAGGGGTGAATTTATTCTTCCCACCAATTGTAATGCCGCTAAAGTTCTAGGCATGTCTGTTCAAAGCAAGAGAGTAAAATCTCTTCAGATAGCCATGGCCAGATTTAGAAGATGGTACGTCCGCTGCATGAAATTCATTGGGCTGTGGAAGGCTATTTCTCCTAGTACTTGTTTCCTTCCTGCTTCTGCTCACCTTCTTGAATGTAGTGGTGTCACCTTGAGACAATTGACGGGTGAACAGAATAATGCCTATGACTCTCTTTTGCAGCAAAGTGTTTTGAACTTGATGTAGGCTTCCTCCTGCTCTAAAAGGATTGGTAACTGCAACAAAATCATATATATTTTTGCATTATTAATAAAAACCTTTTGATAATAATATTATATCTATTATTTGCTTAAAGTTATTAAGTAAAATTTTAATAATATTGATAATAATTTTATTAGAGAATTAATTTGAAATCTATATTGTTAAAGATTGGTTCTTTATACCAAGAATAAAGTTCAGAGACCTTGCAATTAATAAAATCCAAAAATTCTTCCCAGAAATTCTACATTTTAATAAATAAAGAGTTAGTTTTGTTTATTCAAATATCTACGGGAGAGTTCCCTTTTCTTTTTACTCATATGAAATGCCTTATAAATACTTTCAGCATTTTAAATTCCTAACATATTGTAAAACCTTGAAAGAAGAAAAAAAATTACAGTATGTGAACATTGAACTATATTATAGTATACTATCAATAACTTTTCGAACTTTGAGTTGCAAAATGATATAGTGATCGTAGTAATCTAGTGGTTATGGACTCAAACACTTGTCGGCGTGTCATGAATTCGAACCCTACTTCCACTGAAGCTCCACCGTGTAAAGTTACTGATGCACGATAAATCTGTCGCCACTCAAGGTCTTCCCGATGGTGTGATTGTTTGAAAAGGGGGTGCCAGCTTAAGTATCATCCTTATTACTTGACAGTTGCTCAAAATTACGAGGTCTGTATCCAATATCTCTTGCATTGCTTTAAAGTATGACGTTGTGACGGATATATACGGTTCCTTCCACTAACCTCTTGGGAATTCCTTTTGGGCCATCATTTTTTAAACCAACTTTCTCCGAAGACAGAAAGGGTGATTATGCAAAGTAAGTTTATATATATATTCTGTATTCACGAGTTTGAGAGTTACTGAAGTGAGAATAGTTTGGATATGAAGTGAAGAGATGAGAAGCGAAGTAAATTGGTAGCGAAACGTATACATAAATAGTGTACGAAGCTGGAATATTAAGGGAGTGATTAGTTCAACTATTGGAGAAGTGTTTAAGTCCTCGAAAAAGATTAGAAGATTGCAAGAGTTCAGGTACTGTGATCTTTAATCAAGTTAGAGAGTTAAATTATTAGAGCGGTCATTGATATAATAAGCTCTGTATAAAGCTATCTTAAGGTGAGATCTGCAGGATTGGTTATATTCTCCCCATGCCATTCGTCTGACCCTCATGCTCTGACTGATCAAAGCTATTTAGCTTATTTAGAGTGTTGTGTCTGAGTTGAAATAGTGATAAATAAATAATTGAAGTTCATCATATCGTCTGATCAATTAGTTCCTCCTACACCTCTAGCCTGGTTACGGGGAACAAGGGATGTAAATTCCTTATAACTTTAATAAACGCCTACTCATTCAAAAGGCTAAGTAGACTAAGAAAGAATAACACGTCAAAATAAAGAAATCTTTTTTCCCTTATTCGGGTTTTACATTTTACCTTTTAACTGTTACTTTATTTTTGAAAATTTGCATTTTTTAATTGGTACATATTTAAGTGCAATATTCAAGAAGTTTTGTTTAAAAAATTTAAACTCTTTTAGCAATTTAATTTGCTAATACTTGAATGGATATAGTAAGTCTAAAAGAGGGTTACCAACACTTAAATGCAGTGGTATACTTGTTAGTCATGTTTCACTGAAATTGTACGAGTGCGTCTTTATTACATCTATATAACAAGAGCATACTCATCGAAAATTTGTCATAGAATTTTCAATAAGGATTCTATATTTATAGGCAAAGCTTTTTCAAATTCAGTTTAAATACTTCAAAAAACTCTAAATCCAGGGTCTGTATTCTTTGAATAAGTTTTTATGAAACAGAGAATGTTTACAAGGATTTAATTTAAGGTATGTGACTACCTTCGTAGCACTTTTTTTGAAATATATAAATTTTCAACTAAATTAACATTTTTATATTTGAAATGGAGCATAAAACTAAGAATTTAAGTACAATTTCCACAAAATTAAAAATAATTTTCGATATATTGGGAACTTTGAGTGAAAAATTGCAGTTACGGTTAGGCTTGTATTGAAGATTCTAATTAATATATTCGAATAATATTTATGCAGTACATAAATAAAATCATTATCTGTGCTTATAGCTATAAAATTTGTGATAATTTTGAAAAGTTTTTGAAATATGTCATTTTTTATGCGAGAACTCAATTTTTTGCAAAAAAACTAATGTTATTTCCTCACAAAAAGTGCAATAAAATACATAAATATATACACAGACATTATATTATAGTCTAGACTGGGGAGAAAAAACTAAATAAAGCATTTTCTGAAAATTTCAATTCAATATCTTAAAAAGCAATTCTGTAGTGAACTTTACCGTGAAGCTAAAAATTGAAAAACTTAGTTTCTCAGAAAATGCATTTAAAGATTTTAATATGGTATAAAAAATTTTCTACTAATTGTACATTTTTTAAACGTACCATATTTATGTGTCAAGATCTCTTTAGCTTCATGTTTAACTAATTTTGACTTTTTTTCAACTTTTGCTGTTTTCTGGAGAGTTTTATAGACAATAACAATTGTCATTGTTAGTGAAATTTTGATAAAAAATTGCATTTTTAGAAAATTCTAATGAATGTATTCAAATAATATTTATACAGTACGTAAATGACATCTTTATAAGTGTTAGGAATAAAAAATATTTGTAATACTTTTGAAAGTTTTTTAATTATGCCAAATTTTATGCAAAACCAAGATTTCTTAAAAAAACTAATGATCATTTTCATAAAAAAGCAATAAAGTACATAAATATATACACAGAGTTTAGATTTTGATTCATAACACAGATATAACAAAATAAAACATGTTCTGAAAATTTCAATTCATTATCTAACCAATATTTTGAGTAGGGATGTACTTCCGGTTTTGTAAGCTCCATTTCCGGTTTACTAATTATGCTATAACTTTGCTTCTAAATATCGTAAAAATAAAACTAGAGTGTTTTTGGAATCTTTAATGTATGGGCTATAAAATAAAAGCATAAAATCAATTTCGAAAATTTTCCCCTAAACGACGAATTTTGGGTAGTCACATACCTTAAAATAAGTATTTGATTTCAAAATGTTGCGGAATTCAATCAGATTTTGTCTTATATGGCTACCAATAGAATTCTTCTATATCTTCTGTACCATTTAATTATGTAGGCATAATATAGGAGATAATAAATAGGAAAATAATTTTTTCTAGTATGTGAAATGAATATTTATATAATTATCAGTTAAAAATAAAGTAATCTTCCTTTAATGGCTTATGTAAAATAAGAGAAACAGAATCATAGACCAAAGTTGTTTTTTTTCATTCTTTTTCATCTATGAACAAAAAAGTCTTCATCAGCTCGAAATAATTATGTTTGCAAAATAAACACACGATCTGCTCACGGTAAGTTTCTCTAAAAGTAATCGAATTAACCTATGTGTATCTGCGTGTAAATAAAAGGAATGGAGTGATGGAATATTAACGTCGCACTGTTCAGCTACACGATAAAAGGAATGGAAACCTGCCTCTTAATTTATCTAGACTGAGCTAAGCTTTTTTTTTTTTTTTTTTTGTTCTTTGGTAGTTATCGTGTCATCTAGCTTCCATTCCAGTTTCCTTTAGTTGGGAAACATTTCTAAGAGGCATATACTTTTAACGTTTAACGTTTATTCACCAGCCTACTTCATGTATGACACGGTTGAGAAAATTATAATTTTTCGAAAATAAGTATTTATCTGAGAATTACTAATGATTTGGATAGAAATTTTGTTTCTTTAATTCTCTGGAATTTCAGAAGTCAAAGAAAATATTTACACAATTTAAACAAATGGTAAATTTAGAGTCCCTAATTATAATGATAAGCTTCTAAGTCGGGATATATTTGTATCCTGAATAGCATTTATATGTTTACAGATATAATATTTATATTTTCAAAACTATTATCAACCCTGTTATATCAAAGTAGTCAAACTCAAGATTGAGAAGTAATATGAAAAAGATTGAAGCAAACAATATTTACTTTTATTTAAAATATAAATACATCGAACTATTTTTTTAAATCTTATAATTGCAATAATAAAATGTTTATTTACATGTTTAACACCCAGAAAAGGAGAGAATTATTATATAACAATACATTAATAACTAAATGATTCAAATAACTAAAAAATGTATGAGGTTAATCTGAATAATTAATCGCTGAAATAAATTACGTCTTTTCAGGGGATTATTACTTATTTACTACTTTTGCCTTAAGATTTTAAATAAATTGTGTGAATATTATTATCCCATAAGTTTGACAGAATTCAAACACATAATTTCCATTAAAAATGATTAAATAATATAAAAATTGTTTTTCTGTGTCAAAACACTGCTAAATGTCTTCAAATATTTATAAAAAAGTCTTTTAAAATGATGCGAATTACAAAAAGTTTGGTTTTTGATACTCCAGGTATAATTTGATCTTTTTTCCCTCTAACCAGATTTTCTATCATTTATATTTATTTTTTAATTAAACTTTAACATTATAATATCATAGCTTCCACGGTTTAAATAATACAGCTTTTTAAGAAAAGAAAAATTAGCATTTTGACAGCTAAAGTTTGTACAACTGACAATTTTTAACGGTAAAGTTTAGCATGCAATCAACTTGATTTCTTATTAAATAATCAACTATTAAGTTTTCTTGCACTAGTATGGCAAAAGTGAGACAAGCATTCTTTAAATTTTTTTTCCTGTAAAATGTATCAATTTATATTTATAGTATATGTTTTGATGCAGCGCTGCTAATAATTTCTTTAAACTAACATCCTAACTACTACTCAGGTTCGATTATTTAATTTAATCTGCATCATGATAGTGGCTAGTACTTAAAATGAGTTATTGAGACAATGCAACACTAATGACATTACTCGCTTTTAAATTAAAATTAATTCGTTTATTTCTATTTCTTTAACCACATTACGAAATTAAGATTAAACAAATTACAAACAGTTAAAATTCCACTTATCTGAAACGGAAGCGAGGTGATGGGAGGTTGGCCTGGTCCACGGACGGTGCGAAGTTTCCTAAAAATTTAGTTTACATTATTGACATCAAAATCTGCCGAGAATTGTCTCGGCTCCTGTTTTTAAGTGAGGGCAAATTACCCCTTTTTGCATCCGCATGCCCTTCGGTCTCGCCTAGTCATTGGTCAGGAACCAAGCGCAAAGTTACAAAAGTTGAGAGTCTCTCTCCAAATTTATGAGTCCATTCAACTTTCATGATCGTTGACAACCTGCGCTGGGACCCCCCATTCAGGAATCCGACTACATCCTGTAAACAATAAACAAGGGGAATACACAAATTACATGTGTCTTGGGGGCCATCGTCAAACCCGATCAACATCCAAGCTTTCCAGCTTCCCATCAGTTTCTATATATAAGTATTCGCTTCAATATTGTAAATATGAAATTCATGTTAGAACATTATTTTCATTTTTCCCGATCTCACTTTCCCAGTTTTATTTATTCGTTTTTAATAAAGTATATTTCACAATAAAAAATTTAAATAAAGAATAAACTGGAAAAATAATACTTTATCGTAAACATAACACAAACTAAAATTAGGTTCAAAGCGGATAAAATTACTAATTATTTTTGACAAGCGTGGGTAACCTAGTGGTTAGAACATCGTACTCCACACCGGAGGGCCTGGGTTCGATGTCCGATGCTACCAAATACTCTCCGAATACACACGGAGTACGTGCTCGGTAAATCAGTGGGTCAGAAAGTCTTGTGAGTGGTCGTAGCAGAAACCATGAGTGCAGGGGGATGGAGGATATTTCCCTCCTCTCCAGTTCCATGCCTAAATTGTGGAGGGGGAGATAGATTGTGTCACTATCTATTGTTAAGAAGTCCAACCTGTCTCACAGACTCTGGCAACTTTCATTCTTTTCCTTCTCGAAGGACTCGACAACAACAACAACAAATAGATAAATTATATATATATATATATATATATATATATATATATATATATATATATATATATATATGCAGCAATGCATTTAGCAGCCCTTACCCTCGAACTTCGCTGGGTATTTCATGATGTTGTGTGAATAGACTCTGTTGAAATGTATAAACTATTGATAACTAAGTCCTCTATCATTAAGCGTTTGATTGTATTAAAAAACATTCTTATAACTTTCATTGCTTTATTTAAAAAGGACAAGGCTTGAATTTCTGAAATTGAAGTAGAATTATCTTTTAAGCTCCCATAACCCTCCTCCCTCAGGGTGGATATCCACAAAACCCATTTTTATTGGATCTCTACTCAATAAAATAAACATGCTTGCCGAATTTCGAGTCTTTGTCTAATAGTTCAAAAACGGATTTTTTTTTATCAGGTATCATTTTTTTACAACTTCCTCCCATGTTGAGTGTGATTTCCGCAAGACTAGTTCTTAGTGTATTTCAACTCAACAATAGAGACCTGCATGATAAATTTCTCTTTTGTGTGTCTATTAGTTCGCAATCTGGAATTTTTTTCTATTACTCTCCTTAGCCTTGGAAATCCTCCCTTGGAAATCAATTTCTCTACAAAACTCATTCTTCACGGATCTCTGCTTCATGAAAGGAACACGTCTGAGTAATTTCAAATTTGAAGGTCTAATAGTTTTAGAAACGGGAATATTTATCTATAACAACCCTTAACCCTTTACAATGCCCCTTAGGATCAATTTTCACAAAACCTGTTCTTGTCGGATCTCTACTCCATGAAAAGAACATCCCTGACAAATTTCGAGTCTGTAGGTCAAATAGATTCTAATATATCGTGATGAGTGAGTGAGTAGCCTTTCTGCTTTATATACACTCTGTCACAAAAAAATATATATAAACAGAAGAAATTGAGCTACTATCATGAAACTCGGCAGAAATGTAGTCTGGTCATAGATATGCAAATGATTAAAACTTCGACGCCTATGAAACAAGAGTAAGCGCGCTACGCTCATTTGCGATGCGCAGGTGTGAGAATTTAAAAGCAAGATTGCTCGTGTCATAGGGTTACTGAAACATTTCTGTCGACTTTAATGGACAGTATTGTGACTAGAGATGCCTCGGAGACGTAACCGGTGACAATATGAACAATTATTGGACTTTGAGAAGGGGCGTTTATAGTAGGCCTCAGAGAAGAAGGTTGGTCGAACAGGCGTATATCCCACCACCTCAGTCGGGCTGATATAGTAGTTGCTCAGTGCTCACAATAATGGATCATGGAAGGGATAGTCTACCGTCATGGACGGTCAGAGCGTCCGAGGAACACAAATGGGTGCGAATATCACGCAATCAAAAGGGCCGTCACGTCCTCACCAGCAACTTCGCTAGAATCAATTCGACGCTATTTACCACCTTCCAGACTTCTGGTGGTATTAACGGAAACCATTTGAAGACGACTGGCCAACGCAGGGACAAAGAGCCGAATATCATTAAGACTACATTATTGGTAGTGTCGATTGCTTTTTAACCGACCTCGCGTGTCTTGGAGTGTGATGACTGGTGACGTGTGTTCTTAAGAGATGAATACCAATTTAGTTCAAATGCTGATGGCCATCACATATGCGTGTGGATGCGGCCAGGTTACCAATCCGATCCAGCATTTGTTGTCGACAGGCATACGGTGATTACACAAGGAGTGACAATGTGGGGAGCAATTTGTTGGGACACACGATCACCTCTTGTCATCCTTCAACGCACTTTAATTGCACGCAGTTACATGGATGAGATTTTAGTGCTTGTTGCATTACCTATGCTATCAAGTCACCCAGGTGTCATTTATCAGCAGGACAACATTCGTCTACATACTGCACGACTCTCCCAGCAATGACTTCAAGGATATGACGTAATCCTGTGGCCTGCCAGGTCATCAAACCTCTCGCTAATAGAGCACGTCTGCGAAAAGCTTGAAAGGCAACTGAATTCGTCACGGAATACTGGTGAATTAGTATTAAGTCATAATCCTCCACAAGAGGTCATAGGGAACCTCATTGATTCGATGTCATGCTGTGTTTCGGCTTGTATAGCTGCCAGAGGTGAATTTACTACCGAATGATTTGTAGCCTTTTTCTTGCTTTATCTCCTTCATAAAACAATCCGTTCTTCTGAATTAGTAATCATTTTTTATGTCCTCATACTCTGCATACATGTTAAGTTTCTTGATCGTAAATCGTTTCCTTGTGGTTGCTTTTTTTTCGTGACAGATCATATATAGATAATCATTTTTTATATATTGTATCATATCACGATTATTTTTTTCAACTTACTATGCATTTTCATGTTACTTAAGGAATTTTCCAGTTTCCTTGCTTCTTACGTATGTATTAATACTAAGCAAGTATATTTTCCGCCTCACATTATTTTACACATTAAAAATTTTATTATGAAAAGCACTGTCTTGTGGAAAAAGAATTTTGATAAAGATAAGAAAATACGTAAGCAAACTAGAACTTTTCTACTCTTTTACTTGATTTTTTATTGAAGTTTTTATTTTCTTTACTTTGATAGCAGCATGAAGCCACAAATTTCGAAACAAAAGCGAGGTAGACGATGGGGAGAAGTGCTTTGAAATGCACCTGCCACCTAATTTTCTTTGACGAAAAATTGAGTAAAAAAACAATGCACCATTTTTGACAAGAGGGAAAAAGTTCCATTCCATTGGTGCTAAAGTATATGTAAAAACTGCAGCCTTTTTGTGTTGCATTTTTAAGATACTCCAAGTTTTTGAAGTGAAAAATCTAATGCAAAAGAATTCTTTTCAAACTGCTTGTTGATTTCAAAGCTTTTTTTTTAAAAAAAGAATTGCTTAATCTTTTGTTTACTTTTGCTCTGGAGAGAGTGAGTGAATATTTACGACCCACTATTCAGCTACACGAAGACTTTGGAGATGGACCTCGTAAATTTGAACCATGGTGACGAGGATGATACCTGAGCCTTTTGCTCTAGAAGGTATAGAACAATAAGAAAGTTTTAGCAATTTCAAAGTTTGGTGGCATACTAACAATAAAATAAGTTTGAAAGAATTTTAGTTACAATATACTACGTAAAATAGTTTATAATAACAATTTTCGATGTTAAATAAAGTAATATCTACCAAAAAGGCAACAAAATGTTTATTGAGTAATTTATTACTTATTGATTATAAGAATGCATTTAATACGAAATTTGAGCTTGAGGATTTTTGATCACTTCATTTACATTGGGTCGTAAAAATGATAACGCCACTCTCATTTCATCTTTTACATTTAAAAAATTAAATATTTTTTTTCATTTTGACATTTTAATTTAATTTTTATATCCGAATTTCCATATATAAGATGTAGAAAATTGTAACAACATTTTTAAGCTTATTTGGCTATTATGGGATAATCACCTCTAATTTCAATCCAAAATGAATTCATTGTCTCTTCTGAAAGTTTTGAAATTAAAGCTCCATTATTACAGAGAGAAATTAGCTCTTCCTCCTCATTCAAAGTTAATTCATATGCAAATGTATAAGTACCACAAATGAATTACGAACCCAAGCAATTTTTTTTATATTTAAATTTGGAAAGTAATGAATAACTCTCTCTTCTAGTGTGAAATGGTCAATAACAATTTTATGAGTTATATTATTTCTATAAAACGGTTGAAGATTCGGTACTAGATTTTTTATTTTTTTACTCAGAGTATAATTAATAAATTTTTAAAAAATCTGGAGGCCCATAAAAGTGCCACGCCACACTTGTTGAGAACACTGTCTTAAAAAGATGTTTCCGGAGTCCTTTTCATCTATAAATTCCAGTAAAAGTTCCACTTGTCATAATGAAAATTTTTTGTAACAATATAAATGCTCGAGAAATGCTTAATTTTCTTTACACTTAACTTTCATTAATGTCTATAATGACAAAAGAAAATATTTGTGTGACTTTATTCTTTTTCTGACATCGCAGTCTGAAGCAATACGAGGGATATCGGCAAAGCTCTTCAACCAGTTTTCCCCTCGGCTGCTGTTGTTACCGTATAAAAAAACGATTGAAAAATTGAATAGTTAGGATAGTAGTGCATTCGGGAATTTTAGTTCTAATAAATTAATCATTCAATAATATTCTTTTAAACTCTTTAATTTTTTATCTGAAATAACTATTACTAGATTCTAAAAGTACTGGCGTAAGTAACTATTTATTTTAATTGAATATTATCCCTAACACCATTCAAATCAATGTATTTGTGAAAAGGAGATCTTAAAAGGTATCCTGAAATGCAATGAAGTTTCGATGTAGCAATCTCTTTTCGATTACAATTAGTTTTAGCTTGATAAATACTTGGTTATAGACTTATATATACTTGACTATATATACGTGGGGTTATGACACCGAGTTCTAGGGGTACTCACATTGACTACACTGTTTTTAACTAATACTAACGTTTAATGTGAACAATTATAGTACTACACACTACTATTATAACACAGTTCACAATTGTAATGATGTTCTTATACAGTTCCTGTTAACTTATTGAATTCAGGCGATGGATGTGTCACCTTCACGTGACTATCCTTCCAGCATCGGGCCACTTGGTCCCTACACGACCAGTTAGATCCCGGTTGCTTTCCTTTTTCTCGCAGCGTTGGTACTCCGACCTCCTCGTCGAGACCTCTCGCTCGCTAATCTCCCTCTCTAGTTAGTTCGCTCGCTCGTGGCTCGCGTCTCCAGCGCCCTCTATAGTGCCGTCTATGTGGAAATTCCCACATCTTATCGGGCATCCTACAGGCAGTGTCCTCACTGCTCACGCACTAAGGATCTGAAATATACAAACTGAAAAAATAAAAAAGAACATATATTAGTATACAGTTACACAAATATATTATACAAGTTCGTTCTTCTTTTCATTAATGCTTAGACCAAGGCTTCATCTGGTCTGCTGATGCGGACGTTACATTTGGCCCCTCATGGTCTCCAATTTTATCAACATCATATCGGTCATGGAGTTTTACTCTAGTCACTTGGTAGGGTCCAAAATATTTTGGTCGTAGTTTCAATTTGTTTCCAAACTGGGTCCTCATGATTGCTACCATCTCTCCTTGCTTATACAGGTGAGTTTTTTTCCGCTTTCGGTTGTAAGTTCCCCTGTTTTCCTCTTGTATCTTCAAAATGTTTTGCTTTGCTTCTCTTCTAAGGTTTTCACGAGGTTGAAGTAGTTGATTTTGACTCTCTTCTTCAAGCAAATTTCTTATCATGCCGTCTTCAGGATTCTTCATTTTGATTCCTATTAGTAATTCAAATGGCGAATACTTTGTACTGCGTGAAGGTACACTGTTCAGCACACGTTGTAGTGAATCGACATGCTTGAACCACTTAGTCGGGTCTTGAATGGACATCTTCGTCAGCACTGGAATCAGCACTCCATGGATTCTTTCAACTTGTACGTCCCCTCTTGGTACTCCCGTAGTTATTTGAATATTATTAATCTTCTCCTCAGCACAGTAGTCTTCGAATTCCTTCGATCTAAATGCTCCTCCTTTGTCATTAATTATACGTGAAGGATTTCCAAAAGTTTTTTGTTGCAACTTTAGTCTTTCAATGGCTTCTTGAGCTGTTGTACTTTTGGTTGGATATAACCAAGTAAATTTTGTGAATGCATCAATCACAGTGAATATGTGATTATAATTTTTGTTGGTCGTTGGCAATGGTCCAATGAAGTCTACGTGATATGTTGACAACGGTAGATCTTCTTTAGGAATAGGGTGTAAAAAACCTTCTCCCTTTCCTCTCTTCTTATTGACTAATATGCATTCTACACAGTTTTTTAGTACATTTTCTATACACTTTCTCATATTCGGAAAATAATAGTCTCTTTTCACCAAGTCTTCTGTCTTTGCCACAGCGAAATGTCCAAACCAATGAGCTTTCTTCACCACATCTACTTGCATCATTTCTGGCACAACTAACAGTTCTTGATCTTCACCAAGTTTAAATAAAATATTATTCTTTATGGTGAATTCAGTAGTTTTGCCTTTATGCAACAGCTGCTTAATGGTTCTACTATACTCATCAGTTTCCTGAGCGTTCACAATCTTGTGTGTCACTTCATCACTAGTCACTAGCATAATGGGATGTCTGCTCAACGCATCTACGTGTTGCATTTGTTTTGCAGGACGGTGGACTACCTCGTAATCAAATTCTTGTAGAAAAATCGACCATCTAGCAATCTTTGGTGTCAACTCTTTCTTGTCTAGAGTTTTCGCAAATGCTGCACAATCCATTCGAATTAGGAATTTTCTTCCCAGGAGGGATAGTTTCGAAATTTCTTCAGAGCCTCGACAACCGCCAGTACTTCTAGTTCATAACTGCACAATTTTTCTTCTTGAATGGAAGTCTTTTTGCTCATATAATGGATTGGATAGAAATTTCCATCTTCACTTTGTTGTAAAAGCACAGCACCTAAACCGAGTTTACTTGCATCTGTATGCAGCTCTAACTTCGCGCCTTCCTTGAAAAGATGTAATACAGGTTCATTTGATAACGCGTTCTTTAGATTTTGAAAAGC
This sequence comes from Trichonephila clavata, assembly GCA_019973975.1. Taxonomy (NCBI): domain Eukaryota; kingdom Metazoa; phylum Arthropoda; class Arachnida; order Araneae; family Nephilidae; genus Trichonephila; species Trichonephila clavata. The sequence continues at coordinate 138,547 of BMAO01012558.1, read as the reverse complement.
TATTTTTTGTTCATGATTAAATTCAAAAGGTTTTGTTCCTCACAATAAATCACTAAGGGGTCTAGCTATTATAGCGTATGAAGGAATATATTTTCTGAAATACCCTGTTAATCCAAGAAAATTTTGAACATCTTTCGAATTTTTAGGTTCTGGAAAGTTACAGACTGCTACTGTCTTTTCCGATGAAGCTTGAATTGTACCGTTCTGAATTATATGCCCTAAAAAATTAATTTTCCTTTGCAAAAACTGACATTTTTTTAGATTTAATTCAAGGCCGTATTTGGAAGCGATTTCTAACACACGAGTTAATTTTTCATAAGCTTCTTTTTCATCTATTGCCAGAATTATTATATCATCTAAATAAATAATTAAAGTACCTTCACTTAATAAATCTCTAAACACGTAATTAATGTATCTTTGGAAATAGTTACTGCTAATAGATAAACCGAATGGCACTTTTAAAAATTCGTATGGTCCTGTTTCCGTTACAAACGCGGTGTATTTTCTACTGGTTTCATCAACATCTACATGAAAAAAATGCATTCTTTAAATCTAGCGTCGAAAATACTCTACCGTTCCCTAATTTATCCAATACCCCTTCAATTAGAGGAAGTGGATATCTGTCCCTGATTATTTTTTTATTTAGCTTTCTATAATCGATACACAAACGCATCGTTCCATCTTTCTTCTTAAACACCACAATAGGAGACGAAAAATCGGAACAACTTTCTTTAATTATTCCCTGTTCTAATCACAGATCTATTTGTTTTTCAACCTCGCGATTTTCAAGTAAAGATATCCTACGTAACCTTTGATAAATGGGTTTTTCATCTGACAGAATTATTTTAATTTTCAAGGGCAGTAGATCGCGTTTTATTTGGTTTGTAATGTTTTATTAGTGCATGCACTTTACTCCTTAATCTACTATTCGAGATATGTGATAAATTATATGAACATTCCTGGTATGCCTCAGATACCTTTAGCAAAAACAAATTAGACTTATCCATAATCCTCTCAGAATTAACTAAACATCCTGACTCATCAATCTGCTGTTCCCCCACTATTCCATCCTCTAAACATACCGGATTGCATATTCTATCATTTGATCTTGCTTCCTCTGATCCACTTTTCAAGAACTCTTAAGGGTAATAATATTTCTGCCTCCGATCTCTCTCTCTCTCGCACACTGCTGCGGGGATGGTTTGTGTTTTCCCCCCTTTCAATGAGATCGTAAATTCTAAAACGTTTGCAATTCTCCGTTCGCCAAAACAACTGGTTAGGATGATTTGAGAATGCACTCTTTTTTTCGCTGAAACATACTTTTTATTTATGAATACTGAATTGGCTCCAGTGTCCAAAGTGGCAATTAATGGGATATCATCAACAATTACGTCTACATACTGCAATTCATTAAACAAAAAGTCATTTTGATTAGAAATAGTTTTAATTTGGTTTATGGTATGCCCTACGCTTTTATCTTTATTTTCTGACTTCGCCGTTTTTTTCGCACAATTTCTAGCAAAATGCGGCCCTCCACACATATAACACGAGATTATTTTTTCTTGTTTCACACTTTGGTTATGTTTTGGGAATTGTCCCTAGAAATAATTAGTATTTACTATGTTCGCGCGGTTTTTAATGTAAGCATCATTATCGTTTCTACTCTTAACATTGTTATGGTTTCGCGATTCCTGCAGTGATCTGTTTTTCGAAATAAAAAATATATCGCAAGCTTTTCCTAGCTCATCTGGCACAAGCCATGAATCCGCCTGCAAAATTTTAATATGTGACGCAGCTTCTAGATCTAAAGTGTCTATAAGAATTTATCACTGACCATTAAATCAAATAGGGATTTAAAATCATTAACGTTCCGAATTTTTAGGTAATATTGAAACATAGCACTTAAACGAGTAGCGAATTGTACGTGAGTTTCATCTGTTTGCTTTTTGGCATTTCTAAAATTAAGTAAGCATTCCTGAGCAGTGGGTTGGAATTCTCTTAAAACTAATGATTTTACTAACTCATAATCTTGGATTTCGTCATCTTTTACGTAAAGCAAAATGTTATGTGCCCTCTCACCAAGAATATTGATCAGGATTTCTGATTTTAAGTCATCTGGAACATTTTTAATTTTGATTGCTCGTTCTATTGATTGAAAAAAAAGACCAAAATTTTCAGATTTTGTTGGGATTTGTATGGTTAATGTTTTTATACTTTTAATTAAATTTTCTAAATAATTAGTTTCCCCCTGTAAACTTTTCTGGGTTACATTCCCTTCAGCTTTTGCCTTTTGAAGTTCAATTTCTCTGTCTATCTGTTGCAGTTTAATTTTTTCTAGCTCTAGCTGTGAGTTAGTTATTTGTAGCTGCTGTTCGGCTTTTGATTGTTTATCCTCAATGGACAAATTTATCATATTCATTACAAATATTCTGGGTCATCTTTAAACAGTTTTGAGTTTTCCAATTTAGTTTTTAGCTCGAAAATTGTTTCTTTAGAAGAAACTAGCTCCTCAATTTCATTGAGCACATTTATCAAGTCCTCTTTTCTTGTACATTTATGATACGACATTTTAATCACAATAGAAGAGTATAAAAAGGTATCTTACCTTTTTTTGTTGTTGAGATGTATCAATCAGGAAAAGGATCACTTGAGTTTATCCGTTCAAAAGTACAGTCAGAGTTTGAATGCTCCGTTCGGTTTGCGAAAGTCCTGAACAGGTTTTTTTTCACAGCTCACAGCGCAATATTAATTTAATGTCCTCACAGTCCACATCGCGATATCAATAGTCCTGATAGTCCACACGGCTCACATCCCTGCCAAGCACCCATTTTATGTGGGGTTATGACACGGAGTTCTAGGGGTATTCACATTGACTACACTGTTTTTAACTAATACTAACGTTTAATGTGAACAATTACAGTACTACACACTACTATTATAACACAGTTCACAATTGTAATGATGTTCTTATACAGTTCCTGTTAACTTATTGAATTCAGGCGATGGATGTGTCACCTTCACGTGACTATCCTTCCAGCATCGGGCCACTTGGTCCCTACACGACCAGTTAGATCCCGGTTGCTTTCCTTTTTCTCGCAGCGTTGGTACTCCGACCTCCTCGTCGAGACCTCTCGCTCGCTAATCTCCCTCTCTAGTTAGTTCGCTCGCTCGTGGCTCGCGTCTCCAGCGCCCTCTATAGTGCCGTCTATGTGGAAACTCCCACACACACACACACATATATATATATATATATATACTTGACTTTGGCTTCATTACATACAATTAGTTTAAGTTTGGGTTAGAATGAGATTTATAATACATATCTTCATTTTTTTCTCTTTATACTCAGACACCTGCCGTAAAATCCGGCGTATAGCTTCAAGCTATACTTTCAAGCGACAATTTTTTAATTTTTACGTATATTCGCTGAACAACGTTCACCCAGTTTTTATGGAGAAACCTGCAATGTACATGCGCAGTATTCTTATGTTTTGAAGTCATTTATTCGAGATATTATTCCAAGCCTTAGAAAAAATAATATACTTCTTGAGCTACAACCCTTTAAGGGGGCCCGGTACTTCCATAGGAGCCCATGTTAAATTGTGTAAGTTTATGTACTTTTTTCTCAGAAACAACTTGCTTCTCAAGATGAAATTTTTACAGTAGGTTATATGTATTATAAATAAGACTTTAATGGAAAGTTTTGTCTTTAAGTAATTATGAATTTTTTTAAAAATGTTAAATCCCCCCCCCTAAAATTTAGTTTAAAAAGACGTTATCTAAAAATGTTTGCTAGATATATCTTATCCGCTACATTAAAATGTGTAAATCTGTTGAAAATATACTTACTGAAAATTTGAGGACCCTACATTAATTAGTTTCTGAGAAAAAGGTACATAAAAGGAAAAATATTGCATTTTGAGAAAACAGTAATTTTCGACGATTTACCTTTTTTAATACTTTCCAGAAGCATATAAAACATTTTCTTTGCCCTTTGCTTCAACAAAAGATCTTCTAATTTTCTTTTAATTATATTAAAACATTTTTTCATTACTTTCTTCCATATCTTCATATAAACTGTTGTTTGAAATAAGTTTTCGTTTTGAAGCACTTTCAATAACAATTTCTGTGCAGTCTGATGTGATAGCTGGAACATTTTGAGCATTCATTTTTTAAACGCTGACATTTTTGAGTTTTTTAAATATTTTTTTAGATATCCCCATAATTTTTGTCGTTATTAAAACACTAATAAATAATTTAATATAAAATGTGGATTAAACAGGAAAAAAATCTGGATAAATAAATTATAATTCACAATTAGCAAGTTCAAGCAAGAATAATCCCATTTAACAACAAACCAAACTTAAAAAATAACTGTGTTGAGTTGTCTTTTCCTTTCTTCAAAGAAAAATCGTTTCATTTATGTGTAAAACAAAGGTTATATTAATCGTAGACAAAACAAATCACGCAGTCATCGAAAAATTAAGCATGATGAAAGACAGGTGCTCCTCGAGGAGCACCTATCACGCGTCAAGGAAAGTGGCTTCCTTTTAAAAATAAATAAAAAATACTTCTAATTAATGTATTTCGATATATCATATATCATTTTAAGCAGAACTGTGTGAACATTTTAAAAATATAAAAAGTCAAAATCGATCATTTTTCAAAAATTCATGTGCCGGAGTAAGTTAATAAGGAGCGTCATTTCTTTTAAATAAACTGTATTTCGATAGATGTAGAAGTCTAATTTTTTTGTACTCATTTTTTTTCTTATTAAAGCTCTCATTTTTATACCCATTGTATAACGTGCACCCATAAAATTCGATGTTATTTTTTATGTTAAAAGTATGCGCGTTATACGCCAGATTTTACGGTAATAAGTGGATCTGAATCCCACCACATTTTACAATAACTCTGTGATGCTAATGCTTATAATACAATATAGAAAATAAAATTTAAACATCCAAATCTACTTTTAAATATTTACATTTTTTTCCTATTAGAACCCTTTTTATAAATTTTACAGCAAAGCGCTTCCTGATTAACACCTAAATTATTTTTTAAAACAGAGTAGAAAAAGAGATCTTTAGCTCACTTCATAAGCCTTTGGTACTTCCTTCTTCTTATATAGTGTACATCGGATAATCTTGGATTGAAAACATAGTTGTAGTTGCTGTCTATTAGTGTTGATTTTGAGATAAACTTCCTGTACTACAATTTTGCGTACATTTCCTTTTGCTACAAAAGCTGAATTTCTTTGACCATTAATTTAAGAGGATTTACATTTTAATGCATTTTTATAACTACTTTCTTCATTATTTATATTTGATTAGTGGATCACCTTGTAACATTTTTTCTTCTAAATCTGTCTATTGACATTAATGTGAAGAAAATGATTGTTTCTTAAAATTTAAATTAGTTTTATTATCCTTTATCATTGTGTTGTTCGTTACAGCCGTTACACAAATAGTTGTTTCCATTGTCTTACTTTGTTAGCATTGCAGGAAAAACAGATGTAAAGAAAAGAGGAAAGGAACTAACTCTAAGATGTTCTGTTTTATTTTATGCTGTTTCTCTCTCTATGTAATAAATATTTACAGTAAGGAAATTGTGTTACATTATTTAAAATCACAATATGATACAAAAACACGATAAATACAGGGTTATTCTTAATTCTCCTTAAATGTTTCGGATCGCTGTAGTAAAAAGAACTAAGACGAATACAGCAATAAAGAACTTATGAAAGAATAGAGAAAAATTCATTTACATATTTTACAGGAGTTCTATAAGTGAACCCTTATTCACACGACACACATCAATGTGATAGTTCACTTCGTGCACCACTCTAATCAACATAGTACTATCAACGTCATTGATGGCTCGTTTTATCCTTTCATGCACTTCTGCTACATCACACGGAGCAAAGGAGTTACAAAATCTTGGATCTTATGGGGAAAAAAGACCAAGCCCGGATAATGCGGATAACAAGGAAAGAATAAAGCGTGCTGTCAATAACGTTGATAGTACCATGTTGAGTAGAGTGTAGCAAGAACTGGACTATATATATCACGTTGGTATATGTCGCGTGAACAAGGGTTCACTTATAGAACGCATATAAAATATATAAATAAAACATCGTTTTTTCTGTATTCTTTCACATATTCTTTTTTACTGTATTTGCCTGAGTTTGCTTACTACAGTGATCCGAAACCTTGGAAGGAGTTATGAATAACCCTGTATATTTTATAAAGCATTTAAATATCATATTATTTATTTACAAGAAATTAGTGACCGTGGTAGCTTAGTGTTCAAGGTAACGGACTCGTAGCTAGCGTGTCATGAGCTCGAATCTAGTACCGCTGAAGATCCGCCGTACAGGAGGAGGCGATGCACGTTGGAGCTCAAACGTCCTCCTGTTGGTGTGGAGTGGAAGTTAGGAGAGGGGGTGCCAGCTCAGATGTCACCGTCTTCACTTGACCTGGGTTCATAATTGCGATGTCCTTCGCTAAAATTCCTTGTGTGTAGCTAGATAGTGTGACGTTAATATTCACTCACTCACTTACAAGAAATTGTTTTTGACAGCTACTAGGAAACTTTTTTTTCCATTTTCGTTACTGTTAATTAATACATAGGCAATTTACAGACTATGTGCAGTCTGTATTACCCATGTAATCAAAACAATGTCCAAGGCCAGCATATTACAAATATTACCTAGTGTTGTTCGATAGTACAAAGCTACAATTAACTCTCTTACTTTGTTCAAGAAAAATTATCTTTCGAAGATTTTTGCGCATTTTGAAACAGTGAAAAGGAATTGTATAAAACATTAGAATAATTAAAAGTCAGAATAACAGAATGAACTCTCAAGAATTATCCATTTACTTTTATACCACCTTTTCATGATTTTTATATTTGTTTTTTTGGTATAATATATCTGAATGAGAGGACAATATCAGTTTTAGGTTTTATACATTTATTCTCATCAAAAAATTTGAATGACCACATATCTTCTTGTATGCATTGTTCTTCACTATTGTTTTATAAGTATTTAATAAATTTACTACAGTATCACACATTTATATATATATATAGAGAGAGAGAGAGAGATAATATGAGGAAAAAAATACCCAAATGCAACATGAAAGAGGCAATTCCAGAGACAAGAACTTTCTTTTGTCTGTATTTATTCTATTATATAAATATAGCACGATCGCAATAAAAAGAATAATGACGTTTTTAATTAACAATTTAAGGTTAAGTACTATAGCAACATTGCCAACGTTCAAGATAATTCTCCAAGTTGAAAGCCCCAATTTCACATATGTCTTAAGCGCTGAATTAGCAACCATATGCTTCGTTTCATATAATATTGCCAAAACGGTTGCTATAGCACAATATTGCAAGCTCTTGTAGACTACCGTAATGATTGTATGGACAGGAATTGCTGAGTGTGAAGAAAGTCGTTGTCTCACACGAAGACTTATTGACGATCAACGAAACTAATAGCTCAATTTTGCATGAAGTTACAAAAGTTACAAGTTTATCGAAATCGAAGGACTTTATCAGTGAAGTGTTGGACGATTCAGCTTCAGTGATGAATTTAACTGAAGAGGACAGCCAAGAACGATTTTTGTGAAAAAAAAAGAACAAATAAGTAGAGCTACATAATAGATGAAAATTACAGTTTTACAATTTGAGCAATGAGTATGAACAGTTATATAACTTGTACAATGGGGGTTGGTCCACCGTTAAGCGGACAGGGAGTACCCCCCCCCCCATTCTTATGTAGTAATAAAGTTTAACTGAAAATTTTCTTTGTACCCTGAAAAAGTTAAAACATATGCATTCTTATTCAGTTGAAACAGATTCGAATTTTCTTCGATCTTTTGGATAAAAATTTAATATATTTGAAATATATTTTGTTTATATTAAATACGAATTATCGCAATAAAGTTTTTTTTAAATTAAAAGGGGGAGGGGGTTGAAATAACTATAAATACTCAGAACTGGAAATTTTAAGACGCACACATATAGTATTGTTTTCATTTCCATAAGAATATTTCTTGTTTACAAAACACAACCCGGAATATTCAAGTGAAGTTTTATATCATAAATGATAAAATGATATTCCAAAACATTCTGATTTTTTAAAATTCGTAACAGAAATCTCGCTTCAATATAGTTATGCCTTTTTGACCTCTGAGATTAACAAGATCCCAGGTTTCGTTCACTTTTTATAACAGTGACAATCACACGAATCCAAGTTTAAAATTTCATTATCTCTCTCTCTCTCTCTATATATATATATATATATAATATATATATATATATATATATATGGTATTTTCTCTGCAGAGAGTTCTTTCAGTAATGGAATGCCAAAATTTATTGTTTACCTTTGAATCAAAGACTAAGTATAAGAACAGATGTTTCTTTGTAAAGAAACAAAAAAATTGCTTTGTCAACATTACATAAGAAATTCTTACGTGAGTAACACATTTTTTACGACATGCTCTGTAAGATTATTTTGAAAAATAGTCGAAGAAGGAAAACAAAAATCTCGAAAGTCCCCTGTGGTGCTGCTGTGTTCAAATAAAACCCATCGAAAGTTAAAAGATATTATATAGATATTATAGACTTAAGAAACTATATTTCCTTTTCTTCGTAAAATATCGCGAAAAAGTTAAGCAGCTTATGTGATTTAAGTTCCCAAATATTTCTTCCCTGAAGATCTTAAAAGCATTTTTTTACCTTATCGATTGAGCTACTTATGTTGGAATGTTTATTGTATTTAAGAGATTATCAACACTGGATATCTGTGTTTTGTTGAATATACTCTTAAATATAAAAACCTATTTAAAGTTATGATCTTAATGGGTTTGTTTTAATTATTAAGGGTTTTAATGTACACTACGCGCTTTTAATAACAGATATTGTAAGTTAGAACCGTAGTCAGATGAGCTAACGACACTTGAAATAAAGCTCATGTTATTTTCAAAAACAAAGCTTGATTCCGCTTCACATTAGCTAAGCAGCTCACAAATGTTACAACTCAGGAATTACCTTTGCACATTCATGAAAGAACTTGCTTTTAGATATATGCTGTCAATTTGCAATTCAGAGGTTAAGTGGTTAATTTGTTTCTTATGGTCATTCGTCAAATGAAAAAAATAAAACGATTCCCTTAAAATATTTTCAATAAACAACGTTAATACAATTGTTGCTTATTTTCTTTTATAGCTATTAAGTTGAAAATGCATAAAAAGAATAAATAAGTTGTTTTTGAACTAAAAGACACATGTCGAAAATTAAATAATAATTTGAAAAACATCTGACATGAATTTAAACATTTATTAATTAAAGCTTTAAAACATTTATCGATAAAATATTAAAAGAAATTGTAATGTCAACTCACCCAAAAAAACAAGTAATATGAAAAAAAATTTAAGTCAATTCCTACTTAGGTCAACAAAGGAAAAATTTATTAGTTACCTTTTTATTAAATAGTAACAATTAATATATAAATATGTATATACATATGACAGAATCACAAGATTAAGGGACAAAATAGAAAGCGATTATCCTTGCAACTTCCCGTTTCCCTTTCTATATAGGGTGTTGAACTATTTTTATTTGTTTGTGTTACTATTTATTCATTAATTAAATTTAATTATTCTAATAAAATAGTACACTAAAAAGGAATCACATTCTCAGAAATTAGACACCCCAAGTGGAATTCAAACCCACGACGTTTGGGTTAGAAGTCCAACGCGCTATCCATTGCACTACAGGAACACAACGAACGTTTTTCCCTTCTACATATACTGTTGGACTATTATTTTCGTTTGTTACTATTTATTCATTTTTAATTTAATTAATGAATTAATATTTGAAAAAAACTGTATTAACATCAAGCACAAGTTCTACCTCTACAAGTATAAAAAATGTTTTTGAACTGGAATAGATGAATAGAAAGTATGTTATTAAAGATTGAAAATTTGAACAATACATATATATATATATATAAATATATATATATACAGGGAGGAGAGAGTGAACACAAAGATATTGAATAATTGACGAATATCTAATTTTTTCGTCTTTACGTCGTTCTGCGGTAGAATTAGGATCTTGGTTTCTTTTACTAAATTACAGGGAAATAACCAAGAAGTTGAAAAGTATAAAATTGAAACCCACTTACAACTTTGCTGGTTAATGGCGTATTAGTACGTCTTATAGACAACATTTTCTGCATAAAAAGTCTTATGATATTTTGCCTTAGAGTGATCTAGAAGGGTAGGGGGGAGGATTTGTCAGTTTTCGACCGTAATTCAAATGAAAACAAATTGAACGGACACAAAGCGCATGTACGAGAAATGACATGAAAAAATTACATTTGTTTTTATTAATTTATCAGCGAGCAGTTAGGTGTTAAAATTCATTATTTCGAGAAAATGCACATACCATTTTGAATCAGTCAAAAGGGCCGAGGTAACCAAATGGACAGGATCGTAACAACTCAACAACGCCGGGCACGAGTCCGCAACTGTGTCTATTTGCCTATCGTGACTCCTTTGAGCTTTTGTAGAGAAAAGAAAAGCAACGGGAAATCTTGAAATCGGATAGTTGAAGATAAAGATTTTGTTCAACGTTTTAAAGTATATATTTTTTTCTAGAACAGAAAAAATTGTGTTTGAAAATTAAAATTCCATGCGACGTGTAACGTAGAGTAGTTAATTAAACTGTATACAATTAAAAAATGTTTACTGTTTCATGATTTAGGTTACAAACAATTATAGTTTCCAATTTATTTGAGAGCTTTCATTATCTATACAGGAATAATCACAATGCTTTCATTTATATGACATCCATGTGTATTGGTTAAGGTTATTAAATTGGATTGCAGGTATACTTTCATTACAGTCATCAAGAAAAATTAAAATTTGAGTACTGCATTGGAAATACATTTAGAGATTGCGCTTATCCATAAATTCAAAAATGTTGTCACGCAAAAAAAAAAAAAGCATCATGAAATTTTTTTATTGTTCGTTTCCATTTTCCAGTAAGAATCTGACCATTGTCAAGAAAACTAAAATTCAGCCCCCTCCATTAAAATGAGACTTTGATATTAATGATTTTCCCTTTTTGTTAATTTTTAAGTAACATTGTCATCTATTTGTGTGTGTGTGTGTGTGTGTGTGTGATGATATCTAACCTCTCACACAAAGCATGTGACACAAATTAGATGAGCTTGTCTTTAATTTGCTTAGGTGATCTTTTTATATAATACGAAAGACATTTAAAAAAATTGACTCTAATGATGAAAAAATTGAGTTCGTACTTCATATTTCGCAAAAAAAATGTCATGAAGACACTAAATTCTGTTGATTAATTTGGTTTTTGAATTTTTATTAACAATATGCGATTTATTAACAATTTTATTAACTAATGCAATGCGAGGTCTATTTGCAACGGCCCTCGTAATTTTGAACCTCAGTCAAATGATCCATGTTGAATCAAAGGGACAATACTTTTCATTATTTCTAACACAAGTCTCGAACTTTCTACCTTACTTTCAAAACGTAGTAACTTTATCAAATAGAAAATCAAAGCCTCTAAATAAGAGTAAGATATAAAAATTTATTTAAAACAAAAAATAATTTTATTCTTTATAAAATAAAACTTAAATCTAATTAATTATTCTAATTAGAAAAATAGCACACCTTATACATTGTGTTATTAAACTTTGTTAAGAAAAGCAAGAAATCTATTCTAATATTTTTCAACGACAATAAGATAATCATTTATAACTCTGAAATTTTTATAATAAACTTTGTGTTTTGATAACAGACGTAATAAATTCTTTTACTGGAAGTTTTTGCATCGATAGTAATATATCTGAATTTAACATGTCAGCACTTTAGAGATAGTATGCATACAGTTAAAAATGTCTTACTAGAAAATTATTAGTTATGAGTGATATAAGTATTCAAAGAATCAGATGTAATACAAAGTTTAAGCAACTCTGTTATCTCATTTAGATTTATAAGACTAAAGAAATATTTTGATACTGTACATCAAAGGATAGTCAAAATTCTTATTTTACAGACTATTTTCCTATCGCGCGAAAAAGAAACTGACTTATCTAAGGCTTTGCAAACAGTTTTTTTTTGTCATGAAAGCTTCAACAAGTAAATTCATGAGCACAATTTGCCTCTTCTATCATTTCAGGACAGAATTCACAACTTTGTAACCAAAGAGCCGAACTAATTCTATTGAATTAATTCTGCAAACGGAGTTCATTAGTACATTAGTAATTTAGACGTAGTCAATCAGTTTGTATTAGATTTGTACGGCGGTATAAATTCAATGGGATTCCTTTTAAAAGAGAGAAAATTTGACATTATTGTATATATATATATATATATATATATATATATATATATATATATATAAATGAACGTCTTTAAAGAAATATAATTTCTTTTAGATGTAACTTATTTTGAAAACTATAAACCGAGTATGACTCTCAGTAACAAATTTAATGCACATAGCTAATGAATTATTCATACCAATGAGTTCAGTTATGTTTAGTGTTCTTTTGTAAACAAGGATATTTATGTAATTTTCATCATTCACTTTCCTTAAAATTCAATACATTGACTGCTGATCTCACGTCAGAGTGTAATGTGTGAGTGAATATTAACGTCCCACTGTTCAGCTACACGAGGGTTTTTGGGGACGGTCTGCGTCATTTTGAACCTTGGTCAAGTGATGCGGACGACACCTGAATTGCCACCCCCCTCTCGTAACTACCACACCACACCAACGGGAGGTCGTTTGAGCTCTCGACAGATTTAACGTACATCGCACCCCTACATGGCGGGTCTTCAGTGGTACTGGGATCGATCTCATGACACGCTAGCCATGATCCGATGCCTAGACCACTTGGCCACCGCGGCGACGAGCTGTTTTCGGAGAAAAGGATTTGTGGCAAAATGCCGAAAGTTAGTGACCCTGTTGTGCTTAATGAATTGAAGAGTAGGGGGATTATTTGTCTGATCTTGCATATGAGTAGGGATTGCAACACCAGACAAAAAGTTCAATACCGATATTCGGTATTTCTTAGAACTTAATACCGGTACCCGGTATTAGAAATTGTAGAAAAAGAAAGAAAACGCAGGTGTTTTTTCTTAGTTTTACTTGCCAGTTTTATTAGAGAGTGTAAATATCACAAGAAATAATTTTTAACTTATAAATTATAACAGTATATAAAGAATCACAACAACAAAAAAATAAAGGAACATCTTTTTTTTTTTTTAAATCTCAAAAAAGTGCAAATATCACTATTCAGTCTGTGGTACTATTACAAATTATTGAGAGAGTGTAATGTGAGAGATGTGGATTGCTGTAGAGATAAGCATGCTCCAGGTGCCACACACACCCAAGCGCGGGAAAAGCCACGTTTCAGTGTTTATTCGTCAGTTCCATTGGCATTATATTGCTGTTATGTATGCTGGTATAGGAGAAAAGTAAAGGTTAGAGGAACTAGTAGTAAAGGCATAGGCGTTCTATTTTATTGCTTTATTATTTATTGAAAATAAATTATGTAACACGAATTGAACAGACAATACTTCTGCAGGGTTTTTCTGCTCAAAGAAAAGAAAAGTTCAAAATAATAAGTGCATCTGAGACGTGGATGATGAAATTGAAAAGTAATTATATGTACTATCTGCCTCTCCCTAGAGATTCAGTTACAGCAATGACTAGAAATTCATTTTCCCGGATATGCCTGTGATATTTCGTAAGATGAGCATGAAGAAAATATCGTGCAAGAGGTGACATGTTGGCAGCTAAAAATCCCTAGAGCACTTGTTTGTCCTCGGTTTTGTCGGGAAAATTCCTAGTACAATTTCTAATCGTCAGAGCTTAGCTGCTTCTCTGTGGAGTGGATACTGGGCGTCAAAATCAAGCTTTGTTAATTGGGATCTACCTATATGATGCAACTGTAAAAAAGTGATACTTATTCTCGGGGAATGTACTAGATCTGCAATGGTAATTAACAATCCACAACCCCATTTCAAAGAAAGAAAATGTAGTTTAATACAAAAATAATACGTATCGTTATTTATTTTTGTTATTTGATTCTTTTATGTACCACTCTCCAGTGGATGACTGGTAAAGAACTGCTTAGAAGCAGCAGTCAAAGATATTTTTCCCGATAAAATTCTTTCCTTTTAAGCTATATGTCATCGCATTCATGACATTTCAGCTGAAATAATATTAACTTTAAGAGGTGAAACTAGCCAATTCAAAACATATTATTTGGCATTTGATGTGGCTGCAAAGTCTTGCTGCTCTGGCAGCTGGCTGATCATGGTCGCCAACTCATGGTCAAAGCTGTTGAGTCACGGGTTCGAAGCCTAGAGCTATGCAAGATCCATCGGGTGGAGCGCTGAGTCGCATTAAATCTGTCGAGGCTCAAAAACCTCCCTTTGGTGGGGTGTGCACGTTTAAATAGAGTTGCTAGCTCTTGTATCGTCCATGTCACTTGACAATGGTTCAAAATTCTGAGTTCCGTCACCAATAGTCCCTTTTATTGCTTCCCAGCGTAACGTAAACTAAGATTAAATATATCTTGTTAACAAGATCATTTCATCATAGCCATTTGAACAATAAAAAAACATTTTTTTATTTTTATCTTTATAAGTTATTTGTTTTGAAAAAACACAATAAAAATATTTTTTTAAATGATTTAATATATGCATAATGATTACAAAGCATATATCAAACGTAGAATGTTTCTTTAAATATTAATTGTTTTTCTTAATTAGCTATGTGTGACTATTTAAACACGTTATATTTATATAAAGTTATACAAGTCATTCATCATTTTTAATTGGAAAAACAACTAATTTTTTTTAAAAAAATTATGTGTTAAGACATGCAGTACAATTCCCGATCATTTGAATCATTTTACAATAAAAAGTACTCATATTTCGTATTTTAAAAATAATACACGAAACAGTAATAAAAAATTGTCTGAATATTACTTAGATCACCTTGGAATTGTTTAATCTCAGTCTAGTTTATTTTGCTTCATAAGTGAAGTTATAATGTGTGTCTGTTTCTACTTCCCTCTAATCCCCCTTGTCTACTCTCGGACCAGGCTAGATGTGTGGGAAGAACCGAATAATCAGTCGACATGATCCACTTTAATTATTTTATTCTCACAAAATATCAAGCAAGCACAATAATAATCCAGTTAAGAATGTTGATGAGTATTCAGAGCGCGAAGGTGAGACTCGTTAGCCTGAGGATAATATTACGGACCCTCAACTGATTCCACGATAGCCTATAGAAGCTCAATTTCAACTCCAACGCGCTCTAATAAGTTATTCTTTAACTTCTAATTAAATAAGGCTCACGATACCTGTACTCTTGTGAAGTCGAAGTCCTACTGTTGAGGCCTTGAACGCTGATCTTTAACTGGATTCGATCACATCCGAGTGAAACTCTCTAGGAATTCTTCAATTGATACTTTTATGAACTTAGATTTTCACTCAATAAACTCACGATCCTTCACTCACCCACTAACTCTCAAATTTCGAGAACACAGAATTTATATAATAAACTTAATTTGTGCATAATCACGTTTTCTTACCCTCGGTGAAAGTTGGTTGGTAAAAATGTTTCCAAAGAAGAGTCCCCAAGGGATTAGTAATAGACGCGTATAGATCCGTCACAAAGTAAACAATTAAAAATAATTTATCTGTAAAAAATTAAATTAGAACTTTTAGAAATATAAGTTTTCATTAATACATATATATAAGTTCTTCTGTAAAAAGTAAGACGCTGAATTTTTTGGCAGTATAACTGAATTTTATTTTTATGTTATTTCATTTCAAGATAGCAAGGACCATGGTCGCCAAGTGAACGGCCTTATTTCATTGCCATTGAATCCTAAGTTCGAGTTCCAGTGCGGTATAAATACCGCCATGTAGAAGGGTTGATGCTTTTTAATTATATCTTATATCAAAGTTCTCACAAGGACTTGTTGTGTAAGTTTCAAGAGTCGAGTGTTAATCAGATGTTGTCTTTGTTACTTAATCCAGATTCAAAATTACGAGGTCTTATAGCTGCAAAGTGGGATGTTCATTAGCAATAAATCAAAAAATCTAGGCACCAGATCAAACCATAAAAAACAAATTTGAGGATGTAATACAAGCATTAATACAAACATTCCTTTGGATATGAATAATGTTCATGCTTCCCAATCAATTAAAAATTATTCGATGAAGAGTCATGTTTTGCAATACTTTGAGAAAAAATATCTTATCGCGTGCATACATTTCCATTTTTTCTGAGAAATTTTTTCCTGTACTTCAGGGCATCTCAAACTTTAAATATTTGCGACCCAATTTTCAATCACAATTTTCAATGCCCCTCCTCCTCCCTCTAATAACAATGTATTGAGTGCAATAATAACACACGTTGACACACACACACACTAAAGCTACTATGCGACCTTAATAATGAACAAATTATCAAGATAAGTATTAAATTTTGTATATACGTTACTTTAAAAAGAGATAGAGAAATTTTAAGTTATTTTTAAGTGATACATGTTTTAAGTAAGCTATTTTAAATAGAATAAGAGTATTATGTTATTTTTTTTCCTTTCTAACTTTTAAAATGGAACAGATTGGAAAATAAATTTTTGTTCTATTAAATATTTATATCAAAGACATATATTAGTAATAAATCACTCTTTCAATTTTGGGAAGGTGTAAATATGAATGAATTTTCTATATAGATGAATTTTCTGCAATGAAAACAATGAAAGCACTTCCGTATACTATTACTATTTGCAATATCCTACCTTTTTGAAATCGGATTTTCAGTGGTGGTTGCTTTGAAAACCAATTATATTTATCAGCTAAATATTGAAAAAGAACTTACAGTGTCAATTTTTAATATTAAATCTTCCTTAGAGAAAAGCTTTGCTCTGAAAAGCAAGACAATGGGAGACACAATTATTAAGGCGATATGGTACCATCTTCAAAAATTTTTTTATTTTTAATATTTGATATTTGGTTTTAATTGTATTTTATAAAGGTTAACATTTAATAATAATTCCATACAACAAAATTTTACTTTTTTGCAAAATGTCTGTAAAATTAAAACTTTTTTAGCGTTTTTAAGCATTTTTTAAATCCCTAAGGCTTTTTTAAATATGTCTCTTTTCTTTCAAAATATTTTTCTAAGTACCTTATAATATACTACATAAAACTGTGCATGGGATTTTTTCTGCTGCTGCTCTTTAATTTTTATTAATTTTTTTATAGTTAAATTTCCAAAAATTCTCAAAAAAACATTAATTTTGATTTTGAAATTTTTTAGAAAAAGTACTAAACATGTTAGAGCTAATTCCACATGCACAGTTTTACAAAAGATACATTTCAGAACATGTATAAAAAATTTCAAACCCATACTTCAATTATCAAAAAAGCCTTAAGGTTTTGAATAACGGTATATATACAAAAATTCAACATGGAGAAATATGAGTTTGAAGTTTTCATTCCATGAATAGCATGGAATAATATTCATCCAATAATCTGAAACTTCTATGAAAGGTTAATTAGCTTATTTAAAACTACTTACCATAAAAAATTGCACAAATGTAGAACAATTAAACAGTATACTGTCATAATGAATATATAGAAAAAAACGAATGAAAGATCCATATTTCATAAAACTTTATCTTAATAATTATTTAAAAAAATACACACACTTCAGAGCTAATTCCATGCTCAGAGCTAATGCACAACATGTACAAAAGATGCTTATGCCTTTATTTTTTATTTCCATGATTTTAAAAGCCTTCGCATGTTAAATATTGTACACGAATAAAAGCAAAATCAACTAGCAATTTATAGGTGAAACACATCAAAATCTAAGAATTGTATATGTTCATTTGCTTAAATAAATACCTTAAAGATTTTAATAATAAAAGTGTTGAAACTCGCACACATGGGATATATATATATATATATATATATATATATATATATATCACCAAAAACAAATATATAAAAATGGAAGAGTTGTTCTATTCTTGCGAATTAGATTTTTATTTATCTGAGTTATCAAAATGAGATTTAGTATTTGTGCTTTGGGAGAATCCGTTTTGAAGTTTTAATTTCATTCATAATAATATCATAAAAAGCACCCACAACTTTTAAATCTTGACCAAATCCATTTGATATTCCCAGTAAATAATTCACAAACTAGAATTTTTGCATGAATTGCACAATTCTTTCTTAAAATAATTTATTACTGCATATATAATGTCAATCTCATTGATGCGCATTAGAAAAATAATTAATTCATTTTTATCAGGCTCTTTTCTAGCAGGTAATCTGAAATGTAGGCGTGGTAGTTGTTGTTTAGCATCAAACATTGCTCCATTACTTAATGGAAAATGGAGGTAAAGCTTAGAAATTTTGCAGGCATACTTATAAAGATTCGGGGTATCAAATAAGCCAATAAAAAAGTTTTCGACAGCTTAATGATTTTTAGGGTACCATATCGCCTTAAGCTTGCTCTTAGTTTAGTATTGATAAATTACTTATCAAACACATTGTGCAGTTACGGGCCCCGACTCAGTGTTAATTGCATAAGGGGTATAATTTCGAAAAATAAATACATATAAATTATTTCTGTAGAGGCGGAGACGAAAAAAATTAATTTAGAAAAAAAATGTTTAATAAAATCTTAAATAACCCAAATTATACAAAATCACAAGCCGAAGTTATTTTTATGTAGAAGTTCTATAACATCTAACAAAGTAGTCTGCTGGCTCAAAGATTTTTTTTTCTTAAGCAAAACTTCCTCGTAGCATGCTAATAATTTCCCCCCTTGTTTTGTTGAAAAAATACCCCCTTCATTGGAGTCTATATTTTATAAAATTTGTAACTCTCTTTTTAAAATAAACCGATGCCTTCTGTCGAATTCCCAACCGTCTTTCGATCTTCTGATCGAACTGGGTCTAAAGACTGATTTTCTTCAATGTCCTGGTTTTGCTCATGCATTTCTGTGAGTTCATCAACTGTCAGCTCCTTTTTGTGAGATTCAAGCAGTTCTTGAACGTCATCACTATCCACTTATAAATTTATCTGCCTGGTTAGATGGACAACTTCTTTAATCACATCACGAATTTCCTCAGGCTCTGGCAAGAAGCGGAGAGTGATTGAATTGAGTAGCGATTAAACAAAAGATGAATTGACGAGATATGAAAATCGCATAACTCCAGGTTCGTGTAAATCGGGGTAGCGTAAGTCGAGGTATTACTATATTTCAATTTTTATTATGTCAGAATGTATATATATATATATATATATATATATATATACATTGTTTTGCTTCCTTTCAGTAAAT
This sequence comes from Trichonephila clavata, assembly GCA_019973975.1. Lineage (NCBI taxonomy): Eukaryota > Metazoa > Arthropoda > Arachnida > Araneae > Nephilidae > Trichonephila > Trichonephila clavata. Next base: position 119,107 of record BMAO01012558.1, on the reverse strand, counting down.
AAATAATTTTAAAAAAAATAATCTTTTATTTTCGATTTTTTGACATGCTCGCACCACCTAAATAAGGTTATCATGCCCCCCAGGGGGACACGCCCCACAGTTTGAGAATCACTGCTTTATTTTTATCGAGTAATAATCGAAACTGAGTGAATATAGCACATACTTCGTATATTAAGTAATAGTTGAAGTGTTGTAAAAATTATAATTTATTAAACTTAAGCATACTGTAGTTATATTATGAATTTCCTAATTCAATATAATTAAGGTGAAAAAATTTCGGAGTTAAAAATATGCAATGAAGTAATATTTACTTTAAAGTAATAAGATACTAATCCGAAAAAAGAAAAAATGCAAATGAATCCTATTTATTTGAATTCCTTAAATGAAAAGCAAATACAATATTATTTTGATTTAATAAAATATTTTTATCAGTTTAATTTACTTTTAACGATTAAAAAACAGGCATAATGTTTTATTCTTTTAGTTTCAAGAAAAAAATTGCAGAATGTATAAAAAAAATAAAAGCAATTCAATACCAATGAAAATCTCTGCGAATTCTTCTAGAAAATACTTTTTTTTTTGTTTGAAGCAAAATGTCTCAGTGAGTTTCACCTTGTCTTAATATTTTGTATCATAGAGTGTCACTGCAAATCTTGGAAATAACTCTTTCACAAAATGTTTAGTTTAAATTTTGTTTCAAAAATCACTCTCTAGTTTACTGTTTTAAAATATTTATGATGATGTTTTAAAAAATTTAGTTAAAGAATAGTTATTAATGTGATATTTTTTCTGGCTGCTGTGATTTTTAAATAATTTCTGAAGGCATATTTTAACTTTCCTATATATATTTTATTCTAACTTTAAAATTCCTATTAATTTAACGCTATTCATAGATATAAAAGATTTATACTGATATATATTTTAACCGGGATATCTTAAAATTCATGGCAAAGAAAGATTATATCGAATTGACTGAAAGAAAAAACCCTTTTATATTTTTCATTTTTCACTCGTGACACTTTTCGAGGCTTTTCATCATTTGAAATTCATGAATTTGAGACACTTTAAGCATTAGAAATTTACATCGTAAACGAAAAATTGAATGCCATATATCACAAAGTTTGCTGGAGATTTGTCTTTGACGCTTATATTAGACCTCCTTTTTCTTTCTTGAAGCATGTACCACTAAACTTCTCTTTCAAAGGTAATTCTGTCATTTGTCAATGTTTCTTCATACAGCATAGTTTTTTTTCAGTTCTAGACAAACGTATAAGAAAAAAAATTCTTACCTTACGAGCTTTTATATCAGTTAGATACTTTTTATAAAATTTTGTTTGTCGTAACCCCAAAGGGAAATATTATTTGAAAATTTTCAAATTTTATGAAAATCCTCTTTTTCTCATTTAAAATTCATTTTGTGAAGAGAAGATGTGTGTAAAATAGAAGATGTGTGTAAAATAGAAGAAGTCTGTACAAAAAGTAAACTACAGTATACAAAATTGCTTAGGAAAAATGACAAGAGACTGCTTACAAACCCAATACAAAATTACACGTTATGTATAAAAGATCCAAAAAATATTTGTATAATTTTATGTCTTTTTGTGTATTTAGAAAGTGGTAAAAAATTTTATAAATTCATTGCATTTTGGAAGTTTGAGACATGTTTATATGAGGTTTTTTTCAGAAAACGTAGAATTGAAATATTTTGAATTAATTACATTAAGATTAAGAAAATGGGTTGTGTTAAAAAATAAATAATTAAATGTAAAATAAAGCATATATTATTCATATTTAGGGAATGTAAATGTATGTAGAAGTATACTTATTGAAATATAATAAAAGTGTTTTCGTAAAAAGAGCTCATTTCATTCACCAATATTTAATAATATCTGTAGAGTACATGCTTGCAAAAAAGTAATGTAATTTATACTGTGTTAAGTAAATTTCTTAAAATCTTCAAACATGTAAATAATTGAATAAAGTAAGTAACTAAAGTACTAAATTAGTTTATTCATTTGAAGTTTCAAGTGTATTGTTGATTTTTTTCGTAAAAATAATTATCTATTTAAAAAAATGACAAATTTGTGACAACCTTGTTAAGGTTGTTGGTGTTTGGGTGTTCGAGTAAAGATCAGCCATAACGAGTTCAATTCTTATGTATTATTTCACTAACTAAAACCAAACAAATCAGGGTATGAAATGCACAACACTACTAATTATAAGAGCAATCACACGGCTAAAATGATACTTAATATGTGAATACAATCTAGTTCACTTTCTATTGGAACACTTTGGTTGATCAACACTTCACCATCCAGAAACTACTCTTCGACTAGTCTCGACTAACTTCACGTACCTAAATGTACACAGTTAAATATAACAACTCACTTTTATAACTCAAGTCTTCTTCAGAAAAAAGTTTTCAATAGAGCGCTTACAGTAAAAAGAAATAAACTTACCCCAAGAGGGTTAGTTAAAGGACCCGTTACAAATTGAGCTAATGTCTTATCTAAATCCAAATTCAAGAGCAAGTTAAATTGCAATAGTCAATGCAGGAATTCGTGAATAAAATAATCTTGTTTGTGTGAAATACATATTAATAAATTTAAATTTCATGCATACTACGTACGAAATACTTAAAATGTCTGCATGTATGTTAGTGTGAAAAACTTAAGCAACAACGCCATTTTTTCAACATATATTATAAAATAATGGGAAAGGGTTTATTTTGTGTGTGAGATCGATGCAATGGAAACAGAAATGTGATGCATATGAAATTAATTATCAGGAGCACGACATCAAATGGGACGTTAGGGGAAGCAAAACGTGCGGAGTCGTTACGTACAGTTCAAGGCAAATTAAAAAAGACGATAATAACGCAAGGTTATTTGAATTTACATTTCCCTCACCAATTTCCATTTGATGGTGCATTTGCTTTTTGCACCCCAAGTGAAAATGGGATCATCTGTGCAACATAGTTACAAGAATCCTTCAAGACGCATTTACACTTAGTAGAAAGATCGACAAATTTGAGGAGGGATGACTTTGGAAATTCAATCAAATGACTGGTGTAGCTAAAAGAAAGGTTATTAGAGATGGCCAGGGAAACTAACAAATGGCAAGGAATGACATATATATCGTCATACAGATGAAAAAACTTAAGTCAGAAATCGGGAAACATAGTTCAGGAGCTGCATATGGCAACCGGACAAAAGATGTTTCAATTTATTGGGGCCAAGTGTCTTCATAAAAATGAGCTCTTTGCCCTCGAGCTGCTACATACTATTGATAGTAGTTCCTGTAAAGCACTGATTGCAGTGATGTAATAAACACTAAGACTGGACAACTCACCGATGGAATCACGAATCACGTCCCCTTCACCAATGACAGTAGTTGTCGTCTGTCAAATGATTCTTGGTGCTTGTTGTTATGGGAAGAGGTAAAAAACACACTCACACAATTTCATCCAGCTGGCAACGGGGAGAAAGACAAATGAAATGGTTTTGCGTACTCATGTGGGGAGGCTGTGTGATAAGCGAAAGGATAGTTTTTCCTCATTTTCAACAAAGATTCACTTACCGGAGAGCGTTGCTGGGATGAAGCACGTCTCTCTCACGTGCTTTTGTTCCAGTGTGCCATTGACCCAGACGAACAACTACACTGCTCCCATGCTGTTCAAGCGTTTCTAAAAAGTGAAGATATCCGCAGAATGGTTCTTGCCAGCGGGCTACTCTGATTTAAATCCCATTGAAAATGTATGGGAGGAGTCACATAATCGAAAGAACCAGATGCTTTTCGAGGAAGGGGAACTCTTAGCCCAAGAAACTGGTAGATTATTTTGTATTGAGTTTGGACAGAGAGACCGGGACACACAACCCTTACAGGAAGAAGAGGTTACATACCTTACTAAATGATCTTATTTTGCAATTCATCTTTTTGGCATGACAATGTTTTGTATCAACGCCATTCCATTGATATAGTTTCTTTCTTTTTCTTCCTATACTGTATTTGCCTTATTCCTTTTTTTTTCTTCTATGATTTCTCCATCATTTAAGTGTTACACTGTTCTTATGAAGGAAGAATTTTATGTCTCCCGTTCTATTTTTTGTATAATTACCACAAAATCATAGGTTACTTAATTTTTTTACACTAACGTTATTCATGCATACTTTTTGTTTATTTCAAGAAACAATTGCTTATATGTGAATCTTTTGATCAGATACAAAATATGATTCATACATTTGTAATGTGTATAAATTTACTACGGAAAAATATATATCTTAACTGTTTATTTACCAATACTATTATAAAAAGTAGTAATAAAATACATATTTTTGAGAATATGTCACCACATAGCACGTCAAATTTGAAAATAAAACAACTTTTAAATTATTTCAAATTTTAAATTTCCTTAGAGATATTTAGAAAGCACAACACACACAGAAATACTTCCTCTTTTTAATGCATAAATGAAAGGATGTTGTTATATAGTCATCTAAAACGTCAGCTGTATTTGATCTTGTAACTATTTCCAGTCTTACACCTACCCTATGTTCAATGGTCATGTGCACACTTCTTGAATATTCATTCGCCAGACCAATTTTTTTGATAGCCTTTTTCATCCGCCAGAGACAACTATATAGTTTTATATCTTCTGTCGTTTCTTCGAAGCATCTTTCTTCTAACATTCTTTTTAGTGACTATCCATTTTGAGAGATTTCTGACATTTCACTAGTGAAATATCTCTTTTGAAACAACGTCTGATGTATACTGAAAAGCGTGATAGCTATTTTTTGTATCTTCTTAACAAAAAAAATTTCATTTTAAGTTACTTTTTGAATAAAAATGCTTGACCAATGGTTTAGATATATATCTATTACACACACACACACACAAACATATATATATATATATTAGTGCTTCTCAAACTTTCAGTATTTGCGTCCCAATTTTCAGTCATAATTTTCTTCGCACCCCTCCCCATCCAAACTATAACAATATATTGAATTCAATAATAATATACTTTGACATTAAGCTACAATGCAAATTTAATTATAAACCGTGCAAATTATCAAGATAAATATTACATTTTTATATAATTTTATATATGATAAGCCCACAGGGTCACTGGTAATTGTTAAACTTGGTATTGTTTAATTAATTGCAGGATAAATTGTGCAGTATTGATGCATTTATAGATATACGATATCATTGTAAATACGTATTTTACTTTTTGTTATGTCAGAACGTATTTTTTTTTTCTTTCTGTAAATTAATAATATTTTTATATAAGTAATGTTTTATTTTCGATTTTTCGAAATGCTCGCACCCCCTCGTAGGGTTATCACGCCCCTCTAGGGGGCATATATATATATTTATTTATATACTGTCACTTTTTCCTGTTACGAATGTTATCGTTAAAAATGCATTTAAAAATAAAACGACGTGGACAGGTATATCTTTAATTATAATACTAGTTCACTAACATATAAATGCTTGTAAATTTAGAGACTATCATGATTTTATTGATGATTACCATCGCTATGTAGATACAGATAGCTTTAATATAATCAAGGAATCATTTAAAAGATATCATTTGTAAAGGTACTCGTTTCAGATGAACAATTTCTAATAATAACAATGACTGAACTTAACTCAGTGGCACAACAGCCCTTGAGAACCAAGCCTTACTGTGCCTATCTCAGTTTACGTGACTTTAGGCGCTGGGGTGCATGTGTAGATGTTTCGGTCAAGTGGTCAGTCTGACGCGAAACCCCCAATTTCAGTTCCCAAGCAAGCCTGGTAATTTATCGACCCATTGAAGGGATGAAAGGCTGAGTCGACCTTGCCCAGCCGGGAATTTGAACGTCGGACCTGTGGCGTGGAGACACAATACACTACCACTCAGCCACTGGGTTTCAATAATAACCTTACTGTTAAAAGAATTAATAAAGATGCAAATACCTTTATTATAAAATCTACAGTTGAATATGTGGGTTGCCAAAAAAGGCGTTTGATGAATTTAAATACAATACATTATAAGACATGATTGGGTTAGAATACCAGAGAAGGCATGGATGTTTGTGAATGTATAGTACCTTTGTGTGGCATAGGGGTACTTAAAATAGCCGCAAGTAACCTCGTGAGATGGATGAAAGAGGATTAGAGATGAGAGGTCCTCTGATCCCCCCCCATACACACCAGGGTGTTCTTCCTTTAAAATTGAGGTGGAACCGAGCCAAAAATCGTAATGTCCCCTGCATGATCCTCAAAGCCACGGCTAACGACAGGCGTACAACTAGCCCCTTGCCACGATAAATTTCATGGGCCTCGATCTTATGTTATTGTCGATCAGGTGGCATAAGTAACAACGACAAAAGACATCATGGAATTTAACTATCAATCTAACACTGAAATCACTTGTAAACATGTAAAACAGATGATTAATGAATTACGAAAGAATTTTGTTATTGTTTACGTTGACAAAGTGTCTGGTAATTATGCTACAATTTATAAATATTTTTATAATAGTATGCTCTATAAATACTTTTTGAACAATGAATCTCTTAAGAAATTGGACTTGACTCATAGAGAAATTAGTAACCGTATTATTGCTATGTAAAAAAATTAGGTATTTGCATTCCAAAAACTAAATTTCCTTATATATTTTTAACGTCTAAGTTTCATAAAAATCCCATTAAATTTCGCACTGTTACAAAGGGTTTTAAAACATATATTATTACTACAGGGAAAATGATGCATAACATTCTACAAAATTTCATCAACCAACGAAATAATAAAGGTAGAGCTAAATATAGTAAAGATATTATAGATTTTTTTAAAAATAAAAATATATATTCAATTTATAGTTTCGATTTTGAAGATCATTTTAATTCCATTGATATCAATGATATTATAAAGCTTATTTTAGAAAATCATAGTAATTGTACTCTTTATTAATTTCCACAAATTTAAAATTCCCATAAATTTAGTTTTAAAAGAAAATTATATTAATTTTAGTGGACCCTTTATAAACAAATTAAATGTTTACCTCTAGGTGGACCTGCTAAAAATAAATTTGGCTAAATTATATTTACATTACTATGAAAATAAATATATTATTAATAATGACTCTTACATTTTTAGATATGTAGATGATTAAATGTTTTTGGTAAAAATAATATTTTTAACCCCAATATTAATTTTTATCCTAATTACTTAAATTAGGCCTAGTTAAAATTAATAATGATCCTTTTAAAACTGATTACTTAAATACATCATTGTATATTAAGGATAATATGATTAAAGGGGTGCTTTTGATTTTAATATTCTAAAAGGGGAATTCTACTATATCAATTTCTATATATATGTTACCGGCTAAGTATGAAATCCGGCATTCTATAGAATGCCTAAATCTAGCCGGCAATGTATGAAATGATTCCTATTTCACACATTGCCTAGGCATTCTATAGAGTGCCTAATGAAAAACCGGCAAAGTATGAAATACATCACAGACTCGTATGGAATATTGTCAATTGGCAAGACATTGTTCGGAAATGTCAAAATACTCAAATCTACTTAAACTTTTTCAACAAAAGATTGGTTTTGTTCCTGTGCTACCTGAAAATGGAGTAGAGAGCTATAGTGTTTAGAAGGAGCCATGGTCTATAGCAGGGTTCGGCAACCTGTGCCACATGTGGCACGCGGTACAATTCTCAGTGGTTGCAGTCCCATCGTCCATAGACATGAAACAACTATTCGACGGCTAGTTGCCCAAAATTCGAGTCTATGCTGCAGAAAAGAGGGTTTTTTCTTAACTGAAATTACTTACTAGAAGTTAATAACTGATATACAAAATGCTAAAATGACTACTAAGGTTTGACTAAAATGATTAGTATTGGTTGTAGAATAGCAATGATGTGATGTTTGCGAAAAATTAAAGTAAACTCATTTAACCTGTTAAAGAAGGCGTCAGTTCCATAAAACAGTGCTCCCCAACCCCTGGTCCGTGGAACAAAGGGTATCGGGCCACTCAAGGAGCATTAAATTATTTCCATTATATTTACTGGGGTGTATTTTTCTCGTTTTTGTGCAACTTTGCATGGAAATCGCTTTATATTTTATGTAAAATCGTTTTATAATTATTTTTTGGTGCAACTGAATTTTATTCTGAAGGCATGTTTAAAAACAATTAAATTATAAAATCGAAACAATTTAAAATATAAATAATCAACGTCCCACCCTCCCGAGGGCCTACGTAAAATTACCAAACATAGACCGGTCCGGAAGATAAAAATGTTGGGAAGTACTGCTATACAGTATTGCGTCACGGATCCTTTTTTTTTCCCCAATGGGGCTGCAGATTGTTATTTTTACGATTTTCACACCAAGTACATTCCCCAGGGGCTGGTATCCCTTTTTAGTGAGGGACCATGTAGGCAATACCAATTGCCGCTGGTAATTTTGACACCGAGTTTCTTTCCCAGAGAGAGATATCTGAGCTCTGACAATATGAACTTGTTCTAGGAATTTAATTTGCCAAGAGCAAAACTAAATTGCGGATTCTGGGGATGTGATAGAATTTTGAAAGAACTTTCAACTAAATACAAAAATATTACACTTTATGATATTGAACTGTACATCCACCATTGTGAACCTTGCCAGAAAAAGCAAAAAATTATTTAAAAAAGGTATTGTAGTAAAAATTTTTTCAGATGGCAATATATTGGCACTTGTAATGAGTGAGAAATAGGATGGTTTCTATCATCTTGGAACTTCTGAAGGAATTTTAATGCAAGTATATGCGAAAGCACAATTTAACAATAATTTTTTTTAATGGCAGTCTCATTATTTTGTCAGAATAACATTTGTACTTTTACGAATGTAAGTCATTGATATAATATCCTTATCATGACCTTTTTAGCGCGTTTTTCACGTAGTGTAAAAAAAAGTGCTATTAGGACGCAAATTTCGTCTTTGTTTTCGTCCTCGTCTTGGTCTTCGTCTTCGTTCCATATTTTGTCGTACCTTTTTCTCAGCCAATAATTAACCGATTGACCTCGGGTTTTTCGGCATTTGGTCGCATTTGTGCCCTAGATGAGCCGAATCATATTTAAATTTAATAATTTTAAAAAAAATGTTTTTTAAAAAAAATTTTTAATTTTTTTTAAAATTTAAAAAAAAAATTTTTTTAAGTATACTACTACTTTCTGTTAGTAAAAAGTTCATTAGTTGCAATATTGTAAAATACAACATGTGAAAAACGCGCTAAAATTACTTGGCCATGCCAATGATTGATATCTTGTTTCATAGTTTGCCTAAATAGCTTTAGGCATTCTACAGAATGCCTAGTCATTCTATACAATGCCTAGGCAAAGTATGTAATAAATCTCATGTTTCATACTTTTCCTAAAAACGTCCGGCATTGTATAGAATGCCTAGGCATTCTATAGAATGCCGGCATTTCATACTTTGCCGGTAACATATACATAAAAATATTATTTTTCACTATATTAATCATAATAATATACTAGTTAGTGATAAATCAAATATCATTTTAAATTTTAATAACTTAATTTGTCATTGAATTGAACATGAATACCACAATAATTTTCTCTACAATTACATTTCTAATGGTTCTAAGTTAAATGACAAAATGTAGTAGCATTTGCTTTTGGTTTCAATTTTTCCTCATTAATAATTTTAACTATAAAGTTTCTCAACTGTCTCATAGGTGGCTCCATGCTTAGTAAAATTAAATATATTTTATTTTATATTTGAATCAATGTGCATGGTTGGGGGCCTGTTAATTACAATAAATTTCCCTTTAATATTTTAGGTTTTTAAGTATATATATAGACTTAATTTTATTTGATCTTATTTTACTAATTTTACTTTTATGCTGTACTATTCTTGCTTACTTTTGTATTGGCGGGAAATATTAACTAGATATTATGTTGACGTGGTAAGTTTAATAATCAGCAGTATTTTATACAAAGATTTTTAATTATACATTAATAAGTTGATTATTAAATTTTCTGGTTATATATTACTAAATGAAGATTAGTGTACTTTATTTTGTAATAATTATATATTTATAATATTTTCTCCATGCCCTATGCACACGGTAGTATAGACAAATTACAGGTGAAGGTTTTCTGGCCAGAAAACATGTTTAAACCTTCTCTTTTGGTTCCTATGGTCAAGAATTTGCTATTGTGGAACAGTGGCTAATATTTCTTACTTTGTTCTGATTAGTTGTACTAAGGTTTATAACTATCTATATATGTAAGTATACATACAAATATACATATTTATAAACATTGCTGGAAAAATAAGGCCAAGTGAAAATCTTTATTGCTTTCACAAATACTCAGCTGAGTTTTATACAAATTTAAACGTGGATGCAGAAAATAATAGCTTTAACTATGCCTTTCAAAAGAATGACACCAAAATGTATATTTTTACATTTTAAAATTCACTTTCTTACAAAAGCAAAAGGCTGTAAAAAATGACAAGGCTAATCTCAGTTTTAAAAAATATGTTGTTTTACTCATTATCCGCGGGTTTAAGCCATCAAGCTGTGAACTTTCTTTGTTGCTGAGCCTGTTGGCAGTTCATGCAATAGACTATGAAATGCACTTTTAAGTTTAGTTTCAACTATGGATTCAGAACTATTTCCTTTTAAACAATGTAAATAAAACTTTAACAGTCAGATATATTTATCCGATTTATATTTTCAAATCTTAATTGAGAAAATTATACCATTTTCCCGTTTATTTTAAGCTTTTACAAACATTCGAAACATTGTATTAATGCATCAATACATCAGGACCACTCAGAATATTTACTAATATAATGGAACACAATTTTTCGTTTTATAAAAGAAAACTATAGAATTGTGAACAATGTAGTTGTATTTGCTAGATAAATTTCTTCCTTAAATTACCTATTTTTGGGGAAATAATGAAAAAGTTTCATATTCCTCTTAATCATTTTCCTAAAGTTTTCTAGTTCACATATATGTTTTGAAATACATTTTGTTTGTATTTTACTTAATATCAATTTAAATAAGTCAAAATTACATCTTTCGCCCATCAAAAATTTTAACGTTATTTTATTCTGTAGGAAGACATATTGATAAAGAATAATAATAGAATTTTCGGTAATGTGTAACAGTTGCCCTTCCCTCCCTCCTCCTTTAATATGTTGAGTTGCATAGAACATTACAGAAATAAATATGAAAAACATCACACACACATGGGGATCGAATGAAACTGCTTTCTTTTCTTGCAACTTTTTTGTATTTCTTGTATCATAAATTTCATCACTCTGCTAATATTGTTTTCTCATGATCGATTGTAGATAAAGATATATGTCTCGCTGACATACGCTCCAAACAGATTTTTTTTGTGGTTAGATAAATTATGTATCTGTCTTTTCTAAGTCTTGTTCATCTAACTCATATAAGAGTACCTTCATAAATTTTAATACGCGTAATAACTCAATAAATGGAACAAATAATTCTTCATCTATGAATTGTCATTAATATTATCAACTGTTTCCAACTGTCCTTTTTGGTATGCAAACACGTTTCGAAGCAACGATCGATTTAAGCTATCATGCACAGACTTATGTGAAAACGGGCAATATAACAGATAAAATACTTTTAAATCGAAGAATCATTTGAATCTTAATATAAATTCCATTTAAATATACTTAGTTTTCAGGGAAATTAACTCAATGAAGGATATTATCATTACCATAAAAAGATTTTCTTAACATTAAATATACTTCAATGATATAAATATCTTAGTTATTCAAAATAAGGTATTATTTATTGCCGTAATGTATTATTATAATTTATTAAATAAAATATTAATATGTTATTTGTATTAGTTATTAGTTGACATTATTCTCGATTTAAGTTTTTTCCGTAATAATTTTAATCATAATGTATACAGTGCTCCTAAATAAAAAAAACATCAAATTGCAGGAAATTAGATATGAATTATTTCCATATAAAATGAAGAATAAATTATTTTAGTAATAAATCAAAACTATAAAATAAAAACTGAAGCCAACTTATTGGATTTTTTTCCCATTTATAACTGATAAAGACAAAATAATAAATATACAAAAAAAAATTTTATTCTCATCTGTCTTCTTTCATTACGAAATAATGCTTAATTCAAAATAAACTTCAGGTTGTTTCTAAATTGCTTACATGGTTAAAAAATTCATTATTTACTTAGCTAACAATAGACTTTATTAAATACAAATTTAGTTATATCAAAGTGCCTCACAAGAAACAGAAAAAAATAATTAAACAAAAAATAGCTTTCCAATTAGCTAACTAGAATTAATAAACAAACTGCATAGTAAAAAAATAAATGATAGGTTTTATTAAATCTGAATTGCTTAATTTTAAAGAACTAATTTTATATATAATTAACATTAGATTTGGAGTGAGTTAACATTCTTATAGGAAGCAGGTTGTGTAAAGTTTGAATAAGTCTTTGCGGGATTTTGTAATAATCTATTGACAAAAAATTGCTGTAAGCTTCAGCAATGCTCCGCATTACTAATAGTCAAAACACAATTTTCCTCAGTAAAAAAGAGCAGCCGTCACATTAATTCTGGAATTTGATAATTTCACAGTTGCTCTAGAGCAGTGGTTGCCTACCTTTAGAACTTCATGGGCCACAAAAAGAATAACTTTATATTTGGTGAACCACTAATATGATTGGCCATTATATGGCGGACCACTATAACTATATTTTCATTTATTTACTTCTCACTTTACATCTGTAAATGCCGGATGGGTGACGTAGTTTGTTAGGCACTGGCCTAGTGCACCCAAGTATGCGGATCGTCAGCGCTCAGGTGCCTCCCCCTGGCGAGAAAACAGGGCGTCAAAATTGCATTGTGGCAATTGGTATCAACCTATATGGTGCCACACTAAAAAGCGATACCAACTTAAAGAGAGTGCACTAGGTCTGTAAGGATAATTACCAATCTTCAGTTCCGTTTTAAAAAAGTATCTCTATATCACTGAAACGTAGTTTCAAGCAAAGCAAGAATAAACTGTCAATGTAAAACAACATCAACAAACTTAGGTGTCATGCCCCCAATTTTCGATGGTTGCCAGCTCTCATTTTCAAATATCGCTAGATACACCGGCAAAAGTGGCTAAGAAGTCACTTAACTCAGAAGAAAATTTTGAAAAAGTATAAGAGCTGTTTTTTTTTTTTGAAAAGTATAATCTATATTCCATTATACATTGCTACTCATAATTATTTTTGAAACTGAATCTTCATAAAAACTATGTATAATGTCTCCATTTTTCTCTGCACCATTAAAAAATTTTACGGTCAATCAGTGGGTCCGTGGACTACCGATTGGTGAGCGCTGCTCATGGGGTAGGTAAGACTTCATTTGAGGCCGAACTTCCAATTATGGAGGTAGATTTGCATTATATATATATATATATATACATTTGTGCGTGTGACCGTTGTTAGTGACCGCTTTGCTCAACTGGTCGAAATCAGATTTCAGATGTCAACATTCACTTGTTCTCGTCGCAAAATGGCCAGTGCATGCGGAAACCTTAAATAGTGTTTGAATGGTCCGTATTGAATGGTCACACATACACAAAACTGACAAGTTATGCACATGCAAACAACAGCTTTGTGAACGGCTACTAAAAACGTGCTTTGGAGGCACAGAATAAATTTTCTTTTGACAGAAGACAGACACAAATCACTGATAGGGCAAAAGAAAACCTTTACGCATTGCATATAGGCAATGAAGTTGAACATAATATAGCAAGAGAGATGTTTGCAATCTCGCTTCTAATAGAACTTTTCAAATCCATCAAATTTTAAGGACTACACAAGTACACTCTACATTTGAGATATCCTCAGAACTAGAAATCCACAGGAGTGTAGTAAAGGGATTGTGGAGGGGCTATATATACGGGAATAAAAAATGCCGTTATATAACGCCAAAATGCTGCTCCAAGACCCTGTGAACAGACGTTGCGAAATGACGAAGACGAAGAACACCATCTTGCATCCAGACAATTTCAATGAGTTCATTTCGTTAAAGCAATTTTAGTATAACGTAATTTCGCAGCAGGACTGTATAGCGAGAACCTGTCATAGAGAATGTTAGAAACCTTGTTGGTGTCGCTTTTCAAAAAGTTTCCTGTATACCTCCAATGTCACCCCCACACAATAACTTTGTCCTTATATAAAGGTACTGGTGTCACAGTTTACGAATTTGTTCAATTTTTGGTGTTGACTTTGCCAGTTAAGATGAAATGCACCTCCTTCGTCCATAATATGTGAAAATGCCAGTCTTTATCGTCGCCATATCTGATAAGCAATTCATGTACAGTCGATACGCTGTTGATGGTTCCCCGAAAGCAACATTTAGACAAACTAGAACAGGTATAAAAATATACGGTGTACTCAGAGCAGTAGTTAGATATTTCGGTAGTTTTTTCCCCCCGAAATATTCAATACATGAGCTGCATCTCTCGCAGTTTACATGTGTTCTTAGGTCCCTATGTGATGCACTTCCATGACTGGAATAGTTAGTCGTCCAGATCATGGTTTATTACAGGTACACCCAGTTTCCTTGAATTTTCTGGCTGAAATACTCAGAACTCGCGGGGTGCATTAGCCACGATTTGGTGATGAATCTGATGGTAAACACTTAATTCTTCAGTGGCATTCATCTTTTTTTTCTATTTTTTATTTTATAAACAGAGTTTCACCACGAACTTTCACTACCAGAGTCGGCATGCACAAGATCTCCTGACAGAAGAGCCAATATTCCCACCAGTGGCGTAACTTAGAATATTAGAGCCCCCCCCCCTCCCCCGCAAAGTCAGGTTTTTAATATTTTATAATTTGTTTAAATTTGTAGGCGTCAGTCAGGCTTTAAGTCTACTAGAATCCTGCCCCCTCGAGGTTCAGGGATTACGTTACGCTACAGAGTCCTCACCACTTGTTATCGGTTTTCTATGCTTGCGAATGGCGCTCTGTGTGGCATATGAATTTTAATCAGAACTCACTCACTAAAGGATAGTTTAACTGAGGTATGAGTTTTATTTAATTTTATAATGCTCAATGGAAAATTTACATGTTGTATGTGTTCGTGAATTTCATGAGTTATAAAGTATATATATACGACGGATCAAGTCTTTCGACTAATGTTTTAATATATATATATATATATATATATATATAAGCTTTACAAAAAATTATTAAATAGTTATAATTAAATTGATTGTGCGTTTCGAAGTAGGAGTTGTTATTACCCACGTCTGTTATTGCCGAGAATCCTTCAGCTTCTCCCGAATGTTATATATGGACGCTGGAAGACGCACAGGCGTCAACATCCCTCCCGGCCTTGCCATGTTCACATGCAAGAGCTTAACAATTTTTCTATCTTAACATAAAATAATAATTTTTAAATATGAATTAATTCAAACAAATATTGAGTGAATATACAATTGAACATAAAACATTAAATTTCAGTAGAGAATTAGTTCAAGTTCACAAATAATGGAATACATAAACAAAAGGAAAATTGTAATATATAGTAAGTAATTTGATACATGACACAAGAAATACTACAAATTTAAAATTAATAATATCATAGATAACCACTCACTTAATTTTCTATATAGGCTCAGTCTATTCCTTTAAGACCCAACCCGTACGATCGTCAGGTTAGATATTTTTACATGTTTTTGCTTCTAGAATAGTCGTTTGTAAGAATAGCCGCAATCTAACGATTGAGCTGGTTTGTAGAAAGTGTAAAGTATCACTCTATATCAACAGATGGAGGTTGTAGTCAATGTTTCACTTTCTCCTGGAAAATCTAGCTTTGCTTTCAAATGAAAGGAAAACACGTTTTCTTTTTATAACTCGTAAAAAGGTAATTATCAGTATATTTTTCTAATTGCTTGGATACACATTTTTGTCTTAATGTTTAAATAATTGTAAGATAGTGAAAATATTAACTATACTCTATTAATGTTGCTTGTAGGAGGATTTCGTTACCCATACGATCGTGCGACTTTTGGGCTTTACTTTGAAATGGACGAGTCCCTATTCTCTTTCTTTCACTCTTTTTAGCAGTTAATTTATTTTTCCTACATTTGTTGAAGGGTATGACATTTCCATCCTCTACACGGATATCTGTATCCAATTCTATTCCCCCCCCCCCAAATCTGGATTTTCTGGTGGGAAAGTGGTAAAGTGTGGTTTAATTTGTTTTTAATCATAAAATTTTCTGATACATTATGTTATTTTTCGTGGAATACTGCGCTAATATTTAACCAAAAAATTTCTCAAGTTTATAGAAGGAAAATAGTTTTCACACTAAGAAATTTTGCAGTTGATAAATAAAGTTCTGTGAACTTAATGATCCTTTGGATGATGACTATGCTGCATGACTTAATACTGGTAGGAAAATAAAGTTCAAATGAGAGCGATGAAGAAGAACATGGAAATATTGGTAATGAAAAGACAATTTTGAATCATCCGTTACCATCAAAGTTTCCCGAACCCATTCATTTTATTGTTTTAGTTGTAGCCAATTCTTGGTTTCAGTACGAACAAGATGCAATATTAAATAAAATCACTCCAAAAAATCAAAATGGACCTCTTAAAATTTAAGATAGTGATAGCTGAAGCGTTAGCAGCATCTCCTCATACTAACAGAAGCACTTATTTGAATTGATGATGAACATGGCAGTGTTGTAATTCCTCCCGCAAAATGATCGAAGTATTATAATACGCCTGCTAAATGGCCATGCTTGGATAAAAGGCATGGCATGTATAGCCATTTTCGATGTGTTCATAACATTTCAAAACTTCGCGAGTGCAGATTTGAAAACTGCGCAAGCAGTTTAAAAGCACGTTGTGAAAAATGCAATGTTTATTTACACTTTTTAAGAGCAAAAATATGTTGGAAAGATTTTCACAGTAAATAAATAGGAGTCAATAAAAGAATTAATTATATACCAATAATTTCCTTATTTGTAACAATTTTAGTTAAATTAAGTTTGTTTCTTCTTACAGCTATAAATTGTATAACTCGTAAAATTTCATAGGTGACGGTTTTACTGGTAAAGCCCAACCCGCACAATCGTGCGGGTACCATCTATATTCCAGGGAAGGAGCAAATTTCTTAAAATTATTTTTTACAGTTTCATTTGGGTCAATAGAGTGTTAATAACCGGAAGAATTTAATATCTAAAGATAAAAATATTTCGGGTCTTAAAGGTTATTAATAGACCTTTTATACATGCTTTTACTAGTTTTAATGTCTGAAACTCGAACTTTCTTATTTTTTCCCAGGTATGTTTTTACAACACGTTGCAATAACCATTTACAAGGAGGAAAATTTTCTTCTCTAATTAAAAACATGTCTCCCACAATTTGAGATTTTTTTTATTAACAATCTATTTTGTTCTTTGCTGCGGATTATTTAAATATAAAGGACTCGACCTTTTGCAGATCGTTTGAACTGATTTAGTTATTCTTTGCCAGACATTTAAACGATTTGATTCACATTTTATGAGAGACAGTGTTTCGACTCTAGCTGTGATCGGTCTTCCGATTAAAAAGTGCGTTTAAGTCAAAACCTCTAAATCATCCACGTCGGAGGAAAGTGGAGTAAGAGGTCGAGAGCTCAAAATTGCTTCGATTTTAGTTATTAAAGTTAATAATTCTTCATAACTAAATTTTAAATTTCCCGCAACAGGCTTAAAATGATATTTAAAAGATTTTATATTAGTCTCCTAAAGATTTTTCCAATTTGGACTTCTAGGGGGAATAAATGATCATTCAATGTCTTCTTCTGTGATCAACGCAAATAAAGACTCATCTCTTTTTCTCTTACCAGTTTACTCAAAGCTTTCATGTCTCTCTTAGCTCCTATCATGTTAGTACCATAACCCGAAAATATTTCATGACATTTATCCCTTCTTAAAATAAATCATTTTAACGCAGCACTTAAAGCTTGTGAAGTTAAATCGCTGATTATCTCTAATGGCCTTTATTACAAAGAAAATAAATATGCAAACATAAACTTTAATTTCAGGATCTTTCCTCTAAATTTTTTTTTTCATAAGAAATCGATTTGATCGAATCCAGTTGATTAAAGACCTTATCAGGAATTATTCTTTCTTTAGGCTAACTGCCCATTTTTTCAGAAAAATTTTTAAGATAAAACTTAAAGCCTATTACACAGTTATGCACAACTTTTCTGCAAATATTTCACCCGTGAATTGGCCAATATTTATGTCTAACCTAATGAAGTAAATGTTGGGGGCCAAGATGAAAATACTTTTCATGATATTATTTAACAATAATTTCATTTAGCTTACTTTTCGCAGAAAGTAATTTAGGTTATTTACTCGAGTAGGGAAGCTGAAAGGGTTTAGGTCTTCAACCTACTCTTATGATTCTCTTATCAACTAGAAATGGGGCAAAATTTAAAAATCTTACTTTTATTATACAAATGTCATCAACATTGGGCATATTTTTCATTTCTGTATTGAATGAACCAAGTTGTACTTGTTTTATTAAATAATTTTCTGCCTCCGACACCTCATCGGAGGTAAAGGGTCCCTCTTTCTTGTGTGCTGGATTTCTACAATTGAACAGAAACCTGAAAAGAAAAAACACTCGAAACATAAAAATCTATTACTAAGAAAAAGTAAGTAATCAAAAAAATGTTTGGTTAAAGTTTAAAGTTAATACAACATTTATACAGTCTTTCGATTTCAGTTCAGGCAAACACTCTCCTTCAATCAGTTCCGGGCACTAAGAAACAGTTTCCGTGAGTTCATCAGTTTGCAGGAATAATGGGCCATTCCACCATTTGTTGTTATAAAGAAGTAAATCAACCCAGGTTCCCTAGACAAGAAATCTGTGGGATTGTCTTGTACTGAGTGATGAAACCAAGAATCAGAATCCGTTAATTTGGTGATCTCCTGTACTCTGTTAGCCACGAACTGTTTCCATCTTTTTAAAGAGCTTTTAATCCAGAACAGAACTATTTTGGAGTCTGTCCGGTGAAACACTTTGTGCTCCTTTTTTTCTGCGAATGATTTCTTGAAACTTTGAACTTAAACGAGCTGCCACTAAAGCTCCCTTGAGCTCAAGTCCTGGTAAGGTAACTGCTTTCGGGAAGCCACTCTTTTTTTTGAAGTTATGAACTTAACGAGCACTTTGGTTTGTTTTCTCACTTTCACGTAAACTGCTGCTCCAAAAGCGAGTTTAGAGTTACCACAAAATGTGTGAATTTCACTAAGATCCCTTATCTTATCATTAGTAGAATCAAAAATTAATTCTAAGTTGATCTAAGAGGCGCAGCTCTTTACACCAGTTCAACCAATTTGCTTATAACTTTGAGGGTTAATTTTCATCTCAAGTGATTTTTTTTTAATCTAAAATTCCTGTATGAGACATTTTATTCTTATAGTGAAAACGGAAAAGCAATCCTAGGGGATCAAATATCTTCCCTTTTGTTTGTAATAGAAATGTTTTATTATTTTCGTTTGTCGAAGCGAGTTCTAGCAAACCTTTAGTATCCAGCGTTAGACAATCATCTAAGGTTTGCCAAGCCATGCCTAATACTTTTGTTTTGTTTTTTACCAAGCTGATGGATGTATCAATAGGATATGTGTCGAAACCATCTGCTATCCACTGAGCCATTAAAGTGGTATCGTTGCTGATCCATTTTCTCATCTCCATTCCTGCTCCTTTCAGGATGTTCTTATCGTGACGAGACATGAAAAGAATTTCTTCTCGAGTGTCTTGACTAGTAATCTAATAATCAACAGTTATGGGATGAATTTCGTTACATTTTTCAATCTGATACTTGATTGTAGCTACTAGTAGAAATGGACTACTATTAACTCCAAAAATTACCCTGTTAAATCAATAAACATGTAATCTGGGCTTTTTCTGAACAGGTGGATTAATATCAGTCAACGAAATTCTTACGAAGTCTTAACGTTTATTTACCAAGCAAATCTGAAGAAAAACCGGACGAATATCAGATGACATTGCAATTCGATTTAGTCTGAAACCAATTAATACATTAGGTCCAGGCCACATTAATTAAATTAGGTCCAGGTCACAAAAAATTGCTTAGTGACAGTTCAACTTGGTATGAAACAGCATCGAAAACAACACGAGTAGAAATAGCAACACGACTCTCCTTTTTTAACGCTTGGTGTGGTAAGTAATACAGTGGTTTGTGTACATTAGTTTCAGTACTTTTGACCTTTTCTATTATTCCTTGATTCAAATAATCTTGAATAATTCCTTCGTATTGAGTATAAAATGTTATATTTTTGTAACCTTCACCACAAACTTTGGAAACATTGTTTCGCCACAAAAATCAGACAATTCATTCCAATGTTTACGAAAGGGTATAATTCTACTATATACTTAACTTAACTCAGTGGCGCAACAGCCCATGAGGGGCAAGGCCTACTGTACCCAACTCAATATACGTGACCTTGGGCCCTGAGGATCAGATATTCTGGTCACGTGATCAGTCTGACGTGATTTCTACTATATACCAATTATTATTATATCTCAACAGAACCATTATCTTTAAAAAGAAAACATCAAACGTTATTAGTTTTGATTTCCTGCAGTCGTCCGCCAGCAACCCATTCAAATTCAGTTTCCTTAAATAATAACAATTCTTCCTTTACTTTATAGACGTTATCTTTAATATTATTTTAAAGAAAACATCCTCATTCAGTAAAGCATGAATTTCTTTAGCTTCGTAAAAATAAGGGTCTGATAATTCTAAAAATTCAGGAATTTTTATTTCCGAAACATTTAAGAAACACTTAGCGTCAACACGATGGTTTTTTCAGTCACAAAAAATTCTATGTTTTTCTAAAAGTACCTCTTTAATTAGAAATTAAAGTATTCACTTTCCCCTATAAGTTTTGTTTCATTTAATTGAGTCTTGAAATCGAGGTATCTATTTTTCCATTGCAATACCAAGAAAATCGCACATATTTCTAGATATAATATTTATGTTTGACATGAAGTCAACAAATATATAACAGAGAGCATTTTATTTGTCGTCCTTCATTATTTCGTAAGAAAATGCTAGTACGCTGATATTAGTACGTCCGTTCAGTGTTTTGAGAGTAGCTGCGTTATTCATGACGGTGTTGTGGGGGTGGAAGAATTTATTACTTCCGATTACCAGTCCTCTTGTTTGTTAGTACTTGAGGTTGTGCGGGTTAATAGGAGCTTTTCACATCTCACCAATTGTAACAGAAAAGATGGTTTTGGAATGTCTAATGCAGCAATGGTACAAATACGTAGAAGAACATTGCGATTTTTCATGGTTTTTCCGCAGACACAGTTCACATAGCATGCAATCGAACAAGATCTAATCGTTTTTAGGATCTCAATTCTATTAATTTTGTTCTAGAATTGAAACCCGAAAGCCTGATGTGGAACTTTTTCTTCACAAATTATGAAACTCTTGTTTTCTAGAGTTTGAATCAATAAAATATTCGTTTTTGTTTTAAAGGATAAATTAGGTTTTTCTTATTATTGGTTTTTTCCCCCCCTACAATACAATTTTTAACTACTGGTAAAAGAATGGCTTGGCATCACTAAAGGTGTTAACATCTTTTGCTTTTAAACTCAGTTCGAAATTTTTTCGTTATTCATTATCATCACAAATACATCAAATAAATTATTTTGTTCATAATTTAATAATTTTAAAACCTGTTAGGTTTTCTTAATGCAGTCGATCATTTTAGGAATTTCTTTCGATTCTCACGTACTATTTTCTTAAAACAAAATATTTTTTGCACATGAATATCAACAACTAATCTTTTATTATCATATCGGGATTCAAGTGCTTCATGCAATGAAGAATTGCATACGAGGATAACGTAGGGGTCGACCGAGGCAAGATGACTTTGTTAACAATTTTTTGTTGTTTATTAAGTTATTTTTAAGGATAGGTGTATTTTAATACTACAATGAACTATTAGAGTAGTCCTTTGTAGTATTAAAATACACTGCTGGCCACCGTAAATGCAACACCCTGAAAGAAGCACGCAAATAACATGAAATTTACTACATGCATTAGCAACTAATATAATAACAAAAATATGAGTTAAATTCGAAGAGACTCAACTCGACGAAATTGGAGAATTACTGTTATTTTGAGAAGGGTAAAAAGTTTCATTAGGAGTTACTGAAGACAAATCTTTTTATAATTTCACTATCCAAGCTAGTTCCAAAATATTTATTGTGTAAGCGAATAATCTTTTTTCTCTTCAAGTATTGTCAAATTATTTGCATTGTGTCTGGAATTTAATAGATACTTGCTTGAAAAATATTTAAGGATTTCATGTAGGGGTGTATATTGTTAACAGAAAGACAATTGTCAACAATATACATATTCATTGTTGCTTTCTTGAGAATAGAAGAATAAGTTTCATAATATGTGACAAAAATTTAGAAAGAAGTTTATTTATCACATAAAAACGATTTTCAATCGCATTAATAGTTTCATAAGCATTAAATATTTATCCTTATTTTATTATTTATCTGACAATAAGACATACAGAGCTTATTACCAAAGTTTTTTTAATAAAGAGTATAAGAGTTTGAACTAGATGTGCAAATTCCCATTGTACAACTGATTAAAAATTAATACCCAAATTTTGCACAAAAGATACCCCTTTGATATAATACAAATATTACTGTGAAGCAAATAAACCTCTTTGGCTCTGAGGTAGTGTCTCAAGCTGGGAGGCGAATGGTTGCATGTTCGAATCCAGATGATACTAGTAAGTTGTAAAAAGTATGGGTTGCGCTGGAAAAATTTTTGGGGTAGTTTATTCTTTGTTTGTTTCAAGGTTCTGGAGGTATCCTGTTCTTTTTCCATGGTTATTACAGAAAGTGTTTCTGAAATTTTCTTCTGGACTATAAGAACTCCCCTCAGCGTAGGTATTCCTGTTGCAAAGCACGCTTGTCAGTAAGTTCCGTTCACAAGACAGTACCACTGAAGACCCCGTGTAGGGGAGCGATGCGCGTTAAATTTGTCAAGAGCTCAAACGTCCTTGGTGTGGTATTTAGGAGAGGTTCAAGTGTCGTTCTCGTCACTTAACCATGGTTCAAAATTACGAGGTCCGTCGCCAAAAGCCCACGTTTAGCTGAACATTGCGACGTTAATATTCTCTCACTCACCCGTTCAGAAGAATTGTATTCCTTTTCCATCAGCCTCTTCATTACGTTTCATCGTGGCGATACTTAAAAACTTGTAAAAAAGCCATGGTTTTTGTTAGTAATATTTCTGTATCTTTTAATTTTCTGATTTATTTCCGAATATTATATTTACACTTAAGTTGTTTAATTAACATAGTTACTTATGTATCTGAATTTACTTTGATATTTACGAATCAACACAGATTTTTATTTACACTCATGTCCATAAATTAAGGATAATGAAGTTCAGGCAAAGAAAGAGACAGAAGCAAAACATATGTGACTTATTTGTAAAGTCTATTTATTAAACAAAAGGTAAAGAGCAAAAAATATGGCTATATGTTTGACATAATTAATAAAAATTGCGATTTTTAGTCCCTGGAGCAAATTTCAAAAAAGAACCTATTTACAAAAAACAGTATAACATGGTTAGTATGATGGTTAATACGGAGTATGTCTCCCGGACGATACAATACAGGCCTTACAACGCCTACGCATGCTGAGTATCAAATTATCAATCTGATCTTGGGGAATATTACACCACTCATCAAGCAATGCCCTCCGAAGTTCCGGTAGACAGGTGGGAGGGGGTTGACGGGCTGCAATTCGTCGGCCAAGCATATCCCACACATGCTCTATTGGATTCAAGTCCGGTGAGTATGCTGGCCAATCTATAAGGGTGATATCCTCCGATAGAAGACATTCCTCTACAATGTTTGCACGGTGAGGACGGGCGTTGTCATCCATAAACAGAAACTCAGCACCCATGGCACCCCGAAACAAACGTATATGTTGTTCCAGAATGAGATCCCGATAGATGTGGCCTGTCATCGTTACACTCTGAACATGCAAGTCAGTTCTGGAACCAAGAATAATTCCTCCCCAAACGAGCCATCCTGCACCACCGTAACGGTGTCGTTCAATGGCGTTCTCTTGGTGGTAATGGGTACCTGGCGCTCTCCATATGAAAGTCCGGCGAGAATCAGACTGCAAACTAAACCTGGACTCGTCGGAAAACATGACACAAGACCACTGTTGCGGTGTCCACAATGCATGCTCTCTACTCCAGGTTAATCGCAGGCGACAGTGAGTTGCGGTAAGGGGAACACATCTGACAGGCCTACGAGCATATAGACCAATGTGCCCTAAGCGTCTGTACACGGTCTGTCTTGAAACTGTCGTACGGCTAGCTGAAGAGAGCTGACGAGAGCTGTGCTCCGTCTGTTTCTTTTGGCAGTAACTGCCAAATACCGGTCCTCATTCGGCGTTGTAACTCGGGGGCGACTTGTGCTGTAACATCTGCTCATATTACCATCCTCTTGGAATTGTTTGCCAAAGCCTAGAGATGACACTCTGGGCGATTCCAAGTTCCTCGGATGCTTCCAGCTGGGTACGTCCACATTCCAGTCGTCCGATAATTCTACGAAGTAAAAAATCATCCAAATGCTTCCTTTGTGCTATAACTATGCGGTTATTGCACTGAAAGGTTTTTAAAGCGCTTGTGAACAATTTTACTTCTTTGCCACCATTCCTTATATACCCCTCTCTTACACTCTCGTCATTGTGACGTACTATCCGCGCCATCTGGTGGTATCCTGTAATTTGCATATTCTTCTTCAAGATATTTGTGATAATTCTACAGGTGAAATTTCTATTTTAGAGTTCAATTTCTGTGTGATTCTGAATTATTCTTAATTTATGGGCATGAGTGTATTATAAAGCACATTGATTAATGTTTCAATTGTTTTTTACGAAAATTGTTAGCTGTTTTTGTATTTGTTCATAAAGTGGAAAAGTCTTAGAGAATTTATCCAATTTTTTTGTATAAATATTTATATATTGTATAATAGCCTAATAAGTACTTAAGAATACACGCTAAAATAAATGTTAGTTTTAATTATGACTTCTGAAATTATATTTAGAATAAGCCATTATTTTTAACATCATTTATCAAATTAAATATGCGCCTTCATTTATAAATAAATTTATATCAAATTATAAAGATGCATGAGCATTAAGGAACACGAATTTTTTTGTTAAAGTAATTAGAAATGTAGCAAACACATTAATATTTTATTCTAATAAATAATAAATTCTTTTCTAAATAATCTGATGAATAATGTACTACAATAATATAATAAATAGTTTATTTAAAATATTCTATTCTATTAAATAAAAATTTCTGTTGTTTAATAAACAATTAATTTTTATTAGTAATGCGAAAAAGCCAAAATGTGGTTTAAAATATCCCTGAACGGTATTAAAAGACTATTAAAGTCACAAGGTATTCATAGATTTACGAAATTCTTTCTTAAATTCTTTTATTTAATATGAATGCTTTAAATATTTTTACTGCAAATATGCTTTATAAAAGTTTTAGGATGCTTTTAATTTTTTTCATCTTAGAATATGCGGTTTTATCTTCTTTGCTTGATTTTTAATGTCTCTTATGGTTAGTGAGATATTTCCTTCTCTTTGCTTTAATTCTATTATTTCTGTTTTAATGGAGCAGGATTAAAATATTATAAACGATGAAAAATACTTACTCTTCAAAAATTAAAAACAAGGCATCAAATCTTCAAAAATTAAAAACAAGGCACATAACAATTTTTTAAATGTTGAGGATTTGTAGGAATTTAACAGATTTCTTAAGAATGATTCATAAGGCATGAGCAATAATGGTAAGAAAAAAAACGACGCTATTTAACTTACATATGAGATTTGTATATTATTTCAAATTTATCTGAAAGGCTTATACTTGAAATTTTCTTAACTACATCGTCTACTCGGACTGCTTAATAGAAGCATATTTTCTTATTTCTGAAAAAAAAATTTAGAGTGTAAAAGTATACATGAATTACTCAGTAGTTTTCTTTCTTTCATTGTAATTTAACATCATCGAGTGAAACACTGATTAGATAAACTATTGGGTATAAGGGAAAGTTCTGTTGCTTTTGAGCACAAGAACTTTTATGCATTGTCGATCCTTAGCAAGAATTCGGATCCGACTGAAACCGGTTTAAACAGTTAGATTAGTATACTATTGATAATTTATAAACATTTTTTTGCATTTTAGTCTGTTTTTTAAAAGTTTTAAAACTGTCAACATGAGTGAAGAAAAAGTACAATTAAGAAATTGTATGTTCTTTGAGTTCAAAAAGGGAATAACGTGATGGAGGCAAAAAGAAACTTGTGTGACGTGTTTGGAGAGGAAGCAGTAACAGTTTGATCATGCCAAAAATGGCTTGTGAAATTTTGCCTGAGCGAATGAGAAACTTCATTTCTCAGCCAGCGTATACTCTTCATATTGCACCATCTGACTATCATCTGTTTAGGTCACTGCCAAACTTTCCTGATAGAAATAAATACATAAATTATGAGGGTATCCAAATGGCAGTGGAAGAATACTTTGTCTCCAAAACAGATGACTTCTTTTCCAGGGAGTTAGATAAGCTCCTAGAACGCTGGCAGACAATTGTAACCAACAATTAAAAGTGAAAAAAATTGTCTTTTCTTCAGACAAAAATCGACAGAACCTTCACTTGCACCCAATAGTATAATGAACAGTTTTTCCCTTCTCTCTTTAATAATGTAGTGAAATATTTTTTGAAAGGAAAAAATATATTAAAACGGATATTAAACCTGATAAAGATGAAATTCTGAATGTTAGCTTTATTATACTTTATACTATCTGTTATACAAAACTGTAAAATATTAGCAAAATAATATTGTTTCCTTACTTTATGTTCCAAGTACATCATAGTAGTATACTTTCCACAGAGCTTCAATTAATACTGACGTTTTCTGTAAAGAAAAAAATACGTTTTATGGGAAATATATTTTAATTATTGGAATCTATGTGCTCTGAGATAGAGTGTATTAAATTGAAGAGGTATACTTATTTTTTAAAAAAATCAATTTGGTATTTTTTAGAAACCTATTTTAAGTTCTAAAACATTAATTCCTTTCATTTGGGGGGGGGGATACTGTGTGAATATCGATAATGCGATTAATTTTGAACAGTTTTTTTTTCTCCTTACGCTTTGTCCAATCATAGTTAACAAACGAAAGTATTCTTTACAAGTGTATGCAATATTAGTCATATGTAAATCAAATAAACCTGTAAAATATCCTCTATCTTGGCAGCTAACTAGTTTATAGCAAATCTTTTGAATTCCTATTGTTAAGCACGATGCAATCAATACTATAGCGGAGTAATAAAACTTCAAAATATTTTATAAGGTACGCAGTAGACCGACTTTTTAATGAACCAGTTTTCAATGTTTTGATTATAGTTTTCATTATTCAAAAATCAGTTTTCATTGAAACCGTTTCAAACCATTTTCGAATTTATATAAGTAAGAAACAAGACTTACAATGAAAAAATTTTTAATGTGTAGTAATTCTCAAAAAAGAAAGACATATACATATGCACACACACATACATAAAATTATTAAAATAAAATTAACAAAAAATACCTTTAAGAAATCACAGGAATTAACAAATGTTATATGTTTCTATAAATTGTTATTTTACTTATTTCTTTGTTTAGTAAAATATGACTTTATTATACGAAGAATGTGTCAACGGATTTATTGTTCAGTCGTAGCTATATTTTAGATATAAAATTACCAGAAATAGAAAAATATTTCTCACTTGGTATTGAAATGGACATAATTGTCATAAAACTACGTTACGCCACTGAAATTCAATATATTTATGTAGCACTGTGCAACCATAAAAAGGCATCAATAACAACCTGTATAAACTTTGAATTTTTGTAGAAATTTACCTTTGAAGTACTTTTCAAGAAACATTATAAATTTGTAATGAGAGAGAGAGAGATGTATATGTACATATACATATAAAATCATTTGGAAGTCTTCTCAGAGGGCATCTTGATGGATGATCTGGAATGTAGTGAAGAAAAATGCAGTCAGTAACTGTAGTTCTAGTTTATTATGCTCAAGATAGTTCCAACTTTTCTTCAGGTACTTCAAGCCATGATTAAGGCATCCCTAAATATTTCGCACCGTATGCAGAAAGTGTCAGCAGAGTCAAAACAGAAGTGAAAGCACATGAGTAAAACAGGGAAATTCCAGGGCTTCTGTAAAAATTATGGCAAAGTTAAAATAGAAGTAGTAATACGAGAAAGTTGGTTGGAAGTTAATAAAAATAACTAACCATATAAGATGATGCGGATTCATCACAAACACTCCCAGATATATATTTATATAATATAATATAATGAAATAAAATAAAATAATAAGACAAAATTGTACTGCCCACAAAGCTAAAAGATAAAAACCGGATTCTAAGGAACATAACTAGAAAATAAACGGTGAACATGAATATTGTACTAGATTTGGATAAAAATATCCATAACAGGAAACAGAGGTAGAACTTTTAAAATGGAAGAAACCAAAAGAGTATATGGTCTAAAATGGAGACTTATTATGATTTCTAAAGCTGTCGCTGAATTGGAACCAGTGAAACTAGGGTTAAGAAATGCTTTATGGATCCACCTTCCCCATACAGCAGAAATTTTCGAAATAATAGAAAAAACAGTGTCATGTTGAAAAGCTAGCCCTAAATCTGTCACACATGTATTTTGCACCAGACAGTAAAACAGTAAAATGGAATTAAAGTATGAAAGGAAAGGTTTCTCTCAAAGAGATGGATGTAAAGAAAAGAATATATGTATATATATATACTTATCAAGATTATAAATAAAGAAAGTATAAATAAAAAATAAAGTATAAAAAGAAAACAAAAGAGAACATTTTTAAATGAAATAGGCATGTGAACTTTTTTAACTTGTTCTTTTCTTATTGTTTTTGAAAAATGTGTTCCTTATAAATAATTTCAAAGACTCTTTATCCTCCAGAAGTTGAGACTGCTTTATAAGTTTTTATAATTATTACGTTATCCTTTTTGCAAAGAAATAACTCTATTATACGCTGGCAACGTATCTGGTTCTGCAATTGAATAAGGTTTTTAAAAAATCACATAACATTAAAAATAATTCTGGATTCTGAAAACGATAAAGTATCCAGCCATTTTAAATATCAAAAACGTTTATTCCACACACAAAAAAACTAATATTAATTATTGCCAAAATACAGAAACAAAACTTTTGCTTAATATTTACATTAGGTAACAGTGAATACGCACAAATATAGATGCCATGAATTAATCTAAAAATAAACTCTGAAGACATGACATCCTCCCACCTTAAGTTGTTGCAAGACAACTTAACTTACCAAACATTTAAAAATTTCAAGGAATAACACATACAATAGACATTTCTAATATACTTACTAACACACACAAAAATATAAGATACATATTCGGAAAGTTACATCTAAAGTTCAAAAAATAAATTTGTTTACAAGTCCAGCTTTTGTGGTTTTTAACAGTTTAATTTCTAAAACGTCATCTCTGAAAGTTTCTTTGTAAATTTCTAGAGAGAAGATTCTTTGTACTGGTCGTAGGAGTTCTCCTTTTGCTGTTCTCAGACGCATTAATCTGTTAATACCATCTTTTTCCAGGTAATAATTTTATAACAACACCTAAAGGCCAGTCATTACATTTTACCTTATCACTTCCAATTAACGCAACTTCTCCAAGCTTAATATCTCGTTCCTGCTTCTTGTTTTAATTTTTTTGAATTTAAAGTCCCAAATATCCAGATCTAAATCTTTTTTGGATATCAGTTATCAACTGTTGGTGATACTTTATTCTTTTGTTGAGAACAACTTCATACACTTTGTCTAAATCTGGAACACCAATTTTCCGGAAATCTTGCAAAAATTAATTAGATGATAAAGGTGTCAGTTCAGAATCCATTTGTGATACACGACTAAGCGGTCGAGATTTTACAGCTGACTCTGCATCACATAAAAAACGGTGACCATTTCTTCCTAAGATAAAAAAGCGTTTTCCAGAACTCTTCTTAGGATCTATTTCATTTCACCAATTAATCTTTCCCTAAAACCTCCCCACCAGAAGGAAGTAGGGTGATTGAAAAGCCATTGTATTCTTTGCATACTGCTAAACTGCACAATCTCATCCCAATTGACTGTTTTCAAATAATTTGATGCACCGGCAAAATTGCGTCCATTGTTGAAATACACAGCTGATGGCCTTCCCCTTCTTGAGATGAATCTACGAAAACTTTGAAGAAAAGTTTCAGTAGATAATGACGACAGAAGCTCAAAATGTACAGCCCTGAAAATCGCACAGGTAAATATACGAATCCAAGCCTTACTCCCCTCTTTTAAATAAAGTGGTCGAGCTAAATCCAAACCGATTATTTCAAAAACTGCAGCATCTTTTATTCTGTTTTCTAGGAGTGATGCAGAGGGGCTAGTCACGTTTCTCTTGGCGTGTCTTAAGCAAACGACACATTTTGATAATACTGCTCGAACAGTTTTTCTTGCATTCAAAATTCAATAATCTTCACGTAGAATATTCAAGCTCATTTGTAATCCTGCATGTGAATTCTTTTTGTGTTCAGTCATTATCAGTCTCTCAACGACTGGATGATGGGATGGTAAAATGATAGGGTTTTTGAAATCTTTTGAATCCTTCCTATACGTTAATTTTGTCTTCACTCTAAGTATTTCCTCTCCATCTTTGTATGTTGCTAAAGAATTCATTTCCTTTCTGTTGACATCATGACTAAAGTATTCCTCTTGTACCATCTTTACAATCTTTATTTCTGCTTGTTTTAGTTACGCGTAGGATAATTCCCCCATGAATCGAGAAGCAGGATTTCTACAGTTAAAAATGAATCTTTTCATCCAAACACCATCATTCGTAGCATTCGATCATAGCTTGAAAAATAGTAGTAGTACCAACCTGAATCTTCGTTATTGTTTTTACTTTTATTTTCACATTGATTTAAAGAACATACAACTGGGAGATTCTTGGAAGTTGTAATTGTTTTTCGTCAAAAATAGGTATGGTAACTGGCCAGTTTTCCTCAGTTTGTAGAAGCCATTTGGGCCCCTCCCACCATTTATTGCATAAGAGTTAGTGAGCAGAACACCGTCATGAAGGTAAGTCAACAGGATTAAGTGCTCCTGGAAGATGCTTCCACGAAGTTGGATCAGCCAGTTCTCTTATTTCTTGAACTCTATTATTTACAAAAACTGACCAAAGTTCTTCAAATTTGGTGTATTTTATATACATTTAAAAAGTTGCTCAATATTTCCATTTTAAAAGAAAAAAAACAACTTATTTTTCAGATGAATGTTGGTTAACACTCCTTACCAAATTGAAATATTTCAATTATCTAGTTTACCCCATATTGACAGTCTATTTCCTAAGTAAGTATTTATTTTTTTTAAAAAGTTTGAAATTTTCTTACAATATATTAATAATTGTCAATTACTAGGTTTGTGTGTGTTTTGATTTACATACTTCTTAAAATAACTGTGTTTGAAACCGAATTTTTGGTTTTAATAAAATTGAAAAATGAAAACCTGGTTTTTAGTGTTACAAAAACCTACAAATTAATTGTAATAAATAATTACCCAGGTCTTAATCATATTTGAACGTCATTTCGATTCATTATAAAATTTTAGTTTTAATTTAGAGTTCCCCGAGTTGAAATGAAACTTGCGTATATTTCACATAATGAAATAATTCGTATTTGTAATATTTTTTCATTAATTTATTTGTATCATTTAAGCCTGTTTAATTAAATAACGTTAGAATAAAATTTTTGGTACAGGGTTGAAAATGATTGCATACGGAAGTTGCTTCTCAGAAATTTTAAAATTTTTAGTGTTTAAATCTGAACAGTAAAAATACGCATTGCACTTTGTGTTACTCAATTAATAACAGGAGACGTTTGCAAGAGATATATTATTCTTTTAATTCGTTTTCATTATTCATTTTATTATGTATAGTAAGTCTTCCTTAATTCTTACAATCGTTTAAAAAAACATTAGAAATACAAAACCGACATGTGTATGTTTTTAGACTTTTTTTCCTTCCGCGACCTGAAACATATCATACGTTTGCTATAGAATTCTCTTCAGTGTAATTGTTTACAATTTCGCTTTGTTTAATTTCAAAATACATGCTCTTATTGTGTACAAGGTATTTATAGCTATATACTTCGGGCTTAGTGTTGGTTTTACTGAGATGGGAAAATACAAATTGTGCTGCCATCTAGTATTGATTAAATGTATTACTTAAATAAAAAGCACCACAATTTAATTTTATTCCAACATTACGGATAAGTAATACTTGGTAACGGCTAGAAATTTCTTTCATAATTATTACATATTCATAAGTTTTCAAATAATTTTTAACAGCTACTGAAATAATAAACGATTAGTTTATCTGTAAAACTATACAAATAAGTATAAAATAAATGTATTTATTAGTACTTCTCTAAGGATGATTTTCAGTGAGAACTGATGAATTGACTCAAATATTTACTAACCTATTTTATTTACAAAAAAAAAAAAAAAAAAAAAAAAAAAAAAATGTAAATATATCAGGAAAAACAAAAATAAAAACAACTTAAGCATTAGAAAACAATACTGGCTTAGTCTATCTGAATAAAAATATTCATTAATCAGTACACATGAAGCATTATAAGGTGACTAAACACAAATATTTATTGAAATTTATGTATTACTTATCCCTATTTTCTTAACGAATTAATAGTAATGGAAAATATTACGGTAGGTTTTGAAAGAAAAACGCATCGGTTACTATTTTAAATTAGAAACAACCTATTTATTCACAACCTCATTAAACTTCCTTTGTGTACGAATATTTGAACAAATAATGAACAGGAACTCAAAAGGAAAATGAATTTATTCTAAGAACTAAAAGATATCTTAAGACTTTTGTACGAAAATTTTTTTATAATTAAGCACATTTCATTCAGAATTAAAATTTATTTAAAATAAATTTCAAATTTAAATTACCTTTTTTTATTATTGAAAAAGGTAATACTCACATTTCGCTATAAATGTGCATGCTTTTGATTACAAAATTTTTATCTCACATCTTTCATTTTTATCGCTATTGTAGAATCACGAGTTTCTTATAGTTGGCAACCTTTAAGATGAGCTATGGATTCGAACCTTGATTCTACCAAAGACTGAGCCGTGCCAAATAGTTTATTCACCTGGGTCTCAAAAAACATCTCTTGACACAGTGCGGATGTTAGGAAAGTAAGGTAGCACCTCACTTGATATCCTCATTAATTTCTTGTGATTCAAAGTCACAAGGTTTTCCACCATCTCTCGTATTACTCCTAAGTGAAGTTATTTCGTATCAAATTATAGAATAATACCGTATATTCCGTCTATAAGTTGAGAATTTTTGAAACTTTTTTAAAGTTAAAGTAAGAGAAAGAGGATTTATATGGATTTCTAATCTCGGGGAAAATACGCAGTTAAAGAAAAATGTACTTTAAAAAAAACTCTGCTAGATGCGCACAATTTTAATCTTTTAACTTTTGAAGAACTCTTAAATTTGAAAAGAAAAACAATCCTTTAAATCTTTCAAAATTAGTGATAGAATCTGAGTTTGCAAATAATTCTTAAAATTTACATTCGCTTATTTTAATGTCTGAATGGATCTGTTGATAATGCGACAATTTTCCCTCCAGCGTATGAAACATGGGTTCTTGGAATATTTGCCTATTTTTGTGTTATTGGTATTTTATTTCAGTGGAAATAGTTAAAATGGAATTATATATACTTGCGCATCTGAGTGTGTGTGAGTGCATGAAGGAATCTTATGATTTTTGGCTCTACATATTCAAGTAATGCTACGAGGTTATGTTGTTGATACTGTGTTACGATCCTGTGGAGCGCTCTTCGTTAGCGTCCTGACTCTTTTCAATGTTAAAATAAAGATAGATGTCAACTTATCAAGACCTGTTTATTATTTGCTGTCACTCACCGCCATCAAGTCCGTACATAGGTCAATTTTCATTTACCGTATGTGAGTTCTTCTTTCCACTCCTTTTCCATACAAAAAGAAAAATGAGCTGAAAGTTGGACTACTAGTGCGCAAAATAACAAATGAATAGAAAAAAAATGCGTTTGCTTCAGATAGAATTACCATACATAAAATTAGTCATTGGCGTTTTACTTTACAGCAATTATATTAAAAAGTATTCCACCCGTTTTACTTCCTCAACAAGATTTTTACCCTCATGTTACACATATTTGAAAATTACAAAAAATATTTTCTTCAGTTCGAGTTTTCGAATTTTGGTAAATGTTTGCAGAAAAAACGCTCTTTCGACTGAAACATGATCGACTTATATTGGGAAATATACGGTAATTAAATTCGAATTATTTTCAAGTAATTATAAAATGTTAAATAAATTTATAATCTTGTGAACAGCATTTTACTTATTTTTTATGTTTTTGCAATCTTTTAAGCAAATATAAGTTTAAACATTATTAAAACCTCTTAACTGCCACCGGCTTATATACACGTCTCGCTTAACTGGAGCATTGAGTGCCCCGGACGTATATACACGTCTTTCCGAAATTCGATTCCTTTCTTTGCCTGCGCTATTAGTATAACCATTCTGAAAGCTTTAGAAAATGATATTGACAGTGTTTGCAAAAGAGTTATTTAATTCAGAAAAAAATTTACTTGATCGTACCTTTTCTCCCCCCCCCCCCAATAGACCATATACTTGCGCCTAAGTGAAAAACGTTGGCATTGGGGAGCGAATCACGTAACCATTATTTAGCACTCTTAAGGGGTTAAAGAAAATTGATTCCAAACAAAAAAAAAGAAACGTCTACTGAAAATGCAATATCGGCATCTTTTATACATCTTTTTGAATGGCAGTTTAAGGAGATTTTCCTAAAGACTAAATATGTCTTTTAATACTCATTTACACATTCTTTGACCTCCTGTATTCATTTCACACAGTCATATCATAATGAATATATTTATAAAGAAACACTAGTTTATATATATATATATGTAAAAACTTTTTCCAAATTAAATTTTATTTTTAAATTTACATTTTAGCATGCATCCTAGCTTAAATAAGACTGTTTTGTGGTAAAATTTTCCTCATAATTATTTTTAATCTTAAAAAGAAATTGACATTATCGAGTTAAACAAAAGACCAGAAAGATTAAACTTTAATCAGGAATTCCAAAACATGTTATTATGTTTCAAATATATATTTTTCAGAGCACTCTTAATGATTAATGTAAACAAGAGCAATAGAATAATCACATAAAACTGCAAGTTAATATATAAACTTGTTTGAAATGAGAGAATAAACTTTAAGTCATTAGTTAGAAAGTTGAGATAATAGCCGCTCAAAGGTAATTAATTTTCAGATAAAGGTCGAAAAGAGCAACATATCTTAGACTAAAATCTTTAGCTTTGCTTTATCACGAACACAAAAATCATTTATTTTCTTAAAGGTTGAGTTGTTTATACAGATGTCTATTAAAGTACTCATTTGGAAGATTTACGGCATTATTTTCGTTAAATATGATTTATATTAAAATACAATGTGCTATTAAAGAGCTCATTTGGGAAAACATTCAATCGTTTTAATTAAGAATCTTATAAATTTTTTATTTTTTATTATTTATTTTTTTTTTTTTTTTGTCTTTCTTAAACCTTTTCCAATGGAATATATTTGTAAAGAATGTGCCAAAAATGGAAATTTTTTTCTCCTTAATTTTGTTCATTGTTATCATCAAAATGTTAGAAGTATAGATTTTCTTTAAAAAAATTTTTTAATGAAATAACTACTATATTTAATATTTTCACACATGTAGGAAATGATAATGGATTACAGTAATTTTTGAGCAAACTATTGCAAAATAAATCAAATGAAATAATTTTCAAGACATATATAATAAACTAATACAACAATATTAATATAATAAACCAATAATATATAATAAGCAAATACAATCCATTTATCTATATCAACTGTCATGAATTCCATGTCCTTCAGATTCATTTGAATTTTACAAATCTTTTACAGCATGGTACATACGAACTGCAAAATTACAAAAATCCGACAAATGGCGCTAAAATATTGAACTTTTCGCGGGAAAGTATCACGACCTATTGGGAAAACGGTAAATTACATATTAAGCATGGGACGAACTGAGAGTTTGGGTTTCACGAAACTGAAACAATGATTTTTCCCTTGCCCGAACACAGGTCGGGCATTCCAAAAGCGGCACATTTGCGTAGCCCGAACTGAGTTTGGACGTCATAGGCAAGGGGTTAATTTTTATTTTTTATTAAATAGCTTTTCTCATTTCTCTTTAAAAATCTCAGCAAAATATTCAAATTAAGAAATTAGTCAACAAGCTTTCAAACTTACTGAGGTGTTTATTTTTAGTGAAAGGGCTATCTTCTCAAAAAAAAAAAAACTAGATATATACTGTTATTTATAGTAGAAGGTCTACTTTCAAGTGGGGACGTATTCTATTATTAATTGAAAAGGATATCTTAACATGATCTTAATGTAAATCAATATCACCTAAAATTTCGAAAAAATAAATGCTTACCGTATAACGTATTCAAATATTTGTTTTAAGGAATGGAAATTTTTAATCAAAATAATATGCAATGCCTGTGAAAAATGTAAGTTGTGCTAAGTAAGCTTTCATAAAGCAGAATTTGTTTCTTTAAAACTAATCGTATATTAAAATTATGAGTATATTAAAATTATCTTGAGTTTTATAATCATATTAATCTCTTTTATGCCGAAATTATTGCGCTTTTATTTAACTAATTTTGCTTTTAATGATTTTGTTTAATGTTTAAAGTCAAGGCTACCTGAAAAACTTACTTTATTTAATAATTAGTAAAAATGTATAGATTGTTAACGCTTTTGAAATGAGTTATGATTCATACTTTAAAAAAGTTTTCTCTCTGGTGAGAACCTTTTTGTGAAGATGTAAGATGGGGCTCTCAAATACTTTAAAATATTGTAGATGAATATTAAAAATAACATTTTAAATCAAATATTTTTGAAAATTTTTGAAGAAGGTCATCAAATTATAGTAATCGATAAGGATAATCGTAATTACTTAAATTGCATGAGTGATTATAGTAATATGATTACTTTCATTCCCCCCCCCCTTTCTGTTTCTTTTCTTACAACAATAAAGACAATAAAATCTGACAATACTTCAAAAATTTTTAGGATAATCACACATACTATAACTTGTATTTATACATTTATATAAAATACTTGTAATTTGTATTAAAATTGTGATAAAACACACAAAAGTGTTATTTTTAAGAAAATCATAATCACCCTCATATAGAAACAGTCACATGATTCTGTGTAATTTATTAATACTTAACAATAAATTAATACATCATAGATCTACATAAAAGTTGACTTTCAGCAGTTTTTAGTTGTGAAAAATATAAAAAGTTATTATAATAATTTAAATAATTTTTGTATATGAATTAGAAAATAAAAAATTACTTAGTTTCTATTTTATAAGCTTTTAAATTTTAGTAATTTTTTTTATTTTAATTTTTAAAATTTTTTTTTAATTTGGTGAAAATGCTGAATTACGAAGAGAAATAGAAAATACATACTCATCCTGTTATATAAGTGTTTATAAATGTGGAAAGTTTTCCTAAGTAGTTTACTTTAAGCGCTATTTATGAATGTACTAAATAAAGAAACGTACTTTATCTATGTTTATGTAGAAAAGGAAAGAGAGAAGAAAGAAAAGGTTAGAGCGAAAGGAAGGAAACAGAGAAAAAATCACGTTTACTTTAACAACTCTGAGAATCTTTGAAGTATTTTACCAGGAGAATTGCACTGACTTTTGTTTATTTTGTTACTTAACTCTAACTTTTCTCTTTTTCAGTTTGTCTTCGGTATGATCAGCTTTTGTTCAGCTTCTAAGGATTGATTCGTCAAGGTACATGCAATGAAACATTTTTTTTCCATGTATATCGATACACAAACAGTAAATTTCAGGCCATCAAGCTCAGATATGCCAATTTGGGCTCCTATTTATGATTTCATAATTCCTAATAAATATTTAAAATTGAAAATGGTTTTATTTTTAAAAAAAATATTTGAGTTATTAAATACACAGCTGGCCACCGTAAATGCAACACACTGAAGGAAGTACGCAAATAACATGAAATTTACAACATGCATTAGCGGAGGTGAGATATGCAAATGATTAGAATTTCAGCGCAGACACCCATCACGCACGCCTGTGGCGCCACCTTAAAGCGCTATTTAAGGCTTAAAAATTTCGACGATTTCAAGTTCGGCAATTGTGTTTTTCTTGTGGCTTTTTCAAAAAACGATCAGTTATGTCTCGCAGAAAACAGCGATCAGCTTTTGATCAAGTATCCGAGTTCGACAGAGGAAGTGGCCTACCGAGATTGTGGATTATCTTTCAGGGAAATCGGTAGTCGTGTTGGACGAAACCAAACAACTGTAATGCGAATATGTGACCGTTGGATGCAGGAGGGTACGATGGACCGACGTGATCGATCGCATCCCCCTCAGTGCACCACTTCACGTGAGAACAGGCAAATTGTGCGCATGGCAGTGACGGATCACTCAGTCACATCACGAACCATAGCACAGCACATTGAGTCTGTAACGCATCATTCAGTGTCTGTGCGAACCATTCGATGCCGTTTACAGCAAAGTGGTCTGTCCGCAAGACGTCCATTGCTCGGTCTACCCTTGACGCAGAACCCCAGATGTCTCCGCCGCCAATGGTGCGATAAAAGAAGGATATGGGCGGCAGAATGGAATGAAGTTGTCTTTACTAACGAGTCACGCATTTGTCTGCAACACCACGATGGTCGGATTCGAGTCTGGAGACACCGTGGAGAGAGGATGCTGAACAGCTGCGTTATGCACCGCCACACTGGTCCTGCACCGGTTATTATGTTACGGGCGGTATTGGATATCACTACCGCACACTCCTCTAGTACGCACTGCCGGTATTTTAAACAGCCAGCGCTACATCTCCGAGGTGTTGGAGCCAGTTGTCCTTCCTGACCTTCAGGGCTTGGCCACAGCCATATTTTAACAGGATAATGAGCGACCACACGTGGCACGCATTGTCCAAAGGTTCTTCGTCAATCACCAGATTGAATTGCTTCCCTGGTCGGCTCGCTCTCCGGATCTTTCACCGATAGAAAACATGTGGTACATGGTTTCTCAACGATTGACCCAGATTACACCCCCAGTTGCCGCACCAGTTCAACTTTGGCAAAGTGCGGAAGCTGCTTGGTCTGCTGTACCCCAAGAACACATCCAAAGTCTCTTTGAATCAATGCCGAGGTGTGTGGCAGCGGTGATCTCCAACAATGGCGGTTACTCTGGCTAATGATTCTGGCAGGAACCACACTTCGCAGAAGTCTATAAATTTAATCATTCGATACTTGGTCAACATGTTATCTACAAAATAAATTTTGTTGTACTATCTCTTGTCTTTCTTGGTGTTGCATTTACGGTGGCCAGCAGTGTAGGTTATAAATAAATAATATTTTAAATTTGTCTGAAAGAATGCTTTTCTTTTCAATAGTGCTTCAAATGCACAATAATTCGAGCTATGCATTCAATATCCTAATGATGTACAAAGAAGGAATTATCCAATTGGGTGAAATGGAGTGTGCACATAGCTTATGATAGAAAATGAAGATAAATCGTTTTATAGGTGTGAATGGCAGATTGGTTAGAGTTCCAGCTCATTGAAACCGAGCATCTGGATGGTGTGTCGAAGCCTCAAAAGCGTATTTTCTAATAGTATGAGTAGATGTCACCATTTGAGAGAGGGTGTGGAACTGGACTAAAAGAAACAAAGTGTTCACAAAAATCATCCACTACACATTTAAGTAAGAACGATGAACCATTTTGATTATGGTGGTAGGGATTGAGGATTTATGGTCATATAGAGCTTCATGAAGGTAGCGGTAGACTTAAAGTGAGAAAAGAATACGAAGACAGCTTGATGGTCCATTCCATTGCTTCTAATACGTCTTTATCAATAATCCGATGTGTAACGAGGACACTAATTATTTCAATGACTATCGACATTAGGCTTAGATAAAGGGGCTGAGGTCATTTAGGCCATTGCACACTGCCAAGCGCTTTTGCAATGGAGTCGCGCTCATTTGACCTGGATCTCAGTTGTTTTATGATTTGAGACCCCATGAGCTGTGAAACGATATTTGTAAACGTTCAAAACAGCTGTAGGATACTCGGCTGACTGTCATCCACTACATAGTCCAGCAAACAGGAATTCTTGTACGAGATGTCAATTTCCTTGATTCCTTAATTTTTTAACTGTCATCCATGGTACCCTTATGGCATGGTGGTACATCGTTTAGATTCTACGCTCCGTAGTGTTACCCTTCCTTTCAGAGACCCCACCCCTGAGCTTACATTTCAACAGGATAATAGCAGGTCATATATTTTCTATAACTTGTTTTTATGCTTTTCTAACACTTTCCTGGTCAGTGCTACCACCAGATCTCTCCTCTATAGAGGATTGTTTGTCTCGGATGAGTAAGAACTATACAAGTCTCATTCATAGCAAAACAATTGGTAATAGCAAATGTTTTCCAAAATTTGGAAGAAATTTAACACAGAAGCCCATTTTTCAGTTGTAAAAAAAATGCATCTATCTTGGTGACCAACCTTTGCTCAAAATAAAAAATAATTATCAATCCGGACTTGGCATTCAGCAAAAATTGTCTGACTGCTTGTAAGAAGAAATGAGAAAACACAACACAATCTGGCATTTTGTTATGGATTCCCTGTTGAGTCGCCGCTAACTCCTTTTAACTGGGGCTCTTTGGCTGATTCTTTTTGCAACCTGTTGAAGACAAATCTCCGCTGAGCATGTGATGAAACCCCGATCTCTTGGAGTCCCCCCGGCTGCATTGGTTGTAGCGTCTGGCTCGGATCTCTCTGATTGTCGCTGCTGAATCCTTTCCATGCCTTCTTCTGGATCCCGCTCTGCTCCTGAGTGGATAGAGACTTCTTTTTTTTTCCGGGTAATCCATCGCTGTTCCTGCTTTAGCTGATCTTCCTTTGGATGTCATACCTTCCCTGCTTCTGCCTCCCCTTGGACTCCTCTTGATATTTGGGTTGGATTGAAGCGAAGGTGGTGCTGTCCTTTTCTCCCAGTTGGTTCATTCAAGCTCTTTTCTCTTTGAACTTCTTCCCGAATGCAGCTAAGACGGTGGTGTTCTCCTCTTCCAGTTGGGTTTTTCAGGAGCTTTTCTCGTTGCGCTTCTTTCCGACTGCAGCGATGACGGTAGTGATCTCTTCAGGTCCCCTCAATCTGGAGTTCTTCTCCTGACCTTCCTCGACCTTGCTCTGTTGCTTCCAAATTCATTGTGCTCGGAGTCTATAGAATGAGTAGAAAATGTCAAAGGAGCCTACCTTTTATTTCTATACTGCGATTGCTGCCCGTTAGTGGTCTATCTCACCTTAGATTTTCCCAGTTCTCTTCTAGATCCCGCATTACTGGACCTCCCCGTCTCAACAACACTCTCACCCTTGTCTCTCGGATGACAAATGCGCCCCTGGTCTACATTGACCGTTAGAGGTTCACCCTCTTTACATACCACCTCATACTCACTCTTCCACTCACATCACCTCGTATTGACCTTCAAACTTAGGTTGGAATTTCCTCACTACCTTTTTACTCGGATAACTCATAGGGTGTGTTTCAAACAATATCTGATCTTACACAACATGGTACAGTGGTAGCCTAGTGTCCAAGTTAATGGACTCATGAGTTCGAGCCAAGAGACGCTGAAGACCCACCGAGTAGGGTAGTGATCCACGTTAAATCTGTCGAGAGCTCAAAAGTCCTCCAGTTAGTGAGGTATGGTAGTTAGGCGAGGGGGGCAGCTCAGGTATCGTCCTCGTCACTTGAACATGGTTCAAAATTACGAGGTCCATCACCAGAAGCTCTCGTGTAGCTGAACAGTGAGACGTTAATATTAACTCATTCACCTTAACATTGGCTTCCCTTCTCCGGCCCATTATAACACTTTGCCCTGATGGATCTTTTTTTGTCCTCTGTTTTGCCTCCTCAAACAAATTTTCTATATTTCTGTGTACTAACTCTGATCCGTCGGTCACCATTACCAACTTTTGAAATGGGGTAATTAACTTCCTTCTCTGAAACAGTTCCATTGGCGTTTTTCCTGTCGCCTCATGCACTCCCGTATGTATGGTGAGCGCGAATTCTTTGAGAAATAGATCCCAAGTATGCACTAAGCTTATTCAATGCCCAAATGACCACCAAGCGCTTCCATTCTATTACGGAATAATTCCTCTTCGCTTTGCTCAATGTCCTGGATGCATATGCAATATGTCTATTTTGCTGTTTCAACATTGTACCCACACCTACTGCACTCGCATCCGTATACAATTCAAACTGACTCTCAAAATCCGGCAATTTCAACACTGGAGCTTCCGCTACTGCCTACTTTATCTCTTCGAATGCTGCCTGAGATTCCTTTAACCAAAAAAA
Organism: Trichonephila clavata; assembly: GCA_019973975.1. NCBI lineage: Eukaryota > Metazoa > Arthropoda > Arachnida > Araneae > Nephilidae > Trichonephila > Trichonephila clavata. The sequence goes on along the minus strand of BMAO01012558.1, from coordinate 76,280 downwards.
AATTTAACTCGTTGCTTTTTTAAATATATACAAGGGCTCACACATCTCCGCAAAACCTCTAATAAATTTTTGGCATCAACCCGTTATGCCAAGAAACTTTGCTTCTTCACGTGCATTCTTCGGAGGTTTCATCTCTGATATCACCTTCACCTTTGATTCATAAGTCCTGACATACTCATGACTAATCAAAAGACCTAAATACTTCAGCTTCTCACAAGCGAAATGACACTTTTGCTGGTTTAACGTCAAACCGGCGTCCTACAACAACTGAAAAACTTTTCTTAAATGTTCAACAAGTTGCTCAAACGATTGTGACGCGATGTTGATCGTCGTCCATATAGACGGAAACAAACTTTCCAATTACTAGCTTAAGGATAATGTCACTAGCTTTCTGAAAATTTGGAGCCGTTTTGGAGAGACCAAAGGGAATCCACGTTAATGCGTATATATATATATATATATATATATATATATATGTACCATTCTTTGTTACGAAAAGCGCATTGATATTGTTGGGATTCACCACTAACTGAAAATATCACGATTTAAAATCGAGCCCTGACATGATCTTCGTGTTCAGTATATTCGTAATTAAATTTTCTATGAGTGACTGTGGTTAAAGAGGATATTTAGTTATCGCATTTAATTTACGGTAGTTCTATTGCAAAACGATATGCTTCTGGCGATTCCGGAGATAGTCCATTATTTTTGCAGCTCAACACTACTGGTGATGCATATGGGAACTGAATAGGAATAATCATTCCCTCTTCCAACAGCTTGTTGGCATGATAGTCGATCATTTCCTGCTTTGCCCTATCATGTTTATACAGCCTCAACGCCACTGACGTATTATTTCAAGTATCAGTCTCATGATATCAAGCATGGGTAAGGCCCGGCTCTCTCTCTCTCTCTCTTCGTATCCAAAAATAACCCTCCAAAACTCCTAAATAATGCATGTCATTTCTTCTTCTGAATTTCATTTCAATTTTGTGTTGGATAGATCAACCTCGACTTGCTCATCTACCCTTGATACCGTCTTAATTTCCGAATCCGGAATTACCAACATTTTTTGATCAAAATCTAAAGATATTTTTGTGACCTTCATGAAATTCACCTCTAGTACACAATGATACTGCACACCTTCAGAGACAATGACACGAAAACACCACTGCTTTGTAAATTCTCGAACAGAGTTTCTCACACTGTAGGGTGCGCCCCCCTGGGAGGGCGTAATAACCCTACAAGGGGGGCGCGACCCTAGCGCAAATAAAATATCTTTCAAAAAATTACTGGAATGAAGTAAAACAAAATACTTTTTGACATAATAAAAAAATACACATTTACACTGATATAATTTATGTATAACATCTGGCGATATTACGTCATCAAAAATAAAAGCTTCAATCTTGGATCCTATAGCCAAACAAAAAAAAAACATTTTGTTTGAATTGTTGTAATCCCACACAAGATGAGAGATTTTTTTTATTACATTGCTTTTTAAAGCTAAAATACGACTCTTGCTGAGAAAAAACATTACGCAGATCCAGAATAAAAAAATTTTTAGGAAGATAAAGAAATTCATCATTGTAATTATTATTGAAATACTGTACTTTAGCTGTAGGAAAAAAATGGAAGACTTAATTCACTTTTCACCCCTGATCAAGCAAAAGAATAACCTGTTGAAATAATGCACATTACTCATGATAGCGAAAGTTAATTTGAGAAAAGCGATTAAAACATGAAACGAAAGGAAAATTTCCGAATGCTTCCTAAAGAACTTCATCAACTAAAATATAAAGCCATAAATCACCACAAGACACACTGCGCCCTGTCAAAAAGATACAAGGAAGAAAAAGTTCAACATCAATCGATCATCAAAGGACAGTCAAACTATAATAACTTGAACAAAATATTACAGTTTTGCCTGCAAATAACATTTCAATTATTTTTGGGAAAAGTGTCTGCGATTTGCGTCCTGTATTAAGGTCATGAACATTTGAATAATTTAAGTTAAGCTTTATTGGATTTTTTCTCAAATTATCAAAGAAAAAATGAAAAGTCCTTGAAAGTAGGTAAGTATACTTTCTCTTAATCAAATTATTCACTGGAATTAGGATTTTTATCGTGCACACTAAAAAAAATTATAAAAAAAGGATTGGGGTGACTGAGTCACTCGCACGACCATTAACGTTAGTATCGAGTGTGCGCCTTCTCCTGGATGAAAATATTTTGGAGTCTTCTCGCTTTAAATATTAAAATTAACATAATTATTCTTCATCTGATTTTTTTTTCTTTTTCATCATTTAACATTAAATCTAAATGATAATTCTGTCAGGCTTCAAAGTGCAGTTCGTTTAAAATTATTTACAATCTGACCATTCATTTAAAAAATCATTTGACATTTTTGTACACATTGTCGTGCACTTGATTTCACTCTCCTTGCAATTAAGCTATTGTATCATGGATAATATTTTATTTTTTAAAAAATGTAATCGTGCAAAGAGCGGGTACTTCAACCAGTACACTTTTAATGTATCAGTACTGCACAAGGTATTTAACTAATTTCTTGAAACGAAATTAAGAACAAGTTTAGTAATTATTAGTGACTTCCATGGGCTCTTCTTGCAGAGCAAAATTTTTCAAAAGAAGGCTAAATATTAGAAACTGACACTTTGAGTTATGTTCCTTTATTTAGCTGGGATCTATACTTTGCCTTTGCCACCTCAGAAAATCCGGTTTCACAAAGATAGGATGTTGAAAATGGGGTAATGTAGTATACGAAATGCTTTTGTTTTCACTGTAAAAAAATTCATCATCCACCCAAAATTCAAAGAGCGATAAATAACAAAAAGGACTTAATTCCGTCACTGGATGTAAATTCTACGAAGATTTCTTCTTCGGCAGTTAAGAGCCCAGTATTTTGAAATGGATCCCTGACCCACTCGTAACTTGCTATCAAGTTGTCCTCAGAAAGAAAATACTTTATAAAATTCTTTGCCATCAGCTAAATGATTTTCAAGGGTTTTAAAAACAACTTCCACATGTTCTTCGGATTTGTAAGTTTTCACACGTAACATACAGGGGCGTTTTGTTCTCCATTTACTTCAGAAATGGTAAATCCAAAATTTAAGTATTCTTCAGAATATTTCCTTCATTTAATTTTCGGAACCATGCTCGTCTGTGTACTTGTTGATACTTCATTATCGTCAATTGATCACTTACGACTTAAGAGTGTATCTATGACCTTTTTTTAAACCTACTACCGTAAATACTTAATACTGTGAATTACAACTAACGCGCGCGCGTGCATATTGTAAGATACACCTTTAAGATAGATTCGGTAGCTATAGAAGTATCGACTCAACTAAAATTGACTGGAATTTGCATTTTTACATGTTATGCGCAGACGTCCGATAGGTTGCCCAGACTCAAGCAAACGTTCGCGAGAATTCCAGATGTGATGGATATGATAGAGACAAACAGATTAGACCAGGGGTACTCAACCTTTTTCTGCCGGGCCGCATACATATGTTAGTTATTGCACACGGGCCGCAACATGAGGATTAATGGGGGGGGGAGAAATGCTTTAAGATCAAGATAACATAGAAGATTTTTAATGTGGAAGTTGATAAGAATATTATGACTTCTATTTTGCTTTTTTTAATTATTATTATTTATATTTTTAATTCTCGTCACTGATTTTTTTCTTAATGGGAAGCATTTAAGATTATTCTTTCCCAATTTCTGCATCAGTAAACGGTTTCATGTGATAACCAATGGTATAACATAGGGAGCCTTTGCTATCTCTGAGACATCACTGACAATTTTTTTTTCTGTTGTAAAGATTGTTCAAGAAAGTCTATTTATCATCTCTTGAAAGAGATCTTCAAGGAAATGTGTCATTGAACGATTTCTGTTTATTGGTATTTTTAAAATACACTTTCGTGACTAATCAAACAATTACAAAACCATGCCTGTTTTTCACTACAAAACAGTCAATTTTCTAATCGTCTTGAAACAATCTAAATTCTTTGATTTATTTTTCACTTGCATGATATGAAAGAGAGCTAAAAATTAGTTCCACTCATAAAATTGTCGGTACTCCACACTATTGTACATTATCACTAATCAGAAAAAAAAAATTATCATTTCACACCCATACGATACCGACAGCAAAAAGCAAAACTTATATATTTTATTTTTTAGCAAAGAATTTCCCACCAAATTTTTATAAAAAACAATTAATTTCTCAGAGCCATGGAGTATAACCGGGCCACTTAAAAAGGCCCAGTGGGTCGCAGGTTGAGTATCCTTGCACTAGACTATTTTTCTAATGACAATTGTACTTTTAGAAATGGACGATGAAGGAAATAAATTTTCTTTAATATCATTTTGCTATCTGTTCCTATTTAAAAATTAGAGAAAGAAAAACAACATAATAATTATGCTATTATTTAAAAGTAATTTACTTTTAAAATATATATAAATTCAAAGTAGCATATACATAATTTAATACGTATCTTGTGAATTTGTATGGTTTATAATTAAGATTGTATTGTAGCTTTAGCGTCAAAGTGCATTATTATTGCATTAAATACATTATTATTGTATAAGGGGGGCGCGATAAAAATTATGATTGAAAGTTGGGTCGCCAGTATTGAAAGTTTGAGTAGCACTGTTCGAGAATCCTTACTTTTAACTCAATTCTCTCCAAATTTGCGCACTTAGCGTCTTATACTGTAATTACTGCTGCATCTGAGCTTTTCTTTGGCTGAAAAAAATATGACAAATACTTCAACGGAAATAAATGATTTCTCAGCACCGGTATCCCATGAGGTTTTCATAAAAGTGTCATGTAATAGAATCGGGATATACGGTATGTTAACCGGACTTAACCTTAAAAACTTTATTACAATTGGATTTCTTTGATCCTGTGGCTCCTTACCGTCTTCATGTCTCGACCACGTACCAGTTTGAAATTTCAGCGAGCGCATTTATTATTTCTGACCAACTGATTCTCGGATCCCCGACTAACATAACCACTTCTATACCTGTTACTGTTCAAATCATTGTTTAAAACCCCTTTCATTCAATTGCCGATTTGCAACATCTCTACTGCACCAATTACCATCTACGCGCCTATCGGGTAATCTCCTACACGAATCTCTTTCTGGCCATCCATCACCACTGCTCGAACCATAGGTGTAGGTCCACATCTGTATACTTTGCAAACCATTGAAAAGCTGAGCTTTAGTCGTTGGGTCTCAAACCTCAACATATTCGATCACCTCATCACTATATGATTTATCTCTCAACCTTTCTTCCGTCATTCCCAAATTTAATTGTTTTTGGAGTTTTAGTAACTTATATACGAAGCCTGACGGTGACTGACCCCTAACTTGTTCAGACGTATAAACCTCAGCCTCCAACTCCGATCTATTTCTGACCACAGGAAAGTTGTCAGTCAATGCCACCTTTAGAAGTGCGAAATCCGTCGCTGCCCCTTGAACGCAAGTATACCGTATCACCTCAAACCAATTGCATGCCCTACCCGTGAGATGACCCTTTAGGTAGGCACAAGCTAAATTTGTGGGTATCCCGTAATATATGTAATATTGTTCGCAATGTGCTATCCAAAAATTCATTAACATTTTCCTGTAAGGAAAAAAATGTTCAGGCAAGACCCTCAAATTCAATGCAACTGCTAGCCCAGGATTTGACCCAACGTTGGATGCCACTGTCGCAATCCTTCGATCGCGGGTGTGAGAAGGTTCGAGTAAAGATCAGCCATTTATCAATCTAAACAATTTTATTGCCTTTTTTCACTTAGACTTTATCAACTTAACTGAGAATGCACTTAAATAAATATACCCGAGGAGTAATCAAACTTATTAATTTAATTATAACAGAAATAAGAGTACTTATCTACTATCCTGAGCGCTCTTTGTTTCAACACTTGTTTAATTCTTCCTCTTGAATTATCAATACTAAATATGACCACCAGTCGCTAACGCCATGCTTTCTTCTTATTCTCAATTTTCAACCATCATTCCGCCTACTGCACACGACAAGAACATAATTAGAAGCTCTCATTTACATAAAACTGTCATCTCAACGGAAAATGGTTTTCAACTAAAATCACAAATAAAAAAAAGAGTATTTTACCCAAGAGGATTAGTAGAAAGCCCGAATAGAATCCGTAACAGTAACTACTTCATAAATATTCATTTATGAATTTTCAGTTACGACTTGGAATAAACACTCTATTTTAATTGATTTGCTACACTTTTTATAAAAATTAAAATCAATCATTAGCTGAATATTTATGCATTATTCTTATGAGGAATCAAATAAATTTTCTTATTTTATGTATGATTTTGAGTCAGCTAGTACAAATGATATTAGTTACTACGAGAAATAGTTTTAGTACATAGTCCTCAATACTATCATTTTTTAAGGTTTTCACGAAGAAAATATTGCTTTATAATTCTCTGATAAAAATGCTTTATAATTAAATGTGTACATTAATACAAACTGTAAATTATACATAAATTCTATGCTATGTATAACAGAAAATTTAAGGAAAGTAATCACGATTTCTACCAATAAAAAAAAATTCTGAAGTGTGAAAAGTTTTATTTCATTATTTGGTAACATAGCTCTGATCTGACATCATTATCATCATTTTACTACAATAAGAATGAGTTTTCTTATAAACATCCACTTAGAAAATAAGTCAAATAAAGAAACATTATATTGCGGTTGAAATGGGGAATAAGCGTGACTTCCGGGTTTCTGAAAAACATCCCCACGATTCACGAATAAGGAAATCGTGAAGTCAAGCGTCAGGTGGGAATTTTATGGTATGACATGATTAAATTCGCAGGCATGGGATTCCTGAAATTAGGTATGCATATCAACACGAAACTATCTACGGTAATTTACACCGTTTATATGAGTTAGAGTTAGGTGTTCCCCCCGTAATGATATATTTTAAAGGAAATTGTTTCTCAGATCGGAAGAAGTAACATACTTTGAACTAAAAGATGCTGATGTTGGTACATTTTTCATAAGTGTGAAGGATCCCCACGAAGTTAAAAAGAAAAGAATATCTTCTCAAGATATAGTTCTAGAGCTGACAATCTATGAATTCTTACACACCTCGACTTATACTAAAATTTTTATGTTTCAAAAAAGGTTAATCGGGAATGTTAACACTTTATTTTATGAATCTTCATTTAAATGCTAAAAATTTCTTACGTGAATGCTTGCTTATGCGAATCAAAATGTAACTTCTTCTAATATTTTCTTGTTAAGCTGCATGCAGTAAGAATATAAGTCTCATAATTAGTCTGTGTTTCCCACGATCTATATGCTGAATATAGAAAATTTTTGCTTGCAAAATTGTGTCTTCAGTGGAGCAAAACTTTTTTTTTTAAAATATCGAAGAGGGAACGCATGAAAAATCAACTAACATAGATTTATTTTTTTAAATAATTTTAAGTGGAAATAATTTTTGAATCGAAAATTTTGATTTAGTTTGTGTGATCCACTATATATTTATTATGTTATCACTCTGGAGATGTTCATAAGTTTTAATTTCGGTCTATCAATTTCGAGCCTTTATTCACCAGAAAAATCAAAGCAATAAGTTTTGCTAAGATCTCGCCATTACTTCCATATCCTTTTATTTAATACAATCATCCAAGTTTGATATTAAATATTTTTACTTTCACTGAACAATTTTTCTCTGCTTTAAATATTTTTTGTCTCTATCCATTGGCTGTACAATTTCTGTTTCTCTCAGGAGGACTGACCTGTTAAAAGTGGGCCCGTTGTAAAGTTGATTTTCGATGAGTTTAAAAAATTGCGTGTGGTAAAAGAATAATTTGGTGCATTTTGTTGCTTATTACTTTGCAGAAATTAGTTTTAAGGATTATATGAAAATGACCAATAAAAAATTATATTAATATAATTAATATTTATCTTACACAAAAAATGTAATAAATTAAATAATAAAAATATTTGTTTCATCTTCTCATAAAATACAATTAGGTAAGTGACTTACTACATTAAGGATACAACAAGGGATTTTTATTAATTTCTTACATATTTTGCTGTCAATTCTTTCATAATATCGTGATTAGTTTATCAATTAATTTAGACTCGATATATGGAGAGAACCAGAGACCCGCTATCAGCCCTCCAATGTCCGAGAAATCGACCGTTACGAAAGGGGAGGTTTGACGTCTGGGCAGTCATCACATTGGATGGCCGCACACACCTCTAGGCCTTGGAGCCTTATGTTTACCTTTTACCGGGTGCAGTTAGCCCTGGTTTTATTTTAATGGATGACAAAACGAGATCCATAGAGCTCATCTGGTCAACGAATTTCTGAAAAGTGAGAATATTCACAGAATAGATTGGCCAGTTAGATCTCCAAACCTTAACCGTATAGAGAATGCCTGGGACACTCTGGGAAGGATAATTGCAACTCGAAACTCTCCTCCGAGAACAATCCAAGGCCTAAAAACAGCGTTGCTAAACGAGTGGGTCCCACTTTCCTCGGGAACTCATAAATTTGATTATTAAAAGTATAAAATTAACAATGCGAGATATGTATATTTGTAAGATGGAGCCATACCTCCTATTAGCCTATTTTTTTGGTCTATTCTGTAACTGCTGTTTCATACCTTCCGACTTCGATTAGTGTTACGCACAATCATGTATGTATTATAACTGTTAAATGGTTATTTATTTATTTTTTGCAATATATCAGCCCTATATTCATACCAAATTTCATCTGTCCAGTAATTCTAGAAATAATTCATAAAATCTAAGAGAATTTTAGAGAGAATCTAAGAGCTGGCGTTAAAAATTTAAACACCAGTGTATTCAGATATGTTTTATAAAATAAGAAAATTCGCGAAAAATGCTTAAAATTCAAAATTTTTAATCTGAAAATATTTGTTGAACTTTATTAAGTTTAAAAAAGTATTTTTAATGAAAATTTGCTAAAAATTTGGAATATTTTTTGCAAAATCTTGACTAGCTAAGTAGAATTATCTAAAAATATAAATTTTAAATAAACACCTCTCTTCGTTATAGATTAATGAACAATTAAAGTAAAAGATACTCAATACTATTATAACAAATGTAATAGATTTTCGATGATAAAATTAAAAAGACGCAAAATGTGTGTGTGTTTGTGTGTCTAAAGATATTATTCAATTTTTAAAAAAATTAGAAAAATCCCTGTGTGATAATTTCATAGTCAAAAATTTGAAAGCAAATTATTTGTCCTTCATTAAAACGTTTTTCGTATAGTTTTTAAGGCAGCAAAAAATTCATTAAATTATTATTTATGGCTGTTATTGACTTTTTAATTAGAAATAATTACATGTTTCAAATTCATTAAAGATTGATAAGGTAAAATTTGCTGATAATAACGGCTTAGACCATTGGTTTTCAAACTTTTTCGACTCACGGAATCTTAAGAGATATAAGATGTTTTGGGGGAACACACTTATAAGAACATATCTTAAAATAATATCTAAAGTAGATCAACATGTTATAGGTACTGTATGGAAAGAGACAAAAGGTGCTTTGTATTTGTAAAGAAAAATAAAGTAATTTTAATATATTTACTCAACAATATTAATATAGGATTTAAGTGTTACCTAACCAATGCATTTTATTTAGTAACGGGGATATGTGCTTGCATTTTTTTTACACAGTAGCAAAATCTAGGTCTATTGATATTATCTGCAGCCGCATTTCATATGTTGCGTTTAGTATGTTTTTATTTTTTATTTTGCAGCCACTCACGTTGAGATATTTCTTTCCCTTCTGAGTGGCATTAAAATGTTTGTAACTGTGAGTGAGCTGTTCTTGCTTAAGTATAGATTTTAATGTCGAATCTTTTGACATTTTTCCTCTCCATTCTAAGTGTTTTTATCCACAAAAGAAGAAAAAAGGTACATTTTCCATTAGAAAACTATTTAGCTATGCAAAAACATAGCACTAAATGAGTATAAAATTGTTTCACTGGATCCGGGATACAAACAATAAAATATTAACAATCCAGTAAATGGTACATATAACGAAAATACGCGGTTGATTATTCCTTTATTATAGAATGATAAAAGTTTATAAAAAGTATTACACCATAAAATTCTTTCGTATAAATAGAATTTTAATTTGAATGACTGAGATGAGCTTTAGATACTTGTGGTAATGCTAACTTCGAGAACATGAATTGATTTCACATTATTGATACACATTATTTTTTTCCGATTTTTTACTGTGACTCATGGAACTCACGGGAATGCCTTGTGGAACCCCAGAGTTGCATGGAAGACAATGTGAAGATTACTGGCTTAGACTACAGATTTATTTGTGCTCATTATAACGACTTTATAAGACGGTAAACAGTATCACCATAAAAACATGTCCACATTCTTTTGTATCGACATTCAATATTTGTGTCACGCAGCTGTTTATATCAATGTGAAAAGAAACGTTTAAAAGCATTTCAAAACAGAAACTAGAGTTTGGGAAGTCACAACAGTCTACTCATTCATACAGCTATTTCAAACACACACACACACACATTTCTCTTTTCTTTTTATATAAGAATAACTTAATGCCGTTAATAATAATTATGCTGTAAATTATTATTAATAATTAATTATGGTTACCAATACTTCAGAAAGCATTATGAAACCAATAATGCATTCATATATTTTAAAAAATTCCATGATAATTAAAAGGATATGAACCAGTGGAAACGATTGTTTTTTGTTTTTGTACTCTAAACTAAAAGGAAAATCTACAAAAAATGTTAAAGGACAGGATAGTCTTTACTTTATTCCATTTTAGTTCAAAATAAACATAATTAATATCACATTACATTATAACTTTAGTTGTGTCTATGGAATATTTAACAAAAAATATCTTGAAAATATGTTTATGAATTTTTCAAATTTTGGGAATATACTTAAAATCAACGCATAATTTCACTTTTATAAAAAGGGTACAAAATAAGAAAAAAAAATGGATATTATTTGCGACACATAATAATTTTTGCGGCATTCTTATAATCTTATTGTAATAATTTCCAATATTTATTATTTTTTACAGTGCAAAATGATAAATAAGTATTATGATAAATGATAAATAAGTATTAAGATAAATAATGTTATTATACATCTAAATATTTACTGAAGTTTTTAATAAAATGAATATAAGTTATTTTTGCTAGAAAAAGAATTCAGCTGATTTCATTACACTTATCAGTTAACATTTATCAGTTATAGTTTTATAAGGTTATAAATTTATTATATTGTATTCATTATTTATGTATTTTTTATATCCATTATCTAGAGTAGCTGCATGAGGGTAACTTGTAAGATAATTTGCCTTTATTCTCATTTAGTCATATATACGGTATAATAAAACAAAATAAAATAATAAGTGAGAAAGTTGTATTACCTACAAGGACAAAAAAGAAAGAAATTGGATTCCAAAAAACATAATTGAAGATACAGAAAGAGTCTTTCGACTAATTATATATATATATATATATATAATATATATATATATATATATATATATATATGAATTGAAAAAAGTTTATAACCAATATAAAACAATCTTAGCTAGTTTAATAACTTAAGGTAATTAAATTTTTAATTGTATTACATTACTCGAGTGTAGTTTTTATAAATTTTTTTAAAAGCTTCATAATGCTTAAGAAGCATTAAAAAGCTTACAAAAGCTAAGCTATATTTTTAAAATTTTAATATTGACATTTTATATAGATGAATCTGGCTTTTTCCAACAGATGACATTGATTGCAACTCAGTTTTAGCAAAGGCGATAAAGATCAGAAATGATAATGGTTCGTTTCTACAGCAACGGGGTGCGGTTTAAAAATGATTGACAGAAGTATAGTCGGCGTTCAGAACGAATACGCTTTATAACGAAACACTGATCTGAGCTATATATAAACTTATAATCAGCAAAGAACCCAGTTCTGAGAGCCGGTGTTAAACACCAGTAGTCAGAGAGTGGGGGTAAAGGTAGAGTTTTCGGTTCTAGTGGAAAATGAAGAAAAAAAATTAGTGAACTAACAGTTTCCGCTTTGAGAGAAGAAACGTATGGTCGACGACTTAAGAACACTTTTGTGACACTCGGCCTTCAATTCGTTGGAATAGTCTCTTTAAAGTTATACTACATACATTACCGTATTTCAAAGGAAATAATCATTTTAAATTAAAATGGTGTATAAGTAAGAATTAATTCTGCAGTTATCAGTTATTTTGTGCTAGTAACTGAATGTTTTGAAAAACTGCTGATCAGAATAGAGGACATATTTTTCACTTAATTTATAATAATACTGTAGTTTTTTACTTCGTTCAATAGAATTCTCTAGCATTTAATCTTTAACAAAAAATTCTGCTAATGAAATAATTTTCTTCAATATTTGATATAGGTCGAAGAATTAAACTGAGTAAGGGCTTTATTACCAATTCTTAGAAGGTAAAATATTGATTAGGTATAAAAGATTGGTAGGATGTATCATTTGTGAAATCAAATTAGGTTACTTATATAATCGAAAACACAAATTGAGCCAGGGTCTGACTGTGAAATCTAGATTACAGATTTCCCCACTGATTACTGACAATGTACCCTTTTGGATGCTACTATGGCTTAAAACTGTAACAATACTCTAATTTCAAATGACATTAAATTGTTATTATTATTTGCAAGTAAGGACATTTTTTAACCAAAATATTATGGAAGAATTTTATGAAAAAAATTATTTATTTTACAAGAAATTCTGTGAATATTTTTTATAAAAAATATTTTTATTAGTATTAATATTCATAGATCTTTTATTCATAATAGATTTACACATATAATAACTTTTACCTTTATAGATTTTCTTTTATGCTACACACTTTTTAATAAATATTTCTTCCTCACATATATTTAAAAAATATTTCCATGCAGAATACGTAATCAAGAACAGAATCTACATATTTTTTTCAGTATTTTTTTAAGTAATACTCCTAGAGATTTTCCAATTAACAACATTAAAAAAATTAATACTAAGTTTTTTTTTAATAAATCATAGAGTGAGAAACATCATTTTATCATTTAAAACATTTGAAAAAGTATGTAATTCAAAGTATTGATTAAGAAGTTTATAGAATGTTCCTAGCTCTTACTGAAACCGAAAAATTGTAGCTATAAACATTGCAGGTAGATTGCATTAGGTAAATGCATACATTTTCTTTTGTTTTGTGTGTGCGTGTGTGTTTGTCACGATGAAGAGTGCTCGAGATCTGTTGGCTGGCGTTGTCGAAACGTAGGTTGGAATCCATGTGCTACTGATGATCCACCGTGTAGTAAGGCTGTCACACGTTAAATCTCTCGAGGTACAAAATTCTCATAGTGCATAGTGTGGAGTTTGGAGAGCGAAGCGTTTGCCCAGGTGACGTCCTCATTACTTGACCGAGGTTCAAAATTACGAGGTCCATCAACCAAAGCGCTCCCCCTGATTTAGAATGCGACGTTGATAAAAATAAAAATCAAATCAAGATGATGGAGAAGTGCAAATTACGACACAAATTTGGTAACAGTGGTGCAACAGTAACGTACTGTTGCACGACTTGTCGTTACACTGTCTCGAATAATACCGTTCTATCGAAATACCGTTAATTTATATGTTGGATATTAACACGTTTAATTTGCCAACGACCCTTACTTCTACGTCATGTGTGATGTTAGTCCATATATATATATATATATATATGTACTAATATCACACATTTATCGTAATAACGTATTATTTAGTCATAAATTTAGTATATATTTAAATTTTAATAACATTAAACATTGTATGGAACATGGATACCCTCCTAAATTTATAAAAAGTAACCTAACAGTAAAATAAAAATATGTTATTAGTTGTACAGTTAATCTATAGATGGCGCCTCAAGCTAAGTAAATTAGCAATATTATATTTTATTTAAAATTAATTGTATATGTCTGGGTGGTACTTTTATTTTCTATAAATTTTTAAACAAAATATAGAGTTTTTAAATGTGTATATATATGTATATAGTATGAATGTTATTTTATCAAAAATTAATAGTTTATGCGTTACTGTTATTGTCCATTGCCTCGGAATATGTTTTGCAGTACTCACTAGGTAAATCTTTATCTAATAGTTTTAACTTTGATTTTAAAATATTTTGTAATTATTACAGGCTATAATAATATCGTTTTACAGTAATAGATTATGGTTTTATTTATAAAAATAGTTAAACTTCTCTAGAAATTTCTTGCTTTTCCTATGGCCCAGAGTATTGGCAAATTCAGGTGAAGGTTGGCTGGCCGAAAAACATTGTTTAAACCTGCAATCCTGGTTCCTAAGGCCAGGAGTTTGCTCTAATACTACTGTGGTTAAGACTATTCTATCATGACTATAGTTATCTTAGGTTTATAACTATTTTTTGTATATTTTTGTAGTATATATATATATATATATATAAGGCAGCCTTTTTGCACCCACCTGTATTGAAATCAGGATATTAAGTACAATAAAATAAACATGCTATTATATCTTAATAAGTCAAACATTATAGGTCTTCTTTACTTATCAGGATGTGAATTTTTATAATCAATAATAACTGAAGGTTTGAGGTATGAAAATGTTTGATCTGAGCTGCATTTTTCGATTTTTTTTTATCATTTGTTTCAAACGAGTGATGATGTTTTGAGAAATTTTTTCTGCATTGCTTTTTAATTTTCTCCGGTGGATGCCCGATGCTTAAGAAAATTCTTAGAATGGATATTTCGCATCACGCTAGGATCTAAAACTTTAGGTAACATTAAATTTAAATTTAAATTTCCTTGGGCTTTGGTAAATTGTTATTCCAGAAATTTGCTGTCGATTAACGCAAATTTTAAGTATACCTTCTAAATATACACACCACATCCAACTGCTGAATTTCTGAAATTTAATCTTTCAGAAACAAAACACTACAAAAAAAATTGTATGTTTTTTTTCTCTCCGCTATGTATCTGATTTTGAACGATAATTATAATATTGATGGTTTTCATGTTAGGTGGCAACTGAGCCTCCAAATACAGGATGTCTAAGAATATCACCCAAACTATTATTATCCAAACCGAGAACTAGCCAGGTTTCTCGTTAGGACTACTTAAAAAGTTTCCTATAGACTGTACTACCTGTTCAATCTATAGTTTATGAGAAAAATACGGTTAATGAGGATGTGTGAATGGTGATGGTTCATGATGTAGAACCGGCACATTTCTGTGCATCTATACGTGATTGGCTAGATATGACATACCCGGCCGTTGGGTCGGACATGTCGGTCTGGTTCTATGACCATCGCGATAACCAGATTTCACACTGTTGGACTTTTTTCCCGTATGAGGCAATCTCAAGGAATCGGTGTACCGAGACGTAGTGACTTTTCCCGCGTTCTTTGAAGGATTTAAAAAGAGCAATATAGTACTTAAACTGTTTTCTTGTTATAAATCAGAGCAACTATTAGATAAACAGGAAGCTCTTTGTCTCGTCATTTTGAATAAACTTAGAATGCAAATGTAAAAAAATGTAAATGAAAAAAATTAGTATCTTTTTTAAGTAAACCTTTTTTGTTGGAATTCAGAATATGGTTGTGTCCAGTGGCTTAGTGAAGAAAATTAGGGCCCCCTGCAAAGCCCGGTTTTGGTCCTCACGTACTTGTGGTCAGTCAGATTTTGGGCCCCCTAGAGCCCTGGGTGCCCTCGCAATGCGGGGTTTGCCAGGGTGTACGTCATGCCTTCGGTTGTGTCAAAGAATGATCTTCAAATTCAAATGGCATTAAAACAAATTTTTCTTGTAGTCCGAATTATAGCTTGGAGAGTTTAGTTTCTGGATAGTAAAAATATTCATTAAATTACTCGTTTCCACAAAATTTAAGAATATGCAAGATTCGTTGCTTTTGTTTTTTGCATATATATTATTTTTTGTAGATACTTTTACTTAAAATACTTTTCTGGACTTGATTAATAAATTTTTTGCATATGTATGTAATGTATTGCAAATGTATTGCAAATATGTATTGCATATGTATTGCAAATGTAAATGATATCGATTAAATATCTGAATAATTTAGATAGAAATATAGGATTGTTACTGCAAAGGTATTTCGAAGGTATATAATGGATATAAAATAATCACTAACACAACAAATTTTTAACTTGAAAGGACAAAAGAAAAAACTTTTTCATAGGAGCTGGGAGACATATTACAGTAAAAAAACAATTCTATGAATAAAATGGAAAAATTTAGAAAGAATAAAATAAAATAATCAGCGATGTCCGTGAAATAAAATAAAATCTTATTTAATACTCCAAAGTTTGGAATGTGATATTGAATAGAATAATTTTATACATTTTCATTCTATAGTTAGGGAAACGAATAGAAATTTAAGTAATATAATGAAACGTGTAAATGCAAAAAAAGTTTTTATTTTTATTTTATCATTCATTCATTTTTATCAACTTGAAATTATCATATGATAAAGGTCGTAAAAATAGTTTTACGACCTTTTTCATGAGATAGTCTTAAATTGGGTCAATAGATGGCGCCATAGTTCTCAAAAATGTTTTTTTTCTATGAAACTCGAGCAAGTCGAGAAGCAGATGTCTTGCATCCGCATCAAGACGGAGGAAAGCAGATTTATCCCTCCTGCGATCAGTAGTTACAAAATTCTAGTGATGCAAGCGCATAACGCATTCATCTATCAAGATTTATAAGCATAGTTCATACTCTGAGCGCTCTTTATAATACAGCGTGCCTTCGAAGGGTAGGGTCTGTAGCATACACCTTATTTGGAAGGTAAGTGTGCAACCATGCTTCGTCCGTGGCGTATATATTTTTTTCTCATCAATTAAACGTTTTTAAAAAGCTTATTTTAAAAATAGTTTGTCTTTCAAATATTTTTCACAATGTGAATAGTTGAGTCTAAATGCATATAAACAATCACAATGAAAAATATGAGAGTTATTTTATTTTAAGAAACAAATAATTCAGTTGTGGAATTATTCGAGTACATTTTTTTTTAATTCAATACTTTTTATTTTTAAATTAATTATGCACTCTGCAATAAAATTAAAAAATAGTATTATGAACAATGTTCCATTTTTCTTACGAAAAAAATCGGGTAAAAATTATGCGAGTAAAATACATTTATAATTTTTATAAAATACTACCTTTAATTATTTTTGTAAAATTTATTTATTTAGTATTTTGTGAAAGATACCCAAGTGTTTAATTTGTTACCCAAAATAAGCCATTCTTGATGAAAATGTGCTGTACTTATATATATATAAACTATTAAATTATTTCTAATATATGAAAACAAAATAGGATTTTTTGACAAAATAGTTAAAAGATTTAAATTAAAATAGACACTGAACTAAACATAATTTGTAAAATACTGTAACTATATATTCCATGCCTTTAATAAACAAATTCTGGTTGACTTTGGTTTCTTTGCTTTTAGTTGTAACAAATTGGCTATTTGTATTAATTTTAAAATTACTTTAGTTCTGTGTAACTTTGTACAGCATAAAAATGATATATATTTTAAAGAGAAATAAAGTGAAGAAATGAGAGCTAAAAGTAATTTATAAATTCTATGAAAACTATGCACTTGAACTTTAAAATCCATAAAACTTGAAAAGAATTAGGAATGGAAAAATAAACATGTATCTAAAGATATTTCCGTTTATAAGCAAGAATCCTATTGACATCATAAAAATCATTGTAATTAAGTAATTTATTACAGTTTTAAGCTAAATGTTTTATGATAATTAATGCCATTACGATATTAGTCCATTGAAACAATATTACATACAATCTGTCAAAATGTATGATAAGTACAATGAAATGTAGTCAAACATTTTTATTACTCAGCTATCAACTCCGCTTAATTCATAGCAATGAGATAATAAAATTTTATCAAATATACTTGATAAAATTTTATTATCTCATTGCTATAAATTAGTTTTCATTTAACTAATGTTGCATATTTTAAAATTATATATCAGCAAATGTTCCGCAAGGCCCAAATAACAGACGTAAATTGTTTGAAGAATGAATAGCACTTCAAAATATTTTGATAATTAATAACTACAATCGAATCCATTTATAAAGAATCAGTACATGTACACTACATTTATTCTTATGAATTATTATTTTTGTTTTGTAAAAAAAATCATAAGTAAAAAGCTAATGATTTTAAGTTTCTGAAATATCGGTATACTTCGGTAATTTGATTAATGCCCTGTTAAACATTTTATAAGTATTATAATTAAATTCGATTTCAGTAATGGATTTGTGTGCGTAACTTCAGAAAACATTGGTAGGAATAATTTGCTTAACAGTTATTCAATCATGTGTTATTAGTGTATAAAAATTAATGCACTATTTGACTGGAGAGCTTCAATTATTAGTTTAATTAAACGAAGTATAACATTAAATATTACTAACAAAATATAACACCTAAATTACAAAACTCTTTTTAATCAGTATAATTTGCAATTTAACATCCAATTGCAAAACTTTCGTCAACAAATAATTTTTGACGAAATTTTCAAACAATTTGTTATAAATTGAGCAGATGACATTTTAGAGGTAGAATTGGAGCTACAAGAAACTTTGATTTTCAGAAAATAAAATAAATGATTAATCTCCTACGTGAAGAATGGTGTTGAAGTTAGGAGAGTGAGTTATCAGCTGTAGTCTTTTTCTTGTCAAATGATTATGACTTAAACCTGTTACATTCATCGGCACTAGGCCGTATGCAACTCTAAAATGACATTAGTAAACGCAAGGTAATGGAAAGATAATGTATGCAAGCTAAAAGCGGGAGAACAGCAATTTATAAGTAAATTACTTGTAAAACATATTTATGTGCTTTATGAAGTGGATAAATTAAATATAAAACTTTTTAAGGAAAAAAAATTTTTAAAATCTTTTAATGTATTTGAAAAATGGGAATCAAGCAAATGTACACATTTTTGTCATCATTATCGTCCACAGCTCTCAAATATAAGGCTCACTACAACAGCTGCTTCAAATAGATCATTAGTTTGGTCAAAATAAGGTCTCAAAATAAGTATTTAACAAAAAACTCCACAAAGTTATTGGAAAAAGTCGCTTCTTTATTAAAGACCGATCGAAAAGTTTTTAATATGTTGTTATGCAGTACTACAGGTGAATGACCCCGTAAAATCCAAGTCTACTTGAGCTTAAATTCATCCAATACATATTTTGCGCTTCACTAACTGTTACTACGATAAAGCTAATCACATTTCTGTGTTTTCGAATGGATCTATTAGATTTTTATAAAACGTATTAATCGTTAATAAATTAAAAGTAAAAAAACTTTTTTAAAAACAAGCTTTTATTTAAAAGTGCTAAAAAGAATAAAATAAACTTTTCCTTTAAAACTTTTTTTACTATCAACTTATAACGTCATTACAGAATTTATATGATATAAAAGCTTGTTGCGAGATTTACCTGTATAGATAAACAAGTAAAATAAATAACTTGACCTGACTGATTTTAATTTTTAAAAATTCAAACTAAGTAAATACGAGTGCTTAAATATTGCGCTAAGCTTTTATATCATATAAATTGTGTAATGACATTCATTATAAGTTCATAGTAAAAAAAGTTTTAAAGGAAAAGTTTATTTTATTCTTTTTAGCGCTTTTAAATAAAAGCTTGTTTTTAAAAAAGTTTTTTTTACTTTTAATTTATTTTTTACTTTTTAGTTATCACTGGACAGGTTTCTCAGCCTGTTCAACTCATTCAACGTTGGTTCGCCATCCCTGGTTTAGCTGAATCAGTTCTCGCAAAAAGGGTATTAGGCGAAAAACACAATCTTTTTAAATCCGTAATTTTTAAGCAATATTTTCAATCTTCGTGCAGATCTTGGGTAATATTGTTCTACATACGAAAAAAAAAAGGTTTCGTGAGATTATCTTCATAAATGATGAAGTTATTCAATGTTTAATTAAAATTTTGACTATTTGTTGAAAAATCTTAAAGAATATATTATTTATTTGAAATATTTTGAAGGTAAGGGATATATTTCTCTAACATCTTCGAAGAAAAATCTAGTTATTTATTAAAAAACTTCAAAAGGCATTTAAAGATTTGTATTAATCAATAAAATGCTTAAAATTCAAAACGCATGTTGTAATCAAAAAAGCAAGTTTTATCAACTAATGATAATTTTTTGTTGGACATTGAATATCTTCTACGTAAGAATCTATTTTTAATTGCTCAGGTCATCTTTAGAAACTTGATTTTGAAAAAATAATTAACCATTGCATTATTTTTATACAGTCAGACCTCCATGTATAACGAACCTCTATTTTGGGAATTTCTCTATTTTAAGAACTTTTTCCTGGAACCAAGCATATATTACTCTTTTTTTCGTAAAATAACTCCAAATTTAACGAAATTTTTCTTCGAAGATTCGATTTTTTTCTCTCCTTTTTTTTAAAACATTTCAAGTCATTTTGCAAATTATTCTCTTTTGGCACATTTTATGGATATCAATAACCTTGAACTAATTTTACAGTGTGCCTAACTCATCTAAAGAAACAAAATTGCCGTAATTTTTCAAACAAAAAAAAACTCAAATAAAATTAACAGATTCTATCTGTAATTAAATTTAAGGACACATGTCGTAGTGTGTGTTTAGATTACTGGTGATAAAATGAGGTATATTTAAATTAATTGCAAACTTAAAATTAGAAAATTCATTTTAAAAAAATTCATTCATTTTAATATAAAATTATTTTTTTAATTGAAAATACATTGCATTTCTGGATAATATTCTTCTCTTATTGTTTTCCTAGTGGATTCCTTTTTGATGGGTAAGATATATAAAAAATGATCTTTCCGATTCTGTAATTATTTTTTGTCTGAGTTTCATAGATTAAAGTTAGATAAATTTTTTAAAGAATTTCCACAATACTCCATCTCAGTTTAACTTGGCAGCGTTGAGAAAGGTATTTAATGTACCAATCTACTTGAAAAACAGCTTTACTTTTTTTGTTTTGAATTTAAATCCAAGTAAATAGATAGAAATTTGTAAAAAAAAATTGCATTCATTGTAGAAATTAGATTATTTTTACGTTGTATGAATGTAATTATTTTTTAGACAGAGTTAATTAATACAGTCAATAGCGCAACGTTATGAAATTTCAGTTTGGCTGAAAACTGATTTTCGACGCCAACTTTTGTCATTGTTGTAATAATAACGTAATTACAACAATGCAGATTTATCGAAGTTGGTGCCCAAAACTAGTTTAAAGTTTTTAATTAATATCTTTTTAATTAATTGCAATATCGGAATATAAATGGTCAAAACATGCATTGTCATCCAAACTAAACGTGTATACAAAATTTCAGCTCAATGTGGTGAAGATATCAGCTTCAAAATTGAGTTGCAAGATTCCACCCGAACAAATTACATACATACATACATACATACATACATACAGTGTAAGTTAAATAAAAGCTTGTAATAAAAAAGGACTGCATCGTGTAGTATACGAAATACTGAAAATACAGTATGTCTTAATTGATTTGTTATTTGTTCACATTTTAATTAAACATAAATAATGATCTGAGAAAACTATGAGATGTTACTATAAATTTAATTGCCTCAAATTCGTTTATTTTTTGATTATTGAACTAATCTTTTTAAATAATTAAAAACTAAATAAATAATAATAATTAAATATAGTTCTAATTTTTAAATCCATTCTAGAAATATCAATTTGAAAGTCCAATTTGAATATTTATTTCATGGCGAGCTATTTTTGCTTTCTTTGTTTAAAATAGAGTAAGAGTGATTCAAATTAATGGAAAAATTACTTCATATTTAAGTTTCATGATCGAAATAAACAATAAATGCGCTTAAAAAGGTTGAACATCATAATTTTAAAACTTTTGCTGATCAGTACAAGTTTCAATAAAAGAAAAATTAAGTCAATTTTCAATTCTTAAAAAAATTATGATCATGCTTTTAAATATATTTACGTTCATATATATTTTTCTTATTACTGAGACCTAATTTAAAACTAGGTTTTATTTTAAAAATAATTAAAACTAACAAGCATATTTGTTTCCAAAAAGGATTCGAAATTTAAAGTGGTATTAATTAGACTGAATGTTCTTCGATGTTCAGTTATACGCGCACTAAGACACCGCAATAGCTTCTTCTAAAGAGATGTGCACTTTTTAGTTCAAATAAATACCACGGTTGTAGAGAAATATTTAAAATTCTTTAGTTCTCTTAATTATTTCAAAATTTGAGTAAAAAAATGTCTTAATATGAAATAATATCAATCTCTAATTATTCAACAAAAGAAAATACAGGCTTAAAAAATTATCCTCAAAAACTTTCGACAGTTAACATTATGTTGTATGTTAGTGTCAATGTCTGATACTTTGTCACATATTAGTAAGATAAGTACAAAATATTTAAAAATTGAAGTGATATCTTAAGTAGCAATGCATTATATAGTTCATACATAGAATGAAATTTAAATAATGTATGTTTTTAATATTTCTTTTCATAGAATGTAAGAAAACATTCTATTTTACTTTACTATATACTTTTAATTCTTCTTAGCTCAAAATATTTACATAATGAATCTCAAACTTTATTGTATTAAAAAATGTATCTGACTCAGTATAAAATTTGTCCAATTAACGTTAAAAAAATGCTTTTCAAGTTAATTCGCATCAAATTTAAATCACTTCTATATTAAAAAGTATCAAAGCTTTAGTTTGTATGATCTCTTAATGTTTGCTTATTTTTAATATCTAGCCAATTAGTTTTGTTAGGGAGCTTGAGTAAA
This sequence comes from Trichonephila clavata, assembly GCA_019973975.1. Classification (NCBI taxonomy): domain Eukaryota; kingdom Metazoa; phylum Arthropoda; class Arachnida; order Araneae; family Nephilidae; genus Trichonephila; species Trichonephila clavata. Next base: position 53,303 of record BMAO01012558.1, on the reverse strand, counting down.
AATTTAACCTTGGTTACCAACCACAAAACAGAATATCGTAATATTATCAAATATTATGAAAGGCATTACTTTTCTCTGTAATACTACGATGTAAAAATCTTTAATAATACAATGAAACATTCTTGTTAAGAATGTATTAATTTAGACTAAAACAATGGGGCATGAATCTTTTATCATTAAGTAATCTACTTAACAATTTTCTTTCCAAATATTTTTTAGGCGTGAGCCATGTTTTCTGCAAGATTGTATATAACCATCCAATGACTTTTACTATCATCATGCAGACAAGATAAGTTATAATATCTCCATCTCCTAATTAAAAACACCTCCTAATACCTAAGCAAATATGAATAAATAAAAGCAATGTGGGCTATTTATCACTTCACCATTGCCTTATGCAAATGACTTCTTTGCATACTCAAATGTTCCATTATTTTCCTCTATTGTTGTGCAGGCAGTGAATTTCTTGTCAGTTGACTTCGTGGGTGTGTTCTCTTTGCTCATCGAAATAACAAAGATTCGAGACAGGGCATCCTTTTGGGTAAATAATGAGCACGCACTGTCATTTATTAAGCGCTTAGCTTGCATTATTACCATGAAATACGGTCAACTTACAGCTGCTTATTATAAGGGGAAATCGATCCCTTCTAGCTTAGCTATATTGCTTTACGGTTATTAGGATCGAGGTACATTTACCACTAATGCTGCCCAGAAACTGTAACGTATACATTTTCTAAATCCCCCAAAGAGATATGTATCAATGTGTATTATATCTTTTCTCGTTTCGCTTTTCTTAATTTATAATGAATTTCATCTTTAAAACTGCTATATAATTTCGGTGGTTGGTTATTATTTGTTGCGTCAAGAGAATAACTTTAATTATGTCTTAATTTATAAAATATTTGGTAATATTTTTATACATTGGCAAATATGATTTAAGCCAAGTTCAAAAACTTTCCTCTGTAGCATAACAAAATACTTCGTAATTTTTTAACAGATTCTGCCCTTTATGTATTTGAAATATTTAAAACTGAAAGCTACGTATATTACTTTTTAGATTTTGAATGATTATCTTTATGTTTTGCACATGTTAAATATTTATTAATATTTTTTCTCCCGCTTATTTACTTACTAGCAATCGTGTTAATAACTTTTAAATCGAATTATAAATATGGTTAGATTTTTAAACAGTTCATATATATACTAATCTAAGAAATACATCCCAATGAATAATATTTCAACGGAAGTGAAGTGAATGGATTGTTGACTGACTGCTTATTAACGTCACACTTTGAAGCAACACAGTGATATTGGCTGCGGATATCGTAATTTGCGGATATCGTATTGGCTGCGCCATTTCTAGAAATTCTCACTTATATGTTTACTTTCTCTCTCTCTCATCTCAATTTATTTTCATACAAATCTATAATAATATTTAGAATTTTACAGTAAAGTTGTTTACATAACAATACTCTTTAAAAGCTACTACTTAGTTCATCCTCTTAAGTAAATTCTTACAAACCACATTTTGCGTGTGTGTGCTTCAAAAAATAGAACTTATTATTCTTTTTTTTTTTTCCATTTAGTGCAGTGCTTCTCAAACTTTAAATATTTGCGACCCAGTATTCAACCATAATTTTCATCGCGCTTTCCTCCATACAAGAAACATGTATTGAATTCAATAATACTATACTTTAACACCAAAGCTGCAATAAGACTTTTTTTAAGTGTCACCTCCGTATATAAACGTCTCGCTCAGCCAAAGCATTATTTGGCCCGTGCGTATATATACGTCTTTTCTGTGCATTGTTATCCATAAAATTTTTACGAAGGCTTTGGAATGCAGTAAATGGACCTTGACAGTGATGGCGAAGGATTTACTAATTTGAGAGGATTTTCTTATTTATTCTTTTCTCCCCCCCCCCCATACATCACATTCTCTCGCCTAAGTGGAAAACGGTGGCTTTGGGGAGCGAATCACATAACTTTTAAACGGCAGTCAATTGATAAATTATAAACCGTACAAATTATCAAGATACATGTTAATTTGTGTACATAATTTTATATATGACAAACCCATGGGGTCACTGGTAATTATTAAACTCATTTTTAACTTAGTATTCTTAAATTAATTATAAAATACATTGTACAGTGCTGATACATTTATAAATGTATTATATCAGTGCAAATGTTAATTTTGTTTTTTATTATGTGAGAATGTGTATTTTATTTGTTTACTTTCAACAAATTAATTTTTAAAATTCTATTTTTCAATAAGATCACCCCCTTCTCGTACAGTTATCATGCCCCCTTAAGGGGGGGGCGCCCACAGTTTGAGAAACTCTGATTTAGTGACAGTTATATTAAAGTGAATGGTTATAGATATCATTAAATGTATGGGAAAAGTTGTATTTTTTAGTAATGGAAATACTTGAAAAAAATTAAATGACAACATATGCCATATTTTACTGATCACAGCAATAAATTATGATTTATTAAAAAAAAGTAGGTAAATTCTAATTTAAAAATGATTTATTGAAATCAAGCAAAATGTTTTAGTTTTTGTTAAGAGTAAATGTGCAAAAATATGCATAAAAATATGTTATATTAGTCATTGATATTTTAGAGTTAATTCTTCGATAGAGCTGAAATAATTTTAAGGAAATTATTATAAATGCTCATTGAGAATTCTAGATCCTTTAACCATAGATAAAAGGATTGTTGTGAATATAGTTCACCAAAAGCAATTTATTCATGTGTACAAAGATATTTAAATTTGAATTAATAGCACAGTAAATCTATTCTAATTTGCAAAGATGTATGGAGGACGTGTTTTTTTATATTTAAAATAAAAAGAAACGACATAGATTATTTTCAAGTACCTAAATTTTAATATAATAGTTAATTTGTAAATTAGTTGAGACGTCGTGTTTTTATATACATTCTATATATTTAGTTTGTCTATTTTGAGCATCGTTGCTTAGCAGCAACCCCAAAACATATGTTATTAAATAAAACATTAGGGAATACCCAATGAGACTAAATGACATGGATAGTGAAACATAGAAAAACACATTAAAGAAGACCGTAAGAGAGGGAACAAAAAAAATTTGAAAATTGTTTTCAAAACTTTTGATTTGAATGTTGAACGTTTCCGTTACTAAAACAATAAAAGAGATCGTCTTTTTTTTTCGAATTTTATAAATCTTTAAACTTTCTTATTTTAACATACATTATAAAGGTTTATAGTTTAATAATAAAAACGACTTACTAATATATATGGTAAATTTTCAAAAATTGAAAGCATATTTATTCAATTAAATGTTTGCTTTTCGATAAGAAATTGCCTTATCTAGTTCCCAGACAGGAACCTAAATTGCTATAACTTAATTAACTTAACTACTTTATGGAAAGAGCAATTTTCAAATTTTTCTTGGACATTTTTCTTCAATACATTCTTGGTAAAGATGTGACGATGTTTCCTAAATAAATTTGGCAAATATAAAGAAAAAACATTAAAAATCGAATTCCTTCAAATAAAAATACATATATTTCTTTGTTTTTAAGGAAAATTAAACATTTGCTTCTTTTATGACATACATTTAATAAAGCGTTTTTTGAAATAGAAATTCTGTTTCCAATTCTGTTTTGAGTAGAAAGTTCACATTGTTTCAGTTTGAGTCCAAATTCAGTCTTGTACATATATATATATATATATATATATATATATATAGTAGATATTTTTTATTTTTATACCCTATACACGGAGGAATAGATTCATGCTAACAGTACCATAGTGTTGTTTTATATTAAGTCAACCTATTGAAGGATTGATTGAATAGGTTTAACAATTGTAAAAATAAAAAATGACTTACAAGAGATAGTAAAGCGTACAAAAGAGCGTAATAACTTGTGAAAGTTTGTCTTAGTTAAAAATTGTCCAAGTATAAAGGGTATTTTTTTTTATTTATAAATTTTGAAATATTAATAAAGAGAGAGAGAAAGGGAACACGGGATAAGAAAGGGAAAACGGGAAGAAAAAACAAACTACCTTTTTACACAAAACAGTGCAGCAAAGGGTGAAATTTCTGTCCAGTAACTTCCCTAAAACTTTTCTCTTTCAATACTTGATGGAAGGAAAGACATTTTGCTAAGTTTGTAAAAAAACGAGCCCTCTGAGGAAGATAAAGGGAAGATACGCGCGTACAGTCAGTGACATAATTAGATCCCTTGAGGCAGCAATCCCAGTTGACGTGTAAGGAGAAAGCAGCATTTTTATTCACGATAACTCACAATGAGATGCTGAAAAAAATGTCATCTTCCAGCGCGCTAGCATCCATCCGCATTAATCGAGATAGGCCACCATGAATTGTGGGAGCTCGTTTGGAAACTGCTGTAGTATATTGTACATAAATTTCGCGATAGGAAAAAGATGGAGCAAGTCCTTTTAGTAAGCGTACTTTTTGTTTCTCGATAAAAAATTTGAATACGCAGCATTATAGTCTCCAAAATAGTAATAAGTTAGTATCTGATTGTACAAATTTAAACATCCTTCGAATCAATGAAGAATCTGAAATGAGTCTCCACAATCTACGAAGATAGTTATAGAAGTTTGTTCTCGTACTCATCAAAAGAGTACTGGCTTAAAAATCTTCACATAGGCTGTAGATTAAAAGCTACGCAAAACTAAAAAAAAAAATACAATTATTTACTTTTTCTAAAAAACCATGCTTTGTGTTTGTAAAAGTAGTATAGTTTACTATTAATAATGGATTAAAAATTTATCCTCCATCTGGTATAGTTTTCATTTATCTAATGGGCTGCCAATTATCAACCAAACCTTTGCAGACAAGGCAAGATTCCCCAAATGTAAAAGCCATTGCAGCGATGGCACCATCTAGTGGCTGCTCTCGCTACCCAATTTGGACCATTGAATCAATTTAATTCAAGCTCTCATTGGATGCTAAATATTGCCAAATTTTAGTTTTGCCGAGAGTTTTAGAGCAAAATTGACATTCAAGGGATCTTTTACATATGTGCCTACGATTTTCACATAAAGAAAATCTATCGTCTCCAGCCAGGATCGAAACCGCATTCTAGGACTTACAAAGTGGATACGCTACTTCTAAGCCACCGAGTTGACATCCGATATAGTGGTTAGTGACTCTGAGAGCTGTTTTGTAAGGTATAAGTTCGAATCCTAATACAGCCATGGATGTTTGTAATTGCCTGTGTGGTATGAGATCGAGCCGCCTCTCAAAGGGTTGGTGGTAGGGGAAGAGAGGTAGGCCAGGCCTCTTCAGGTTGTTTTCCCTCAAAACTGGGGTGGAAGCGAACCAAATCATACTGTCACCAGTATTGTGCTCAAAGCTGCGGATATCGACAGACATAAAACTAGTCCCTTGCTACGATGAATTTCTTATACCTCTAATAGACACTGTCTTGATCAGGTGGTATTAGAAACAACACAGTGAAAACATTAAATATTTAAGCAGCTTTAACTACACATTATAGATATTATAAAGGTAAATTTCTTAAGTTATGTATGGCCGTGTATCAAAATTTTGAGATTCGTCGCCAATACCCTCGTGTTACTACTGAATGTGACATTAATAAACAATTAATCAATCAGCTAAAGTACTTGCATATGAAATCCATGCATTGTATTAAAAGAAAGTTATCTTAAATTATTCGTTCATTTTCACATAATTTGCTTATTCATAAAATTGAGTCCCAAATAATTATAAAGCAGAAATTAATATAAGTTATTAAGTACTTATATAGTAGCATGATTTCTTGTAATTAACTATTGATCATTTGACCGAGAATGGAAGTGAGGGGAGCAGATGTCTGATTGATGAGGAATCAGTTTGTAGCAGGATAATCAATTTTTTATTGCATTTAAGAGACGCCCCCTCCCCGAAAAAAAAAGCAAAAGACAGGTGCGTGCGGTTGCATGGTTTTTACAGTGAGCGGCGCGAATTTTCCAGAGAATCTCGGCTTTTATACAAAACACAGACCGGAAGCTTAAAAACTCACATGATTTCCGAGGACGTCTCTTCTGATTGGTCCAGGTAATCGGATGATGTTCATTGTGTAATTCTTAATTTAAGTACGCTGAACTTTTAATTTCAAAAACAAATTTATGATGATATTTACGTTATGCGGGTAATTAGCAGTTACTTATTTATATGAAGTCCTGGTAAGTCAGGACCATTAAAAATTAAAAAAACTTGAAAGATGAAATTAACGTGAATTATTACATATATGTATTACAATTAATTAATTGATTAATTTTGTATAAATTCTAATTAAACATCTCTGAAAATAATTTTCTGACTACACCTTTTCTTCGAAATGCTGTGTATTATTTTGTAAAAGTTTAATTATATTATGGTAAAGTCAGATTGCACAACGAAATATAATAAGTCATTTCCCAAAAAATATAAAGAGTTAACTAGATTGTGGTCTTTCAGAAAATCGATAACCCGTGCAATTCGCTATATAAGTTAAATATTTTATAAAATTTTTTGAGCTCTTTACATCTTTCTCCTTTTCTAAAATAATTTCACGTAAACGCATTTACCGTAAAATAGTTTATTTATAATTGAATTTCTGATGCCGAATATAATATTATATTCATAGTTTCATCGAACCTATCATAATCAGAGGATATAGTTTGATATGTATTCAGTTATTATTATTAAAAAGAAAGTCATTTTTATCAACATCTAAGATAATATCTAAAAATAAAATAACCACTCAAAATTGAAAATTAACTGAATGGAAGAGATCGTATATATAAAACATCCTTACAATATTTTTGTTAGAAAATAATCACTGAAAAAGCATTATTTTAAATAATTGTTTCTTATTTTAAAAAACATATTTGCAAAAAATAAGTTAATTCTTTAAAAAATATTCTAGTCTCTCTCTTTCTTTTTCTCAGATTCACAAACCCAGAAAACTTACATTTGGATAACACAAAATAATAATTCAAAGTAATAAAAATTTTTAAGAGAACGAGATTTTTTTTTAGAAAATGTTTCAATAAATAACAACTTATTGCATACTTTTGAGCCGGGAAGGAGAGTAAAAACATTTATTTTATAACTAATCGTTAAAATATCAAAGCTTCACAAAAATAAATGACATCTACGTATATACGTTCAATACTTACATAACGGTAACGGTTATACATTTACATGGAACCTTAGAGAAATCTCTATTATCCACTCAATCATAATAAGTTGAAAAAAAAGAATAATTTGTTGAAGTTACATAAAGATATAAACCAGTCCACACTGAGTGCAGCACAACAACGTTGGTGGAGGGAAACCACTCATCCAGTTGATTTAGTTTCTGTTTCGCTTTAGGAGAAAATGACGTTACATCTCTGATAACCAAGCCCGTCTTTCAACCGGCTGTCGCATTTCGACGGAACGAGGGAAGAAAAGGTAATTTCTTTAATATCAAAGATTAAAGAGAATATTTTTTTTAAATCCATTACTCATTACCTCTTAAATAACCGCGTGCGGATATTGAAAGGAGTTTAAAAAAAACACACGATTGATGTAAGAATTTCCTAATTTGTATCAAGACATTCTCACCCTTTTTAGAGTTGGAAAGTGTTGATATGAGGGATTAAGGACTGCTCTAGGTCTCTTAGAAGAGCTAGGGATAGAATTATCATAAGCCGGGATTTCTCTGATGGATTCATTTGAAATCTGTAGTAACTGGTTGAAAAAATTTCTGATTGTTTTTTAAGGAAATCAAGAAGCGAATACTTACATATTACAGTAAACATTGTTTTCGTGTTAATGCCAAGGATTGTAATTGGGCAATATTATACAAATAACAACAAAACTGTTCGAGTAAAGGGATTAATAATCCATGATTAAAATCTTCTATGAAATGCATTTAAGGGGTATGCGAACATGTTGGAAAAGATCAAATTCAGTCAAGACACATATTTTTGTTTTTTATTTTATTGAATAGAGCTATCTTTTAACTTTATGAAATATACACTATTTTGTTTCTACACTACCTAGAGGCCAAGTTACAATCAATTTTATAAAGTTAGAAAAACCGGAAGTGGGGTTTTGATCTACCAGAGAAGTGGGCATATATATATATATATATATATATATATATATATATATATATATAAACTACTCAAAATCTATCATGGCGAGTCTGATAACTCAAAATATTACGAATGTATTTCGATAAAACTTTTTTAACTTGATATTTACGTTATTTTCTAGAGAATGTACTAAAATATTTCTTTTTGTATGAATACTTTTTGAGTTATGGCTTGTTATCTCATATGGTTTTATATGGCTTGTTGGTCTCATAAAAAATTTAATATTTCTTATAATGTTTACTCAATCAGCTCTAAAATTTTCAAATTTTAATAAAAAAATAAAATTTTAGTACATTTTCTAGATAAATGCATCTAGTTTGTTTTCGTAATACTTTTACTAATATATGTTTATTGCTTTTTTCTCTAACTGCTTTGAAGTTCTTCAAAAATATTGCTAAAATTTCACTTATAGTTGTGATTTTTGTAAAATTCAGGTTATTTAATTTAAATTTTGATAGTTAAATAGTAATATTGATTGGTATTGAGTCCTAAAAGAGCATTTATAATGTTTTAGTATGCTATTTAGTTAAAAAGTACTCCGAACGTGTTCGGATACCTTAAAAAATTTACTAATGTCACTTTATAAAATTTTTGAAAAAATGATTTAAAAATATTACTTTTTCATAATTATAAAAGGGACTCAAAATCGAATGTAGATAAAAACCTTTCCTAATCCTGACTTTGTCTGAATGCAATTTAAGTGGCGTTGCAAAGAAAATGGTTTCGTACCCCTAGGTACTTACTTTCCACCCTATGTCGATCGATACCATTAAATTACTCTGGCAGAGAAATATCCTTTCGTAAGCTATTATCGGAGATGCGAAATACAATCCTCTAGCGAGGGTGGGATCCTAGTCAAAACATCTCTGAATGTCCTCTTCCCTAGAAACCGTTGGCGATTTCCTCTTTCTGTTATCCTTCTCAGCGATTGAAAGACACGCACAGATGCTTAAATGATCCCTTGAGAAAACGAAGACTGGCCTTTCATTGCAATATACCGTTTATCCCTTGTTTTTATGGCCCTTAGTGGGAAATGTGTTAGTGCATTAATGTTTTCCTTTCAATTTCTGTATCTGAAAAGTATTTTTCCGTGGTATAGATTCAGTGTTAGGCCCCCCGGTACTATTGAAGCACTGGGTATACCAGAAAAACTGATATTTATAGTTATGATTTGTCTCCTGTTGGCGTCATGAATCCTTTAAAAGGTATTTATTCCTTTGTTGCAATTTTAACAACATGTTTCTCTCTCGAATAAGAATTTAGTTTTTAATGCTGAATATGATAGGATTTTTTTTAAATGTTTGACATTCAGTTATTTACTCCAATGTTAATAGATTACGAGACACTATCTTAATAAGATACACCAGTGTTTCTCAAACTGTGAAGCTCACCCCTCTAGAGGGCGTGATAACCCTAAATGGGGGGTGCGGCATATCGAAAAATTTAAAATAAAAGATTATTTAAACAAATTAATTTACTGAAAAGAAGCAAAGCAAAATATATTCTGTCACATTTACATTGATATAATATACTTTAAAAAATGTATCAGTACTGTACAATGTATTTGATAATTATCTATACCAAGGTAAAAACAGGTTTATTAATTTCTAGTGACTTCCATGGGCTTGTCATATACAAAATTATACACAAAATTTAATACTTATCTTGATAATTTGTACGCCTTATAATTAAAGTCGCATTGTAGCTTTTTAGCATCATAGTATATTATTATTGCTTTCAATATATTGTTATACAGAGAGGGGCCCGAGGAAAATTATAGTTGAAAATTGGGTCGCAAACATTGAAAGTTTGAGAAGCACTGAGATACACTGATGTTCAAAATTAAGAGAGTTTATATAAGGTAAACTGCGCACAAACATGGGCACTAAGGTAATATGGGCGCATTTAAGCATATATCCATATTACACGTAATATTTTTCAGTTGTGGTACATTCATACTGCGGTGTTGGCAATGCTCAAATGTCATGGGAACTGTGTGATTTATTTGTGTTATTGTGTGCTTCAAACAGAAGCACAAACGGACCATTTCTATTTTATGAAGTTTTTGTTACATTTTAGTTATCTTACTTAAGATATAACACGCACACAAAATTATTCAATTTTACATGAAGCCTATAAATGGCTGCAATCATGTGAGTGTAGTACCGTTGGTGAGAGTGGGTGGGTTCATTTTTTCACTTTTCAACAGCAGTAATGCCAACTATTGGATAATGTCACTAGAGCAAATATGGGCATTAAGATTAAGGGTAATATGGGCAGTTCCGAAATGTTATGAGGTTTTCTCTTCATGGGGCAACTCAATTGAGATTGATTATTTGATGCTCTTACAATAACCATTAGGTTATATATGCTTCCGAATTATGGGGTTATACTGCTACAAAATAAGTGACCAGAATACAACACCCCAATCATTTGCATAAGTAATGCTTTCCAACCCTACTCTCGGATCATCCCCTCGTCCTAAACGTCCTTGAGTTCATTTCTTTTCATAAACCATTCTTCCTTATAATAACTAAGGCCAAGCTACAGCATCATGCAGCTCATCTATTGTCACTACTGAGTTCTCGCAGTCAGTAGCATCACTTTTGGAGGAGCTAAATCCAATCCAACTCTGAAAAGAACTCCAACTCTGGAAGGTTTTTGAGAACACAAAGTTGCCATTGGAGATCATAGAGAAGATGTAGAGCAAAACGGCGAGGAACAGTAAGTTCCAGCAAACTCAATGCTTACTGCATTTGTCCTGTTTGTGGTGCTAGCTATTATGAGGAAAATCGAAGATAAGAATCGGTGCAATGTTGTGGATATTGCTCATCTTGGTTCTATAAGGAATGTGTCCAGTTAGATTGTGACTCCTTCTATTGTAATGAGTATAGTGTGTTTGATACAAGTGCAAGTTCACATTAAGTGTTGTTTTTCTTTAAGTTTATAATAATTTGTGTTCATTTTATAGTTTATCTAATTTTCCCCATTCAATTATTTTTAATTTGTAGATAAAAACTTTGTCTTTTTTTACTGATACATCTTATTCAATAAGGTTTAATTTTACTTCTTATCTTTACTTCTTATGTTTGGCAAACATATAATTTGTGTAAAAATGCATTTCTGTATGGAAAATATAAAGGTATAAAGATGGCATTTTCTCTTATCTTTTTTATAATGCAATGGTCCATATTTTCAGCAATTGTGCCCGTATTTCCTAAAATATTAGTCAGATATGGGATATTGGAGAATTTGTTGCGGAGCCTCTTTCTCCACGTAGCGACAAGAGTTAGAGGTTTGTTCGTATTCCATTAGAACGACCATAGCAAAAAGTTTGAAATATCTTAATTTCGGAAAAATGGAAAGTGTTTAGTGCAGTATATTTTAAATTAAGTGTTTTAGTGCCATATGTACTAAGTTATTTCGCAAAAAATACTGGGAGAAAAGCAAAACTAATGCTGCAAACAAAGATGTCATTTTTTAGTCAATTATATAAGTGTATATGAGGTACTACATGTAGCCAATTACATTTAGAGGAAAATTTTCTGCAAGCGCACGTGCTAATTTCCACGCATCATTTATCATGGGATAAGGAACATCAATATTGGAGAGCAGTAATAATTAAATTAGGAAATTAAAAGAGAGAGAGGTAGCCTAAGCACTGATTCTTGAATTACATGCATTCCGGAAAACTTAAGACCTACTACATGTTCTCCAAAATCCGAGAAAGTGACTGATATAGCAAGGAAGGTTGGATGGGGTTTTCTAAATAATCACGTTGCACTGGCGTACAGATATCTTTGTCTTTGACGGAGAATCTGCGACTCTTGTTAGGTATAGGGAAAAAATCTTCGAATTTGTTCCCCGTTTCCCTACTAAGTATATCTGGGATGTTTTGGGAAAGCAATAAAGCAATTTGCTTTTCCCTTGTCAGAAAAATCAAAGCCATGAAAACAGCATTGTTGGAGAAGTGGAATTGATTTCACCGGAACTCATAAGCTATCTCTCTCACAGCAAATATTCACATTGTGAAAGTTATATAATTGTTAAAAGGGGGATTATACTCTTAATTAACTCACATTTTTGTTCCTTCTTGTATCCTCTGTTTTAGGCTTCCCTGCTTAATTTTCAAAACAAGAAAAATGTCTAATACTTCCGCAGTTCATCAGCTAAGAGTACGAAATCTCGTAATTTTGAACACCGATGTAGAGGTGTCATAGTGCTGTATTATACCAGTCAGTATTTCAGCTATATCAAAACAAATAAATGCCGAAGAATTGTTTCCATTTTTTATTTCTTAGGGACTTTCTAGAAGGAGTTTTTAAAAGAAAACATCAATAATTATTGAAAATTAGTTTTTTGAATTAAAAATTAGATAGTATTTTTTTTCATTGAATCGTTATCTTTTTTTACTTTAGTACAGTTTGATAAATTTATTTGGCATACATTCATTTTGAATCATTTATCCTCTTTTAAACTAGTTGCATTCTCTTTTGATCTTAGCAAGATCATCAGTTTAAAAAGAGAGCCACACCTTTCATATGGTGCTTCCTATTTTCTTACTCATAATTATTATTTAAATAAAGAGAATCACCTTATTTATATAATCTGTAAGTTTCCAATCCAAAAGACAAATACAAATAAGTCGCTTCAGCTGAATTTTTATTCTTCATTGACCTGTGTATTTCATTAAGATTCTTCATGAAAAACTTAAAGGATAGGTAGAAGGCTTTGTTGATTTTGATAACTCGATAAGCAATATATGATGTGTCTTTCTAACATTAATGGGAAATTTCATAATTTTGAATTTAAATTTATTTTACAGCAAATACAAATTAAATATATTTATACACCAGTGCTTTTTCCAGTTATAGAGGAATATTTTGCTGTCTTTGCTTTCATGTCCTATTATCTTAATCAAATTGGCAAGAGCTGTGTATGAAAGTATTGATATCAAAACTTATAAAATGAACTTAAAAAGCCAGCCATATTAGTTAAAGACACTATTCATTCGTACAAAATGATGCTGTGTTTCAAACTGTTAAAAATTCTACTAGAGTAAGCGTTTCAATAATAATTTAAAATTTACAAAGAAATCTAGCAATATAAGTTTTCAATTTTTATTTGTAGTTGAAATTATTCAATGATCATGTTTCTAAAAAGAACTATGAAAATAAAAATAAACTAAAAATATACTATCTCAATTAAAATGTGAACTCTAGGAGAAATAAAAAAATAACTATCTTTATCAGAAAATCTCTTAATGAAAGAGAAAAATCAGATTATAAAATGTTTCTCTTACATTTTAGAAAACTAAAAATTGAGCAAAAGAAATTTTTAATGTGCTTAATGCAAAAATGTCTAAATATTTGAAATAATGCAAATTATCAAGTTTTTTTGTTGTATAAAGTGTCAATACTTGTGTAATTATTTTAATACATGATTTGTGAAAAACAATTCCGCAAAGTAACCCAATCCACAGAAACTAGTTGCATGCATTCAAAGAAAATTCTTCATTGTTAGAGAATCTAAAGTTTTTAATCACTAAAAAATTTTTGGTAAGAGCTGTCTAAAGTAAAAAAAAATTAAATTATCTCTTTTTTTGTTTTCGATTCAGTTGATATATATAAATATATTCTTTCATTTCAACTACACAGATTCCTTTATTTGAATCCAAACTATACATTCAACTTAAGTCATTCCATTCAGTTTCCTAAAATCTATTTAATTTTTACTGAATATTTATTCTCTTCTGGTACACATTCAGTTTTTTTCTCCTAAATTTTTGCCCCAAAATTTAACTTATTATTTTATACAAAGTATCGTTCCTTTGATGTGCAAGAAAGGTAATTACTTTATAACTTGTATATATAACAAGAGACTTTATTCACAAATTCCTTTATAATAGGGCATCTAAAATGAAAATTTTAATACATCATTTTCCCTCTCAAGCTGAACTTTTTCATTGCTAAAGGAATAGAGTTAGAGTAAAGTTATGATATTTATTGAAGCTGAATTATCACAAGAAATGCCAAAGAATATCTGTATCGAATGTCTATATAATTAATTTTTAAAACCTAAGTTCTAAAAATTATTTTCATTTTTAAACAGAATCTCCGCATTGTTACAAAAGAAGGAGAAAAAAAACTTGATAGGAAGTATTGCTCTGTTAAAATATATGATTAATTATTTCTAAATTGTAAAATTGCACCATAACCTAATTTTAACCTTACTGATTAACTGGAATTTAATTGTAATTATAACATATTAAATTGAATAATGTCATTTCTTAAAGTTTGAATAAATTAATTACATGTTTCATGCATTTCTGTTCTTTTTCCTGAAAAGGTACGTTGTAAGGTATATAAATACCGATTTCTAAGTAAAAGTAAAATTTTATTTAGAATTTTTTCAGTGGGCAGTCATAAAAATTCACTGAATCAGTTAATCAAATGGAATTATTTTTATAGCCAAAATTTCAAGTGATTTTGTTTTAACAATTTTCTTAAAATTCCTAGATAATATAAAATGTACTTTTAAACTAATGCGTGCGTCACAAACGAAAACTAAATATAAACTGTTTTTAAAGATAAATTTTTTAAAGGTTCTGTAAGTAAAATGAAATAGTTTTAAATAACAACCCATTTTTTTTCTAATTCTCTCCCAGTGTGTGTATGCATATAAAACTATTCATAGAAAATCGCGAATCAATTGAGGATAAATCTTCTAATCATAGCATGGTATTTCATCCTTTCCTCATAAACTCATGAAACTTCCAGTGCAAATATGAAGCTTTTCCATCTATTCATCATCGGAACCCACTTCCGAAGATCCCGAATTAGATATCACGTTTACTAGACCGGACTTTCGTTCCAAGGCAATTGATTTATGCTCAATTTATTCCCGAGACCGAGGGGGTGTATTTCAAAGGCTAACCCCGCAGCGTAAATCCTGATTGTGACAAGTACGGGTTGGAGAAACAATCTCCCGAGAGACAAATATACACCACATAGACTCATCCCTAGCTCAATACAAAACACACGCTGTGAAGTGATCGATAGAAGCTGACTTAGCTACGATCTGTCCACCTGGTATAGGGGTAGGGGAATGAAACTTCCTGAACCCAGACACCCTTCTTTATTGAAAGGTTCGAGTTCAAGCGAGAGCAACTTTTTGTCTTACTTAATTGAACGAGGAATAGTGAGCATCGTAAATTAAAAACCCTCTCATTTTCTCTAAGCGATCTAATTACGTGTCGAAAAGATCATTCGAGCAAGGATTAAGGGTAATTTTCTAAGGAAAGGTGTTCTTCCGAACAAATTCTAGCGGAGATAACGTTTCGTAAAAAGTTGACGCGTTCGTTGCGAACTAGCGAGTATTGAAGCGAGAGCAGGAAATCGTTCTTCACTTGAATTAAACATTTTAATTATAAGGAAAGCGTGTAAAAGAATCGATGTAAATAATACTCGTATTTTCTGAATTTTATTCTGAAATTTAACAGTTTTGGTTTTAGCAAAATTTCACGGAAATGCGTATAAATAGATTCTATCGCGAAAGAGGATGTTTTGATGTGAATTATTCTCAATATATGTGTTAAAGAAATATAAAGAAAAAATACTTAAATAAAAGAGAAATTTTTTAAAGAATATCGATTCAAATAAAGTATTATTTAACATCAGAATCTAACAATAGTACTTACGAAAGAAACTTTGAGATTTCACTTTCTTTGTAATGTCATTCTCAGATGCTTACGCAAAATTTTTTCAAGTAAATCCACTTTTTAAAAACATTTGCTAAATATCAAACTGACTATAAGACAAAAGAAAATATTAAATTACATAGTAAATGAAAAATAATTTTGGTTACTTTAACCGATAAAATATTATCTGAATAAAATACATTGGTATTTAAAATTAAGAAAATTTTAGCTTGTTTGATTATCTTTAGAATAATTGCAAGAATTTTAATTAAACTAATTGTTTATATATAGGTTGATACAATAATTAAAAAAAACGATGTAATGGTTATATATGGAATGCATTATCATGGGCACTGCTCACCAGCGCAGGAAAATCTAAAAGAGGGGTTACAATATGAAAAAAAGATATGTAGGGAGTATTGTCCCCTTTTACAGTTATAAAGTCTTCACAACGCGAATTCATGCTGAAAATTAATCAATTTATTGAGTCCATAAAGTTTTCCATTTCCCTTCTCCGTCAGACCTGGTTTTGGACTCTAAATGAATCTGAAAGTAAGAAAGCAGGTTACAACTGCCCTTTTAAGAGAAAAGTTAATATGTTCCATAGAATTAAGGAAGATCTGATTGACTAATTCATCCAACGAATATCCACACTTTCCAGAAAGTTGTCACATCCATATTAACCCTACGTAAGCGAATTCATTCATGGAAAGGATATCAGAGCTAACTGCACCTCTGAAAAGGCGAACATACACAACCAAGGTTTAATCTGTATACCTCACAACAGTCATGAAACCTATATGAAAGGTATAGAGGTATGTGTGGTAGTCAAACATGATACCTGCCCATAACATCAAACCTCAGC
The DNA here is from genome assembly GCA_019973975.1 of Trichonephila clavata. Lineage (NCBI taxonomy): Eukaryota > Metazoa > Arthropoda > Arachnida > Araneae > Nephilidae > Trichonephila > Trichonephila clavata. Next base: position 36,593 of record BMAO01012558.1, on the reverse strand, counting down.
TGCCTAATGGTTTTCCTTGAAATTCTGTGGACATGTAGGGGTCTTGGCTCTCTCTAGATAACAGTACATCTAGAATCAATATTTAGGCTGAAACAAAGCATATCAATAAATAGCAATGCCTCCCCTGATCCCTGCTCCAAAGCTAAAAATAAAGCCTTTTATGAGTCCCTGTGAACCCACTCCGCCTGTAACGTTATTTTCATGTTCTATATGGTTGTGGGAGGATGAATGCGAGTGTAAATAGACCTCCCAAGAGCATCCAAAGTATGCTCTTTAAGGGTAAGGTCTGGGGAATTCACTGTTCAATCCATCTGGCGAATATCTTCTCTTTCCAGAAGTTCTTCGCTCCTTGGAAGGCGAATATAGGGCTCCAAGCTTTCATCCGCATACCTAGAAACAGTAACAGAGCCTCTTCGAAAAACACGAACCTCTGTAGGCTCATACGTCTTTCTCATCATCTCATGCCTTCTCAGTCCTTCAAACCTCTACTTCCATAGTTGTTTTCTTCTCGGATGTTGAAGAACATGTAGCGAATGCTTATTTCCTTCCAGAGGAAGGAACATTCAGAAACAGTAGTTATTGGATGCATCTGAATACATTGGCGAATGTAAGTCTCCCACTAATTCTTGTTTCAAAGTTAATGTTCTCTGCAGCAATCTAAACGATGTCTTCTGTGAGTAGATGTGACCGGGATGCAACAATGCTGTTTTTTTTTTTTTCAAATAGATTTCTCTCGTGTAGCCTTCTTGAAGTAACATCCCATGAAATTTGGATTCCTGCGGCCACAGAAAGTTCACCAGATTGCCAAGAAGCTGTTTCAATCATGTCACGCCATGCTGTAACAGACAAATATCGAATATCTATCTTCATTCCTTGTCGTGGTCCTTAGACGTCTTTACCAACCTTCTTCCATGGATCTGGTCTCATTCAATTGTCTTCGTAAAATGGACATGATGCTGAGTGTTATTAAAGCTTCTACCAATTTACACTTGTGACTACCCTACTTCAAATCACCCAATTTCCTATACCATTTTCTTACTTAAATATTGGAGGTCATTTTTTTTAATTATATGCATTTGAATTTCGCTCTCAATTAAAAAAAATATCTTGAAACATATCGAAGTGCAGAAACGAAAGAAAAAGTAGGAAATTTGACGTTAATTTATCAAAGCACTTTCATCAAAACATTTCCTTCCTACACGCACCGTAAATTAAGGGGTCTGTCTCCGATTGATATCATGTTGTTTGATAGTGTGGCGTGTTAATGTAACTCTCACTCATTTACCCGTATATGTATGCTTACGGAATCGACAATAAAAGTGTGTGTGTTTCTCCTTTGTTCTTATTTTTCCTCATTGAAAAACTTTATTATATATTTTTATTATCTTAATTAAAAATACCAGTACAAAATCATAATGAAATTTAAATAACTAGAATCAAAAGATATTTAATAACTTTGACTTTTAGAGTAAGAACAATCTCTTTACATAACTTGTCATACATGTATGTAATCCACTATACGAATATTTGTGTTAGAAAAGTGACAAACGTCCAAAAAATGTACTTAGAAAAGGAAAAAATGTAATATATGAGACGGCATTCATAAATAGAAAAGAATGAAAACTACATCCTTTGTAGGTGGACCACACCTACAACAGAATTTATGGCTTTCACAAAATGTGTAGCATATATTTTTGTTGAAGCATGTCATGTGGCTCGCTTTGTAACGAAAAACGATGTAAATATTTATCATTGTAAAGTACTTTAGTAAAAAATCTTATATATATATATATATCTTGTAGAGAGAAATTTTGATTATATATATATAGTTCAGCTTAATCTTTCAATGTATAATACATCGCACACGCATCAGCTTCTCAACTAAATATCTTATTATATATATAATATATAACTATAATATTCTTTCTTTATTGAGTAATTTTGAAATATTTATATAATTTCAAGTTTTTTTTATATTTTCCGTAATAAACATTTAGTACTCTGTAATAAATCAATTTCTCCTCGCTATATCCAATTTAATAAGAGCCTATGGGATATTTTTTGGCAAGTTTGAGATGGTACGTATACTCATATAATGTGTTTAAGTTACGTCATCTATATTGTTTATTTAAATAATTTTATCAAACTTTTCTCAGTATTGCTTTATTTTTTTTAAAAAGCTATTTCTCTTGCATTTTTTTCATAACACATATAACTATGGCACATCGAATGTAATATTTATCTAAATTTAAAAAGTTTATAGTAAAGTTGAAATGTATAGTATTTAAATAAACATATATATTCTACAGTCTAGGAATAGTTTTCATCGTTACTTATTAATATACCATTTTTCAATTCTAAGTTTATGCAGTACTTTACAGAAGTGATTTGATTCAAATTTACGTCACACTCGGAAGCAACAAGAGAGCTATTGGCGGAAGGCCCAAGGGAACCGAGCTCACCCGAAAGAGGTTTAGAGCTACAAAACGATCTCCCAGGAAACAACCAACCCCGCGTTCAATCTTTATTGAGAAAAATCATAGTATACATTTGACACGGTAGCACACATTAAGTTTACATATTATAAATTAAAGGTAAATGAAACGAAATACATGTTATTGCAAGGTACACACATACAAAGCTGAAAATAATAATAAAGAACATAAAGAGTAAGAGAAGGAAAAATAATATACACAACAAGGTGGCCATAATTAAACTGCAAGTGTTCAAGGGGTGCTGGAGAGAACACTACCGGGAATATTCCAGTGAAATGTGGTACCTACGCGTTTCAGAACATGTGCAAGTCAAATATGCAGAGAAAAAAAAATCGCCATTTTCACGTGATAGATGGCGCTTTGCCGTGTTTCAATGCTTCTCGACGGCATATATGCAAATTTTAAGCCCATTGAACAGTATAAAACTAGACCATATTGAATAATGGTCAATCATGACCCACATTCACCGGACCTTAATCCTTGCGATTTTTATCTGTGGGGACATCTGAAAGATATGGTTGGTTTATAGAGAACGACATGCTTCTGTTGCGGAATTGAAATCTAGCGTAATGAGACACGTGAGATGTGTTACAACAGAGATTTTAAATGCGACGGTGGACCATGCTGTTCTATGTTTTCAGCATGTGGTTGCATCTGGTGATTCGCATATTGAGCACATCATGTGATAATTTCATTGAATGAATAATGGTTTAATTGTTTTCCAAAGCGTCTTTATGGATTGTTTAATGTTTGATCTTAATTTACGTTAATTTTTGATTACATGATGCTGTTTAATTAACTGAAAATTTAATTACTGAAGCGAATTGTATGAAATTTTGATAAACTGTAATTGATGTTTTATATTATTAAAATGCCTCTTAGAATGTCATTATGCTCTGTCTGTCGGTTTTGGAAGTTGTATATGCCACCGATGATCATTAAAATATGGTACAGTGCCATCTATCGGGTGAAATTTTTGGTTTTTTTCTTTGCACATTTGACTTGCGCATGTTCCGAAAAGTGTAGATATCAAATTTCCCTGGAATATTCCCAGTGGTTTTCTTTCCACCACCCCTTAAACACTTGCAGTTTAATTATGGCCACCCTGTATATTATTCCAGCATTATTGCAAATACTTGACAGATTTAACGTGCTTCAGTCCCTCTGCACAGTGGGTCTTCAATGGCACTAAAGCTCCAACTCGCGACTCGACAACGCCAGTCACGATTTTCTGACCATGACCACTTGGCTATATATTGCGGTCCCTCTATTAGAGTTGTGAAAGATATCTAGAATTAACTTTTTGAATTTTGTTATAAAATTAAATTATAAATTTTTCTTAATAAAATAATCTGAATATGATAGTGTAATCATGAATTGACATTTCGTATTTCAAAATGTGCTCAAACTTCCTAAGAAATAATTGATTTTAAATACCACTAGATGAAACAAGCCGACCGGGTGGCATAGTTGGTTTGTCGCTGGCCTTCTGTACCCAAGGTTGCGGGTTCGACCCCGGCCCAAGTCAGTAGATTTTCATGATGCAGAAAATTGACAACGGTCTTGTCGTATGACCATGCGGCATGTAAAAAACCCCTTGAAGTGCCGCTTGGGTGCTCTCTCCTATATTAAATTCCTAAGCTCAATATCGCATCATCAAAGCTCAGGTGCCTCCATCTGGGGAGGAAACTGGGCGTCAAAATAACTTGCGGCAACTCGTGTCGCCTATACGGTGCCGCACTAAAAAGTGATATCAGCTCCTGGGGAATGAACTAGGTCTGAAAAGGTAAAAAAATACCAATACGCAGCCCCATTAGAGAAAAAAAAGAGATTTAAAGAAAAATATTTCCGATTCAAAAGATAATTTTCAATATTTTATTCAAAAACCTTTTATATTTCAATTATACTTCAGAGCGTTTTGTAAGTGAGGGGAAAAAATTTAAACAAATAAATCAAAATTTTATATAAATCTTGTAAACTAATTTTTTTTCAAACTCACAATCTTTTTCCACAATTAAAACTCACACTAATTTAATAGCCCTCCCCTCACCAATAAAAATATGTCTTTCTTAAATTCTTAATATAATAAAACTTATTCTCTCTCTTCACAATTTCGAAAAATCATTTTTCTGTGTCTCCCGCTTTATATCCTTTGAATAAGTTTCTCTAAGTAACTCGAAACTCAAATTTGATGTACAAGACTAAACTGTTGAGAATTTTAACCATTAAAATTTATAATGTATAGTAGCAATATACATGTTTTATAACAAATTTAAATAAACTATGAACTAAAGAAATTACGAAAAATTAGAATGAGATCCGACAGTAATTGAAAAAAAAAAATTTTCTCTTTTTCTTAAAATAATTTTTTTTAATATAAGCAGAGTAAAATATCAAAAATGAAAATATTTCTGTTTCACAAAATCCATTTTTTCCCATAAAACTCTTGACAAAATTCATGACAAAAAAAATCTTATTCTGAAAGTGAACTAATTATATATTATTTAAACAATGGAAGATTATTCTCAAAAGCAGAATAAGCAAATCAGTTAATAGACCCTTTTTTTGAAACCACAAATAAAAAGATTTATCTGTATGTTATACATATATATTCTTTAAGCGTAATCCATTGATTCACAATTGCCACTACAGCTTAAATACCGAAAGCCGTAGAGACAGAGTTTAGTTATGAACTTTGAGTTACCATAGTAACGAGTAATTAAGAATTGTAGCTAACAGCATCAAATTTCCATTGATTTTTCCATTACCCTTAGCATTCCGTAACTTTCGGTGGGTTCATTTCTGTAGCTGACGTGTACCGATAGTTGAGGAAAATTCGTTAATGATCGTTTCTATGGCTAACTTACACCCCAAATCATACCGCATTTACTTGAATTCGATTTGAGGCCAGCTGACTTACATCAAATTCGTCCTTACCCTATCTACCATTCGTGACCGTAACGGTCGCGAATGTTCTAAGGTCGATCCATTTTCGGCGCACCCTTTCCTGTGGTGAGCCGTGAATGGGATGATTCTGTCATATAAAGTAAGGGAAAAGGGAGGATCAAATTAGGGGGCAGAATTACCTGCTCTTCTAAAAAATGGCGTAATATGAACTATCACGTGCTGTCTCTAGATGAAAGGGTCGTTTGATGTTAGAAAATGCATTCAAGCATATGGGAGAAAGAATCGTCTGGTAGTGTTCAGGTGGTAAGAAACTATGCTCTTTCCTTTTCGGAGTGCTTCCAGCGGAAATGAAATTTTACTCGGATATCTTTGTCACTCTCCCCCCCCCCCCCTGTAGTTCAGAAAGAACTTGTTAGAGCGTGTCATTAAAAAAAAGGAAAGAAAAACTCCCAAGCAAGTTGGATGTGTGTGTGTGGTGTCATTTACAAAATATATCATTCGGCTTACGTCTTTCTATACACATTAAACTAATTCACGTGGAGATAATATTATAATTATGTAAAATGTAATTCCTTTCTTTAATTATCTTTTCCCCTGTTAAATATAAATGAAAATTGAATATGCAAAAATGGAATAAAAACATCTCTCTTTATCTATATGCATATATATATCAGTGGCGCACAAAAAGAGAGGTCCACGGGTCCGAACACCCTCCCTCCCTATAGCACTTGATTTTTTTCGATTGTTGATAATCCTATGTGTACAGTACGTGAAATTTATTGTTTGTATTATTAATTAATGCTAATTATTATTTCAAACACTAACTTTTTACTGTTTTTTTTTTGTTCGCAAAATTGACAAAACCAAAAGAATATGTTTGGCGGTGTAATGAGGTATGATACAAGAATCGTCCCCCTTCCTTGAAAATGTTTTGTGTACCACTGATATATGTGTGTGGTGCTGGCCGCTTTTGCAAAGTCACGTCTATTCTGGATCGTTTTACTCCATTTATGTCTAATTGTCGGAGCTATACTGTCTGGAGAGGCTTGAAGCAGACGATGCATGATACAAAAAAGGACGAAGAACCATCGTGTCTATTAATATTTATATATATATATATATATATATATATATATATATATATATATATATATATATACTATATGTATATATATATATATTATATGTGTATATGTATATATATATATTATATGTGTATATGTATATATATATTATATGTGTATATGTATATATATATATACTATATGTATATATATATATATATACATATATATGTATATTGTTTGGAGTAACTTTACCCTCAATTTCATAACCCAGAAAATTAATTTTAGTTTGGGCAAAGGCACATTTGGATAATTTCAATTTAATATTTTCCTTCTGGCAAAAATCAAAAAATGTCTAAAATGATTCCAATGTCCTTTTTCTGATGAAGAAAACACTATGATATCATCAAAATAATTGCAAGCAAAATCGATTTAATACTTAGTTTATATTCTTCGAATTAATTTATTGAAAATTTCAGGGGCTATTTAAATTCTAATGGTAATCTGCACCATTCATATGAGCCAAAGTTAGTGCAGAAAGCAAGCTTCTCAGTATCTTTTGAGTGAATCGGCACATGCCAATAACCTGAAGCTAAGTCTAAAGAGAAAAAAATTTTGCTCGAGCTAATATGTCTAATAAACTATCCATAAGAAGTAATCGTTCAGAATCCGCTTTATATAAAGCATTTAATTTTCTGAAATCTATTCAAAGCCTGGTCTTTTTCCTTTGTCAAGTTAAAAGCTAAAGTTACTGGAGCTAAATAGGGATTATTACTTTTTTTAATTAATCCAGCTTGCAATAATTTCTCAATGATCCTTAATTTCTTTTTCCTCAATAGGAGAAGTACGATAAGGTCCGAGATGAACTGGTAAGTCAGATTTGAGTACAATTCTTTGAGGTTCAATTCTTAGTTGACCTACATCATACTTGTGTCTTGAAAAAAAATTGAGTCATAATGTAAAGTATTTCTCTTAACTCACACCTGTCCTCTATGCCAATCTGCGGTTGAACATTTTGATTCTCAGAGATCTGAGAATGAGGAGGAGTTGTCTTCGTTTCTTCGTTTATATGTATAGAATATTTTTGCTTGTATTTATTTATTTTATTTACATTATTTCCATTTTATTTTATTTGTAAATGACTACAGTCAATAGTAAGTTTAAATTTTGACATTTCTGGTAGTCCAAGTATAAGATAAGGCAAAGTATGATCTACAACATACATTGTCACTAATTGAGAAACATCACCTATTTTTTAAGAAAAAGAACATGTCTTACGCAGGTTAATTGTAACCTGGGTTTGTTGTACAATTATGCTTTGAACATTATTCTTTTTAAGGGGTGTTTAATAACAAAATAATGTAGTATAATGGAGATAGTTGAACCGGGGTATCAAAGATACATGGTAAGGGCTTGTTTTTAAAATATCCAGGTACTTCCAATAATTGTCAAATTCGGGATTCTTCGGTTGGTAGCTTAACATTTGGAAGCACAGGAATTAGAGAGGGTACTTGTACTGCCGATAGTCTGCATGGACAAGTTTGACATTTTGAATCCTCTGGCATTCGCAAAATATACACGGGTTAGGTGGAAAGTTACTCTAAAAGTGCATTTTTGGTCTGTTAAATGTTCTAAGCGTTTGGTTAAGAAACAGGCTTTGTGTGAATTTATTTGGTCTAAAATGTCTAGGCTTCCAATTTTAATAGTTTTCCATAGGAACATTAAATCTTGTGTTCTAGAATTAGAATTACTAGGATTTTCAACTTTGTTCTGTTCACTATTTTGAATTTTTAATAAGTTAATCACGGTTATCGGCCCTTCTGTTGGGTTACTAAGAGGATTTATAGAAAGTAACTCCCTTAAATTATTGGGTAAGCTATCTGTTAATCCTTTTAATATCATAGATTTGGGTAAATTTAATTGTCTGCCAATTTTAAATTTTTCATGGAAGTATTGAGCAATTTCCTTTCCATTAAAAGATTTGTGTGAAATCACTTAAACTATAGTTATATACAGGGCAAGATATTTTTCTGTTAAGGAACGAGTGAATTCCTCCCGATTGTTAACTTTGTCATAACAATTCGTGAAATCCGTTGGCACAGTTCTATAAATAGCTAAGTATATTGTCAATTTTCCAAGAATCATCTAGGTTCAATTCTTGACATTTATTATTAAAATATTTTAACCATGAAATTACTTGTATATAATAATTTGGATCAATAGATATTAACTGAATTGTTTGATTTAAATGGTTATCAGAAGTTTGAGCTTTGATTTATCACTTGTTTCCATCATATTTGCTTTTTTTACCATCACGTAAATGCATTAAAAGTTTTACAAATTGAATAATTGAAATTAAAATTTACACAGAAAAACAGTATCAAAAAGTTTTACATATAAACAAAAAATCGCAATTAAAATAGTTATAGGCAAAGGAAATCAATGCAATTGAAACAATACATAAACCAAATCGTATAAATGTACCAAAATATACCAAATCAAATAAATGTACCAAAAAATATACCAAATCAAACATTAACTTATTATGAATGCAAATCAATTATAATAAATTAACCATAATAGAATTCTAAGTAATTATTATGTTACGAATTTAAAAGAACTTAACTTACTTACTTGAAGCACTGGAATCTATAAAGCGCAAAATTTTAATTTTTGAAGAACAATAATATTGAAGAATTCCTTAGATTATTCAAGATGAAGTGCTTGAAAAGTTTTTTTTTTTTTTTTTACACTACATACGCTTTTTGGAATTTGAAGAAACGTACTTGTGAAGACTTCTGTTCTGTTGATTATCACAATAAAGTGTTAGGAGAAACTTTATGTACACACAAATAATTAGACCTCTGTTGATTATCACAATGAAGTGTTTGAAGAAATTTTCTTTTAGATAAGCCAAATTACGATCTGTGTAGTAGTATAATTTTTTTTATGTTGCTCTCTTATTTAATTTTTGAAGCTGTCATTTTTATACCCATCTTATAACAAGATAAGCAAAGTTCCCACCCTACCAGCTTTTATCATGACTTGGAGTAATGAAAAGTGCAGGCATTTATTATAACATACTTTATTCCAATGATTCAGCAAATTGTTCTGTGCCCCAAGCCATGACTAGAAACGAGTTTTCTTTCAAGCGTCGATCAGGAGCGAGTCTCCGTTCATCCACGTGTTTTTTGTAAGTCCAAAGTCGAAATCAAAGTACTTATGAAGGAGGTGGGTTGAGTGTTCTTGGCATGAAATTTACCCCAACTGACATATAAAAGGCTGGGGATTCATCATATATATATATATATATATATATATATATATATATATATATATATATATACAGGCTAATATTTCTTACTGCTCTGACTAGTTATATTCAGGTTAATAGCTATTTGTATATATTATTATGGATTATATATATATATATATATATATAATATGGCATTATATTTATTATTTTTAAACGATAAGAACGGTACTGTACGGGAAAAAACCAATATTTGAACAGACTGGTTAATTAATTTTATTAACGTCAGCACCTCCCTCTCCTAACGGGAGGACATCGAGCTACCCCACCAACCAACATCCCACCACATAACCTCTCTACACGGTGGATCTTCCGAGGTACCAGGACACAAACCCGCTATACTCTGATGTTAGCTCTGAAATAATTCCAAATGGACAAATAAAAAGTTCTCTGTCAGAAAGGGTCGGGAATCAATAACACCAAATCATGGACGAACAACTTATATTTGAATATCACAAGCACAGTTCACATTTGAAACCGAACGTAAAATCATAATGTATACAAAACAAAGCGACTGCAGCGTCGCAACACTTAAAGTTTCAACAGATGCAAGGGAGTGCTTTGGTGTTAATAGGAAGCGATCCTTGATTAGTGAGCGAGTTAACATCGCACTATAAAGCAACACAAGAGCTATTTACCACTGGTTTTGTAATTTTGATCTGTGGTCATGTGATGAAGACAATGCCCTTAAGTTTGCACCCCAATTTCAAAATTTCCGCATCAAGCCAACGTTAAGACTTTGAGCCTTGATAGGCATTCATCCTCAACAAGGCGTATCTTTAGTGACAACAGGACTCGAATTACACAATGCTAGCAAGGAGTTCGTAACTTAGACCATTGAGTCACCATAATCGTAATATTTGAAGAAAAAATGTACTCTTTCTTTCGCGAACATAGTAAATCCTTGATAATTGCTTTCTCGTGATAGTTGTAATTTATGTAAACAAAATACTAAGAAGAAAGAAAATATCAATAATATTTCTGTAATTGCGGTATTATACTATTTTTACCTGAAGAATTTGAGGAGTATGTTGAAGTACAATGTTTGCTATCAAGTCTAAAATCGTTATAAATAATAATTTAAAGAGTTATTTGAAGAAGTTCTTTTTTGCTCCCTTTTAATTTTTTAAAACTATTTTATTTCACGTACAGTTTTAGCTTGGATGGTATTACATATTGTTTGTATGCTTTTACTATTATTGTTACTTTTTACAATATATTTAATTTATATGTTGTATAACTACTTTTTAAGTGTGTGTAACTTACTGGCTTAAGAATACATGCTGTCTTTAGACTTGATAGCAATCTTTTGAATGGATCAAATTAAACTTATGTCAAAATTAAGGTTACAAACACAGAATTTGTGAAAACTGATGAACTCTCTCTCTTTGCTTGCTATGTTGCCATGAAATTCGGCACAGAGGCATATTATAATGTCAGAAAGAATATAGCAACATAACAATAAGGAAAAGATTTTAACAGTGAATTAAGATACAAGTCATATAAAAAAGAGAGATCACGAATCAGAGGTAAAACATTTATCTCTGGAAAGAAAAGTATGTCTAATATGAAATGTGATCCCTGTGAACTGCTATACAAGCCTCATAACAGAGAGAGGCTGTCATACTGTTTATGAAGGTGTCAATAAGTATTTTTGTAGCCACGAAGCCCATTTTTCCAAAAGCGGGAACTTTTAGTTTTCAGGGGATCCTGGAAAGGGAGCTACACTCAGAAATGAGTTTTCTTAGACCATCCCAAACATATTAAATAGAATTGTGATCCTGAGATCTCGAAGGTCAATCCATACGGCGAAGACCCACTCCTTAGTTAAATTCATCAACAATCTGAGTTCTGTGCGGCCGCACATTATCGTCCATAAAAATGTAGTTCGGGCCCAAAGCACCCAAAAAATCCTCACATAATCTTCCAGGATCTCATCCCTATAGCTCTGTGAGGTGACAGTACCCGCATCGAAAACGTACAGTGGTATACGATTGCCCAACATTATGTCACCATACACAAGGATTCCTTGGCCACCAAATTTGTCAATTTTTGTTACATAGCAGAGATGAAAGCGAGTTCCATTTTCTCTCCAGGAGAAGACTTGATGAGAATCACCTTATCTGGTACATTTCGTCTCGTGACTGAAAAGAACGCCTCCTCCCGATTCTTATGATGTCCACGATGTTTTCAGCTGCACAATTCATGGCTTTGTTTAATTTCACGGGGCAAAAGTGAGAAACATTTCAGAGGCTGAAAGTCCCTCAAAAAGCTTTTCCCTACTTATAAGACCAAATTCACTCATGGGCAAAAAAAAATAGCGCACCAAGAAATAATTGCGGGATCGTAATGAAACTTGGCATGAAGGTACATGTCGGAGAGATATGCATATGATTAGAAATACAGCGTGATTGCGCCTTACCTATATCCGGTAAAGGGTGTTTAACGTCGTTCTCCGTGGAGTATAAAACAGGTAACCAAAGCTTGTTTGAGTGGGCTGAATCGTTTACAAAGGAAGGGCCGAGGTAGACATGCCCTTACGCCGTTTTCGAAGACAATATGAGCACCTGTCGCAGTTTGAGAGGGGGAGAATCATCTGCATGTTGGAAGCTGGGTGGTCAGCTAGGCGAGTAGCTTGTCAATTAGGCCGCTCTGATTGTGTTTCGAGGAGGTGTTGGGTCCAGTGGATCCGAGAGATGTCATTTGCACGAAGAACAGGCTCACACAGGATGCCCTCGACAGACCGAGAAGACCGCCACATCGTAAGAAATGCACGCGTACAGCCTACTGCTTCATCGGCCGCCATCCAGGCACAGGTAGCACCTTCACTAGGGGCCCCTGTGTCTTCTAGAACCATACGAAGACGCATGGCTGAAGGACATTTGAGATCGTGGCACCCATTACGTGGGCTTCCCTTGATGCTCACCCATCGACGCCTTCATTTGGAGTGTGGCCGCACACGAGGAAACTGGACTGCAGCGGAATGGAACCAGGTTGTCTTTAGCGACGAATCCAGATTCAATCTCAGCAGTGATGACAATCGTGTTCGTGTGTGAAGACCCCGTAGTGAACGCCTCAATCCTGCCTTTGCTTTACAGCCACAACCGCTCCCACAACTGGTGTGATGGTATGGGGTGCCATTGCCTACAATACACGGTCACCTCTAGTATTGATATGTGGCACCATGACAACCCAGCGGTATGTCCATGACATCCTGCAACCACATGTGTTGCCACTCATGCAACGGCTTCCAGAGCCGCTAGCTTTACTAGCTGCGATTTAAAACTTCCTCAAAATTTGCTGCTTCCGTCATCAGAATGTTTTAATATACAGAAGCTCTATCGTAAACCGTTTTAACATTAGACATCCCCCACAATTTGATCCCGTGTTTTTCTCTTATAGTATTGCTTATTTTACAAGGAGCTTTATTGCTTGATAAAATGACAAAATACAGCAGATATTTCGATTCGTAAGAAGCGGTGCACTTTGAAAGAATTATCCAAATGGAACGAAATTGACCATGTACATGCCTAATAGTAAATTATGAAAATTATTGACTTCTTGAGGTCAATGATTGACCAGTTTTCGCTTCAGAACCTTTCAACGGAATACCTGAATGGTGCGTAAGACAGAAAGTATTATGTGGCGGAGCTGCGTTATCCCCCGCCACTTATGAAGTGAAATGAAGAGATCCAGATTTTAACGAATAAATATTTCGCTTTGTAAATAGCATTAACTCAGTCACTCCCCTGTTCAAACTTCAACACGTTGGTTGTGTTGAATTATTGTGACTAATAAATGTTGTTTCAACGAGTGTTTATTTATGTCTATGTTAATTTGGATTGTCAATCATTAATCGACTAAACCGAAAAGTCTACATATTACAATCGTAACGGTTTCTCTTCGTATCCTTCTACTAATACTTACGTGGAAATACTTTCTATGCACTTGAGAACTTCTTCTGTAATGGAACAGCGATATATACAAATAACAGATACTATTTAGAGTAAAGATAATAGAATTCGAGATATCAATAAGATGTGTTGATACTAGTGGGAATTATATCAGTGAGAATTGTATTTTGAATTGTCAATGTATCAGAACTTTGGAGCCTTCTTATTAGAGTTCAGGAAAAATAGCCCTGCATCTGCATTTCTTCATATATGTTTGTGATATATATATATAAGTAAGGTTTTCATTATTTTTATTGATTAGGGATGACTCGCTACCATTAGCTATTGGCAACCTCATTATATTGGAAATTAATAGGAATAAAGTTGTTGTCTATGTTTAAGAGGTTATGTTATGTCCCTTAAATCAGTTGACCCTCATACTAACTCGAATGAAGGTTTACTATACAATGCTAGGAATAGCTTCCATGCGAATGTGGTTCTATTGACCCACACGAAATATACTAATGCATCCAAGACACGCTCGCTCGAAAAGAATAAGCAGTTCTTGTCATTTGAGGGAAGTGCAATTTGAGTAAAGAGTGAATTATATTTAAACCGCACTATAAAGTGGCACCAGGGCTAGTGGTGATGGACATCGAATAGGCGCCTTGACCACCAAACTACCGCTGCCACAGAAAGCAGAGTGACCAAATCGTATGATCGTTCAAGATTTGGAATGCAGTGATGTTGTCGAGATGATGTTGGCTAAAACGAATACACCAGGCCATAGAGGTTACCAAAAAGGCCGTATTTGACCGAGAGCAAACAACAGAATGAAAGGACTATAATCCTTCTCAGCTAGCAACTTCTATTGCATCTTTATCAACGATCTGACGTTAACGGGGATTGCAATGATCATCGATAGGTGACTCAATGAAAGAGAAATAAGGGGGGGGGGTTCACAGAGGTCATTACACCGACTGTCCTTCAATGTTGTACACCACTAAATGCATTTGCAGTATTGCTGGTTGCATTCGGCTTGGAATCCCATAGAATGGAGTAGAACTGAGTTCAGAGCTAAAATCCACTTCGAATAGAGGCTCGATGCGAAGATGTTCTGGAGAGGGCCAATACAATGGTAAAAGACTCTATTGAGTCTCGCCCAACACACAGCCCAATAACCAGTAGTTATGGTATATAGTGCCGTTTTATTTAATAGCCAGACCCCTTTGACTGCCATCCGGGATACACTTACAACACGGCGGTATATGTCGATGTGATTCTACACTCAAAGTATAACTCTTCTTTTCACGAAACTTGTTCTACCATTAGAACAGGATAACACCCAGCAACCATTCTACTGATTATCTTCACGCTTCCTCAACATCTTTATTGCCTTCAGGATCACCACATCCCTGCCCAATAGATCACGTTTAAGCTTTGATAAGCTGATGTCTCCGTCCATCATCCCCCGGTGTATCCCACCAATCTAACAGGCCAGTTAGAACGAGTACGGCAAGCAATTTCGCAAGAAGGTATGAGCCAATTCTACAAGTCAATTCTCGACCAAATAACGGGTTATGTCAGGGCCGCAGATGAGCCAACGCATTGTTGTCTTTTGTTTTCTTTTTTTCCCTCTTGTAGTTTAATTTCTGAATAAAACATTCAATTCCTACGATACTCTTAGCTTTCCGGTTTTAATACGTACACATCCCATTCAAATAATTCCTAATTGATGTGCGTTGCTTTTTTAGCTATAGAGTGTGTTTCTATGCATATTTGCTATATAAATAGAGTAAATTGAGTTAGTTAGGGTATCATTGTGTTTTTATTAAGAAAAAAATAATTCTACAACTGAAGAAATTATATAAATTAAATAAACTTATCTATTAGAGGAATACTTTGAAATAATAAGGTGTCTTATTTTAACTCAAGGAAGCTATCTTGAAATTAATTGTATGGATATGTGGGTCTAATAAATGTATTCAGGGTAAGAAAAAGTTAAGTTTCTGATTATGTTCAAGAAACAGAAACAATTTTAATATGTTGATTCATTTTGAATTTTCTGAAGAAATGAAATATTTTAATACTTTGCACTTGAAAGATCTTAAGGTTTTACTGAAAATGTTGTGTCCACTTAAAACTGAGCTCAATATCATTGAAATTAAAGGATATTAAAGAAAATTAACGTATGTATAATAATAGACTTGATTTTTCTAAGATCATACTCTATTCATGTGCGCATCATTTATTTAGAGTCTTCATTCTTTGAAATGGTTAGAATAGGCATCCCACTAATTAACAGGCAAGAAAAGAGCTCTCGCGTGCATCGATTCTTTCTTTTTCATATATTATAGGGTTTTCTGCAACACTGCTTAAGAATGGATCTATCACAGGAATAGGTTCAAAATGAGTAAATGGCGTGCGCTTATCTAGCGGCACGCAATAAGTAAGTAGCTAAAAGGCTGAAAGTAAAATTATGGGAGCATTTAATAGACAGAAGTTTGTCTATCAAGCAATTCAGAATCTAACCAAATTTATAGACGCTTTAATGAAACTAATAAGTTATGCAGAATTTTTTCAACAAATAAATCCATATATTTAAAATATTTTAAAAGGTATTTTTCTTCCACACGCGTATGTGTATTTTTCTTTCCACACGTATGTGTATTTTTCTTTCCACACGTATGTGTATTTTTCTTTCTACAAATATGTGTATTTTTCTTTCTACAAATATGTGTATTTTTCTTTACACAGTATGTGTATTTTTCTTTTTGCCCTAACTTGTTTTAATAATAGAACGTAAATTCGTTAGAAGAGAGATTTGGTTATTTTATTCCTGAGATGTTTAATGGAGAATTTCTAAAGAGCCTTAAAAGAAATATCACTAAGCTGCCTTTTTGATGTGTAACATCTTTACTCTCGGTTGCTGGATATTTGTTGGAGTGATTTCGTGAAAAGGGACGGAACTACATAACAGGAAGTCGGGGAAGTGCGCGCTGTTTGATTTGACCAATCAGCGGGCTTGGTGGTGTTTCTTCGCTACCCTCGTCTCGGGGTCGAACTGTAGTAGCAATTAAGCCGCCAGCCTTCCGCACATAAATAAACATCCAGAATAAACTTGCGATTTTTACGCTCAAATGTCAAAGTCTCAGGGCTCGTTGTGTTTGAAAATGGACAAACCGTCATTTTGGTGGTCGAATACATTTCTCCGAATCAAACAGTTAAAAAAATTCAAGAATTCCTGCATTTTGTACTTTTACCGTATACCGAAGGTGGTTCTGCTCTTTTTTTAAAAAAACTATCACTCGCGCTTCCCTGATTTTGGGTGGTGATTTTAAAGTTAACTTCAGTTTGCCAGAAGCTGGGTCGCTCATAGCTTTTCTGAAAGATGAACTCAAGCTCGACATGAACACAAATCGAAATGTTTCGACAACTAACAGTGGAACTGTTATTGACGCTGTTTTTCAACGATTTTTAAATACTTTGAAATCCCAAGGAAATGTGTCATATTTTAGTTTTCATAAATCTATTGTCTCCGCTCTTCCCCAAATATTTATGAACAAGAATAAATATTTTTGATAAAAAATTGCATTACTCCTTGTGTTAATTAAATAAAATTTTCTTTAAAGATATAATTATTCCATAGAAAATTATTTCCAATCATACCCGACTCTTTTTTTTTCTTCTGGATTAAAGTCACTATTGCGTATTTACCACGATAACATGTCAGATGTTACACATCATATGCGACTACTGTAAGGCTCGGGTTTTTTTTTTATCGTAAAGAATATTTATTCAAAATATCCTTTTTTGTCTAAGAAAATCGAAGATTATATACCCATCAATCAAAAAAAAATTTAAGACATTTTGATGTTTAAAGAAAGTTTTGTGGTACCTGAATGCGATATTTCGTTATACTGTTTTTAATTTCTAGATATGAGCTTATTCTCGAAAAGCAATTTATAATGGGTTTTCTAATAAAGCATATCACGTACTACCTAACGCAACAGTCAAGTTGTAAAATATATTCTGAGGCATATTTTACAAACGACTTGAACTTTTCTTTTATTAGCTTTATTATTATTTTAACGAAAAAGAGGGCACAGTAAAAATGGCATAATTCATGTATGTGACTTTCAGAAATCTTGCACGACAAGAGAGAATCATAAACCGTATTTACTCGAATCTAAGCCGCACCCTAACTTCTCAAAATGTTTGTGAAAAAATGTTGTCATCGATTCTAAGCCGCCCCCCAGTTCTCTACAATTTTTTAGAAAAAATAAAAAATTGCGTAAAAAGTTCATTAATAATGAATACATAAGAAAATTTTTAATGAGAAATAAAAAGTCAATAATTAATTTAGATCAGACAACAATGTTTAGGACAGACTTATTACTGGTACTGATGGAACGATCTGAACCATAAATGATGAGTGAGAGAATATTAACGTAACACTGTTCAGCTACTCGAAAGTTTTTGGTGACGGACCTCATAGTTTTGAACAAGTGACGAGGGAGACACCTGAGCTGGCACCCCTCACCTAATTACCACACCAACGGGAGGACGTTTAAGTTCTCGGCAGATTTAACGTGCATCCCTCCCCTACACGGCGAGCCTTCAGTGGTACTGGGCTCGAACTCATAACACGCCAGCCACGAGTCCGATACCTTGACCTCTTGGCTACAGTGACTACTTAATGAGTCTAGACCTTTATAGTAATAAAAAAAATATACGTTAAAAGTCAAAACAAATTTTACTTTTATGAACAACTGAACTTTATAATAATGTTAAAATATGCCTCAAACAATTGATTGTTTATTAAAATCATAGTTAAAAAATTAATGAGGGCTCTTTGCAAGGGACCTTGTAACTTTGAATCACTGTCAAATTAAGTCATAATATATTGTTATTAGGATATCAAATCTTTCAGAAAACAAATCTGGACTTTGCATACCTACGATTGTCATTCAATAAACTATTAATCAAGACAGTACTTCAATGAAATTTGATGATGTCAGAATCTTCTACCACCAGCACAAATCGTGCCCTAGTCACCTGTAGGGCAGAGTGGTTTTGTATCCTTCCTACCACACGGAGTTCATGAAAATTCATGACGAGTTCGTTTGCTTTCGTGATCAACTGAGAGTTCGTGTTATTTTCTATCGTGTTAGTCAACCACCTGCTCCCGAGGTCTTAGAAGTCAATGACGTGCAAGAAGGTAAACGGAAAACTCAGCAATGAGCATACAACTCTTATGTGTGTACGACCTTACAATTTTACATCATTAGGACAGTATATTGAATTATTAGGAATATTAAGTGGCGTAGCGAAGTTTGGCGCAATGTTACAAAAGTGTTTCTTAATTTTGTAGGTGGGGATATTCAACCGAATAAGATGGATTCTATATATTATTATGTTCCTCTTTTTACAATTCTCGGCTGTTTGATTTCCCAAGGTAAGTTTTTATTATTCATGGATACTTATATTCTCCCCACGGTGCTTTAAGAAGTTCTGCTTTTTTTTATAAGTTTTAGTTAATTTTAAGCATTGTATACCGAGAGGAAATATCTGAAATAAACTACTAGAAAAATGTTAACACTAAATTAGAAAACTAGATTAATTCATTCATGCAAGCGAAATATTAAACCAAGTATCGGAATAACGTTAAAAACTGACTAAATGTCATTATAATTGTAGCTTATAGATTCAACTAATAATAATTTATTGATTCTTAAATTAAACTGATTTACTTCAAAAGGTTACGTATAATATATTAAGTTACTTCTTTTTTTTTTTTTATACTTTTCAAAATGTTTTGATAAAAAATGTAAAAATTTATAGAAATTATAAACTTCATTTTAAAAATTTTTTAACTCAATATGTATCTTTCGAAATCATTTTTAATCGGGTAGTACACTACCAGCTCCGTCAATGTAAAATGACATTTGTAGATAACGTAAGAATATCTTATTTTATCATGTGAAATGTTTAAAAGCTTAGAAAAGTTTTCCTTTTTTTTTATCGTAATTTTAAATTTCGTCAA
Source organism: Trichonephila clavata (assembly GCA_019973975.1). Taxonomy (NCBI): domain Eukaryota; kingdom Metazoa; phylum Arthropoda; class Arachnida; order Araneae; family Nephilidae; genus Trichonephila; species Trichonephila clavata. Next base: position 16,875 of record BMAO01012558.1, on the reverse strand, counting down.
AATATAGGATTTATTATTTTAAAATATTTAAGGTATGTTACTACTCAAAATTCGCCGCTTTGGTGAAAAGCTTCGAAATTTCTTTTATGCTTTTTTTTATAGCCCATACACTTAAGATTCTAAAAACACTCTATTTTTGTTTCTACGATATTTAGAAGCAAAGTTATAGTATAATTAATAAACAGGAAATAGAATTTACAAAACCAGAAGAAGATCCCTACACAAAATATTTTTAAGATATTGAATTGAAATTTTCGGAACATGCTTTACTTAATTCTGTGTTATGAATCAAAAAATAATCTCTGTGTATACATTTATGTACTTTATTGCTTTCTATAAAAAAAACATTAATGTTTTTGTATAAAATTTGGCATATTTAAAAAACTTTCAAAAATATTACAAATCTTTTAATTCCTAAAACATATTAAGATGTTATTCACGTACTATATAAATATTATTTGAATATATCTTTAGAATTTTGTGTAACTGTAATTTTTCATCAAAATTTCACTTAAAATGACAATTGTTATAGTCTATAAAACTCTCCAGAAAACAGCAAAAGGTTAATAAAAAAAATTCGAATTAAACATGAAGCTAAAGAGATCTTGACCTATAAATATATGGCGAGTTTAAAAAATGTACAATTAGTAGAAAATTTTTTATATTGTATTAAAATCTTTAAACGCATTTCCTGAGAAACTGTTTTTCAATATTTTGCTTCACGGTAAAGTTCACATTACAGGATTTCTTTTAAAGAAATTTAATTGAAATTTTCAGAAAATATTTTTAGTTTTATCTCCAATATAGACACTAATCTTATCTCTGTGTATATATTTATGTGTTTTATTGCACTTTTTGTAAAAAGAGAACACTACTTTTTCGTAAAAAATTAAGTTCTCGCATAAAAAATGGCATATTTCAAAAACTTTCAAGGGTACTAAAAATCTTATAGCTCTAAACACATATATAATGTTATTTATGTACTGTATAAATATTATTCGAATATATTAATTATAATTTTTAATACAAGGTTTACCGTAACTGCAATTTTTCACTAAAATTTCACTCAAAATTCCTAATATCCAAAATTATTTTCAATTTTGGGGAAATTGAACTTGAATTCCTAGTTTCTTGCCCCATTTCAAATAAAAAAAGTGTTAAGTTGAAAATTTATGTATTTCAAAAAAGTGCTTCGAAGGTAGTCACATACCTTAAATGTTTCGAATCCTTATAAGATGACAAATTAAAACAGTTAATAGAAATTTCTAAATGAGAAACGTTATTCGGGAGACAAAAAAAATTATTCTTGACTTATTTTCAAATAGATTTAAATGTTGTAACAGAGTTCTCTATGCAGTTTGAATATTACAAAATTTTTACCAAAAGAGCAGTTTTCAAGGTTATATACTGTTATATGCAATAATATATATACGCACGTTATTGATAAGCTTTAATATTCTAATTGGTCTACCACTTTTTAATGAATGTATATTTTAGGTACGTTTAATATTTCCGAGCATAACAGTTAATAAAAAATGTGCTTTTGTTATTGAACAATAGAAAATATTATGCAGCCATTTGGATTATTTCCTTGCCACTCCTTCGACATTTATAGGGTGGCATGAATGAGCATATTTCTAAATAACGTCTAATTCTTTTCAATAAGTACGCAAGTTCTTTTCGGCCTTATAAAAAGGAAATGAAAAGGTTTTTCGAAATATTTTAATTCAAATTACACAACAGGCTATTACAGCTACAGAAATTTTGTTTAATGTGGCCAATAGTATGGGGAAAGACATAATATATATAAATATAGAAAGTTTTTTAGAGTATACAGTATACAAAATTTAGTACCTAGTGCTGCCACCTCTGGCAGAAATAACAGTTCTAATAGATCTCGGCATCTGGTCGAAATGAGCTTAAATGATAACGGTACATCATTACATGCAGTTTCAACTCTTTGCCCAATCATAAAGGCTGGAGTCGTACCATTATCGACAATGCAAAAACCAGGTGACAAATCTGAAGAGCGTGCTGGTCGTGTCAACAGTCAAGAACCTTCTGATATCAATAAATGTCAGTAAAGCACTTTTTAGTCGTTGAAAAATAGCGTCAAGAACACCTCGAAGATAAAGCCCAATCACAGACTAATTACGCTTGTTCTAGGTGCCTCCACACAAAAATACTTGTCCATCATGATGCTGGAAGTAGGACTGAGATTTGTCTGGAAATAAGGCGAGATGTCATTCATATGTCTATGATCGTCGTTCAGCGCACTCCTGTATGCGTTTGTCTGTGCTTTAACCCAAAAGGAAGCAGTGACAATCTGTAATACTGCACAGACGTAATTCTTTTGTCTATGAGTACATTTGTCATCCTACAAATGGGATGTTCCCAACTCAGAGCACATAAGTGTACTATCACACAAAGCGTCGTATAGGACATGCCTGGTTTCTCGAACGCTACTGGCTGGAGGCCGCTGAGATCCTTGGACATTTTGTATGAGCCTCCATACAAAATGTCAAATATGGACTCATCAATTTCTTGTTATTATGGGAACACGGTAAACAATGCTGCGAAGTAACAATATGCGAAGCAATAAACCGCAGTTCCGATAGACCACGGTCGAATTCCGATGTATGCTGGTAGGAGTTCTTCCTGCTTTCACCACGAGGCATAATACGAACTTTACACAAACAACCAAAGTTTGAATGTGACTGTCGAACGAGAAATCCGCTGTACAACCAATCTTCCGCTTTATACAGACTAAAGATGCCGTTACTCCTGCCTGCGTTGTTCAGATATGCTAAATATCCCGAGGTGCCCTAGTGATCTTTTCCTTTTCCCACGGTGTTTACTGTCTTTGGTAAACAAGGGCTTCACGAACCCGGGGTACCCTAGTGATCCTTCTCTATTTTCGACCCTCTTTCTTGTCATTCAATTCGTTCTTTCTTTCTCCCCGTCTAGACCACAGATATTAAAACAAATGTTTGGCGCAGTATAGCCGAAATCGGCTCTTGCGCCAATAAACCCCAAAATCACTCAATCACTCACTCAGATATGCTAAAAAACTAAAACAATTTGCTGATCCCAGCATGTGGTACCTTTGTGGTACGCACCTGGGCTCTTCATGGAGTAGAAATTGTTGTGGGACAAACAGTGTACTTTTATTTCCTCTATCGTAGATTCATGGTAACATTTTTAACTATGTTATTGTGTTAGGATTACTTAAAAAATTCATTTTACAGCTATTAATGCATTCTTGAAAAAATTACCATAAAAATACCAGCTAAGCTTAGTAAAAAAAATGTACAATTTTCCGGATGATTTTGGAATTAAAAATTGCTTCAAAATAATCAGTATTTCATACTTTAAATACTTAGTCTTAATTTATCAGTGATGTTTAAGTATTAGGTAATTTTTAAAATAAGAATATCTAACTTTTCAGATTTTGAAATAATTTATTAATTTGAAAAGAAAAGAAAAATTGGTCTTTATTTTAATTTGCATAAAAATAATTTTAACTTCCATTTTTAGGTATCAGAATTAAAATTTTGCAAAATGAGCTTACGTAAATGCAATAAAAAACTTGTTTATCGTCAAACAAAACGGTTAACTTTTTAATACTATTATTAAACTATATTCCAACTTAACTATTTTTCACTTAATCCTTGTCCTTAGCAAAAATAGAAAAGCACTGAAAAGTAACAACCTTGCTTATTATGAAGAGCAAACTCCATTTGTTTAATCTGAGAAAAGAAAATAGATTTAATTATTACATTTATCAATTTAGTGTTTAGTACTTTAGAGAAACGGAATAGGTACTATTTACTGTTTTACTTTGAAAAACACGTTAACCCTTAAATGCATGATTTTTTGTTTTTAGTTCTAAAAAATCTTTTTTTTTTATAAAAAGGAGTCACTGGTTGCGTAATAAATGAAAAAATTCCAGTTAATAATAGTGAGTGTTTATTTTGAATAAGTTGTGTATATACATTTGGCAACATTCAGCTTGCATAGATCCAATAAAATCTAGCATACATCCAATAAAACTTTCAAATGCAACAACAAACATTGATAGCCTACCTGACAATAAATAAGAAGAGTAATTTTTTTCAATTAGATAAATCACATCTTTATAAAAGAAACTCGAAAATTGAATATTTCTCTCCAAGTAACACAATGAACTTTATCACCCACCATATTCAAATGTCAAGCATATACAATCACTCAAAAAAAGTATTGGGACACTTGGCATGCATAACTGTAAAGCCTTTTATAAAAATATTTATCTCAATTAAACAAAAAGGAAATGAATTAAAAAATATTTTAACATTTGGTGTACAGTATATAAGGAAACTTTTATTGTAGTATTATAGAATTATAACTTTATCTAGCTTTTCAAATATATATATAATTCAAAAGCACACAGGAGTCAAAAGTATTGGGACACTTTTAAAATAAGAAAATTAACAAATTAACAGCACATCAATAGAATTTAATTTCACATCACTTTCTTAGACTAGAAGTTTAAACATAAACGTTTCAATAGATTATTTATAGAAAAAAATGGCGAGAAACAAAGATATATAGATTGGTGGGCGAAATCTCGTAATAAGTCATTGGAAAGAGGGGAAATCAGTTCGCTGTATAGGAACAATCTTGAAATTGAGTAAGTCTACTGTTTTTAATATCATTGACAGATTCAAGAAAACAAATAGTGTTGAAAAAAAAGCAAAGATCAGGACATCCAAGGATATTTAATGAACGTGAAGAGAGGGTGTGTGTGTGTGTGTGTGTGTGTGTGTGTGTGTGTGTGTGTGTGTGTGTGTGTGTGTGGTGTGTGTGTGTGTGTGTGTGTGTGTGTGTGAGACAAGTACACATTCATCCAAGAACTAGTGCAGTAAAAATGATTTTACAATGTAAAAGTAGTTAGGAAAATCAGTAAATCCTGAAAATGTCAGAAATGTTTTAAGAAAATATAAGTATCATAGCAGAGTCTACCCTTTCAAGGAAAGCCCTACATCAGAAAAGCAAATAGCCAAGCTTGGTTGGCATTTGCTGAAATATATGCAAGTCAGCCAACACAGAATATTGCGAAAATCTAATTTTTGTCGATAAAAGAAAATATAACATTTTCAGATCGGATGGCAAACAAAAAGGCTGATGGAAATCAAATACAGCAATACATGTCAAACATTTATAGCCTACTGTCAAATATGGATGGGTTAACCAAATTGTCTGTGGTTGCATAGCTAGGTCTGGTGTCGGGAACTTACGTTTTATTGATGGTATAATGAATAAATATGTCTATTTTGGCATTCTCAAGTGAAATTTAAAGCAATGTGCGAGCAAGCTGGGAATCTCAGGACATTTTAAATTGTACAAAGATAATGACTCGAAACATACTGCAGATATTTGCAAGTTATGGGTCCTCTACCACGTTCCTAGTGTTATTAAGACTCCTGCACGAAGTCCAGACCTTAATCCCATTGAACATGTGTGGGATTATTTGAAGCAAAAGCTATATGAGCACCAAATTTCTAACAAGCAGAATTTAAGAAAATATTTGGTCGAAGAGTGGACCAAAATCGATAGATCGTTTTCCAAAAAATTGATCCAATCCATGCCAAATAGACTTCAAAAGGTCATAAAAAGCAAGGGCGGCCCAGAAAGAAATTAATTTCTAAGTTTGAATAGTTTTTCTTAATTTATTGGAAAGTGTCCCAATACTTTTTTGAGCACATTTTTAACTCAATTTCTTTTGTTTTAAATTTTAACCATAATTGCATAATGTATGAGAGAGAGAGAATTTTGTTCAAACTATTATTTGTATTTACCAAAATAACATTTACTTTTATTTGTTTCATTTGTATGTTTAAGCAAAATATTACGATAAAATTCTATGAACTTGTAGTGTGGCCCAATACTTTTTGACAGACTGTATACATATATAACTTTATACACCAAGAAGTAATTTATTTTTTTTCCCCGCACGTTTTATTGTCTATGGTTATCAACGTGCTCTCAGAAACGCACACACTCAGATTTTTGAATAATATTAAGTGGAACTGGAATGTAGACAATTGTTAGCAATATGCATTTAAGGGTTAAATGCAAAATAAAACGTTGGGTTCGAAATCTTCAGTTATGGTGCCTGAAAGCTGATGCTGTTAGAAACTACCTTCTTACATTACTGGGCTTAATTTAAAAGGATGTTTATTAGATACAAACATTTGTGTAAGGATAGATTATTTTTCAAGAAATTCAATTTTTTTTATTCAATAATAATTTCATCAAAACAAAGTTATGATGTGTATATATAACAAGTTTAAACATATTTATTAGACAACAATCAAATTTAAGTTTAATTTCTTTCATTAAAACATACTTAAGTTTTTCAAAATTTACTTTTAGTACAGTCATACTAAATTAAAGTACCACTACATTTTTAATCATAATTACATAAAACACGTTAGACATGTTACTAATAGTAACAAATTATTAGAATGGAGAAATAAACAGAGTATTGAAAAAAAATATTACAATTTCAAAAATTCAGGATGAAAAAAAGTAATTCGAGGCAAATAAAAGTTGTACCTCAAATAAGTGGCAAAAATATGAAAAAATATTGGAAAACTTATGACGTAAGCAAGTCATCTCAATATATAGAAAGAAAACACAAAGTGATGATACAAGAATAACAAATAAGTCATTGCGTGTGCCCTTGAGTAGTTTTGTATGGATTTAGTAGAATGTTTTTTTATATAGAAATGAATTGAATAAAATTAGAGAAAATAATCACTTAACAGGTTTTAATATTAATTTCTGTTTTCAGAAAATGAAGTTTCAGTATCTGATCTTGAATTTTTTAGGAAACAGTATAAAATGCTACATCTGCAGTTTTTCTCCATATGACAGAAATAACAGGACAGACAAGTGTACAGAAGAAAACTTTCAACACCAAAAAGTATACAGTGGTGAATGTAAGTTAGGATGTGAATCAGTTGCTCAGTATGATGCAAATGGTAAGAAAGTATTTAAAATCATATCAAGACCAATGTATATTAACACTAATGTATTTATTCAATGGAGGTGTAATCTTTATTTCATGTATTTGAATTATTACAATTATTCATTGAATCATGTTAGTTTATTTTACAAAACATTGCTATTCAATCTGCAATTAAATATAATATTCAGTAGGTATCATTCGATGTCATAATTTTGAAACACGAAAATTTTCTTAAAAATTAAATAGTAATTTTTTAAGTTCTTGGGAACACACACACACTGCTTGGCATTTGTGAAAATGTTTTTTCTGAATGTATTTATTTAAGGAAAGTGTTCAGTTCACAGGTGGGGAATATCCAACCTTGGAGGTCTCATGCAGCTTCAATGAGCGTTTTGTGTACACAACTACAAATTTATAAGATTAAAGAATGAACAGCATAAATATAAGTTTAGGTGGTTATAACTAAATGCATATTTCAAATAATAGAACATCAACTAGTGAAAAACAGTAACACTACCGACCATGCATGTAACCTTGTCTCATCATAAAAACTAATTTATTACTATTAGTGCTCGTAAAAAAGGTAATTGAGACTCAACTCAAGCAATACAGTTTTGTCAAACTTACCCTGCTAGCAATCATATCGTTATACTTATTCTGGGTTTTACTAAAACACATTGCTACTGTATTTCTAGTAGGTGCATACTTTCTTAAGATATATATTTAATATTTTCATCCATTATATATACATCAAGTTAGAAAAAGAAAATAGAGCACAGAAAAAAGGTCATTTAATAAAATGTGAAAGTTCGATTTTTTTTCGCTTCTGTGAAAGACAAAACAGTATGTTGGTTATGCGCGATATGGTTTTAACTACTTTAAAAAAAACATAACGGCAAATAAGCAATAACTAACTCATAAAGAATATAAATTCAGCAATTTAGTAGGCAAATCTCAACAACTTGCTTAAAAAATCAAAAAAGGAAAAATATCATTAATGTAAGAATCTTCTACATAAGCTAAACGGTTGTTAAAAAAATGTCCTCTTTTAATACTGCCTAATTAATATGTGATCTTTAAGCATATAAAGGCTCCCTACCTGTGCTCTGATTGTTTAATTTTAGTAATTGCTTTTTATGATATCGTTTAATTTTATACTAAAAACTTTTGCGAAAGTTTTGATTTCCATTGTGGGGCATTTTTGCTTTAAGATGAAATTTTTCCTTTAATGAATTATATCATCATCAAGAAGTGCTACATACATATATATGTACATATATATATTTAACTAAATATTAATCATCAATTATCGTTAACATGTGCTTATCAACTAAAGTAACATAGAAAAGTAACATAGAAAAGTTTAAATGTTCGTTGATCGATGTCTTAAAAGAGCTTAAATTAATTGTAAAACTAATGTTAAAAATTAATAAAAATTTCCTTTGTAATTCAATGCTTTTTCGTTATGAAATATGACTAAAAGATAGAAAGGACTTCATATTATGTACACTCAAATCCATAATATGCAGACATTTTCTAATTTAAGAATTGAATCTCTTAATCGCAATATGCATCGCCGTACCTGTTCTTTATCTAGGGCTATGGTTTGACGTGCAATTGAAATTTATTATCGCGCCACCTAATAAGAATTACCGACACACTTAACAGCCATTGCTATGTCTCTGAAATTTTATATAGACCCTGTTGTAATCCCTTATATTTAAGATTTGCCTATAAACAAATTTCTACAGGACAAAGCGCAGTACATAACAAACGACATACAACGTTCAACAATTCGTCATTACCCAAGAGTTTGCACTGCTGCCTTGGCCCACTCATTCAGCCAATATGCTGCCCATCAAATACGCGTAGTTGCCCATTGAACCAGCATACAAAACTCGCTCCTACACCAAATGAAATTGGGTAATATGTTTAAGCAGCCTGAACTTCCGTACTTCTGAGACACATCCAAAGTATCCTACTTTTATTGGCGAGATAGGTGTGTTATATTAATTATTGCCAATCAAGGCGCTGTGCTACTCAAACTACCAATTTCTTCACATTCCGGAAATCGAATGAGGCTTTATTTCAAGCATTTCACGCTCGTATTTTATGTCACCTGTCTGATAAACCTGGCTCTAAGATCCCTTCTTCATGGTGTTATATTTGATAGCCAGCAGTATATATATCTATATATTAAAGGTGAATGTTTCCTTTAGGAGACTGGTGAAATTATACAAAGTGTCCGAAAAAAATATAACTACTCATTCAAATATTAGTTATAGAAAAACAAATAAAGATATTCACTTACGTTTTTTTTCTGTTCCGTAAAGAAAACATTAAACATTTTTGGCAATGCTTTATTGCACGATTTCAATGTGCGCACCATTAGTTCCATCGAGTCTATACGAGATTTCTAGCCCACTATCTATGACCAACAAGGCCGCGGTGGCCAAGTGGTCTAGGCATCGGATCATGGTTAGCGTGTCATGAGTTCGATCCCAGTACCTCTAAAGATCCGCAGTGTAGGGGCGCGATGCACGTTAAATCTGTCCAGAGCTTAAACGTCCTCCCGTTGGTGTGTTGTGGTAGTTAGGAGAGGGGGTGCCAGCTCGGGTGTTGTCCGCGTCACTTGACCATGGTTCAAAATTACGCGGACCGTCGCCAAAGGCCCTCGTGTTGCTAATCAGTGCGACGTTAATATTCACTCACTCTATGACCAACAATTTGTGAATAGCCATTGTATAGTTCAATTTTTCATTTATCAGTGTCATTAATTGAAGATTGATAAACAATGTTTTTCCAGTATCTCTAAAAAAGTACTATAACTAGATATATGGATGGTTACGCTCTTAGACTTCTGTTTTCCATCCATCTACCGGAAAACTTTTTCTCGCTTCCAAACTCCAGTGTGGTGTTGTACTTATGTTGCAGGCTTAAAAAAAAATTAAATAAACCATACTACAACTAGTGCTTGTTCTTGCGGTGAAGCCATTTTAAAACGAGAATATTGGGAAAAAACGGGGACGTTGCGCTATCTAGTTTGCATTTCATTAAACAGAAACTTTAATCTTTTCTTTATGGAATATAAAAAAAAAACGAAAGTAAAAATCTTTGCTTGTTTATTTTTAATTAATTTTTTTGAAAATGAACTCATACTTTTCGGACACCCCATATATTTCTTGTCGGCCATTCGTTTTAGCGATTTCTTGTCCCATTCCCTTTAAAAATTATTTTCAGAATACAATTCATTTAATTGGCCTATATTCTTCAGAAACCGTTATCAGACCGTTGTCGGTATCTCGAAAGATAGTTTTTGAACCATATACATATAATCAGTCTATGTATACTAATAACGTGGGTGAAAGAAACGAAGCATTTAAAACTTCTTAAGAAATGAAGTGTTAAATATCCTGTTTTATAAACAATTTCAAATATTTATCATAAAGTTAGGTATTTTTATCGCATGTTTACGATCGGATGAATTGTGATGAATTAGTTTGGTTATACATTTTGCATTAGACATTAGATTTTTATAAAAATTTTGATGAACAGATTCTTTAAAATAAAATTTATTCATCAAAAGGATGCATATTTGAAAAATAATAGATAAATTAGGAAGCAGGGCTTTTATGAAATCTCAAATAAACAAAAGGTTTAATTACAGCGATAATTTTTTTTTTCATTTAATGTTTGCAGCGAAAACAATCAAATAAGTTTTTACTTTTTTTTTTTCATAGATGAGATGGAGCAGTGGAAACGAAATTGTCTACAGGAAGGTCATAAACTTACCAATGACTGCCAAACCGAAAAGACTCCTGTTTTGAAATTAGTGCGTTGTACTTGTGACAGAGATCTATGCAATCTTTCTACAATGATTCATTCGCACTATCTGTACTACTTCTCTGCTTTTATTACCATACTTTGGAGATCATACTCTAAATCGTAGGATTGCACATATATCAAACGGGAAACTCGTTGAATAATCTGCCCTATTCAGTATCATCTTGTGATTGTAAATCTACACCAATCAAAAGCAGCATGTGTGTAAAGAATCATTGACGAGATGAATGTTTCAGTTGCAGGATTTTTAGAACCGATTATTCCCTGGATACAAGTTGTACTATCAAAAGAAAAATGTTATATAACATATGGAGATTCATAAAAGGACAAAATATTTTACACAAAAATAAATCGAAAAAGTAAAGACATCAGATATCTTTTTCTTTTTTTTAAAATCTGGTGGCATAATATCTTAGCAAAGAGAACAGAAATTTAAGTCGAGTTATCTATGTTGCTATGTGTGTGTCATCTCTTACTACGTCTTGGTATATGAAAAGAGTTTGTGAATGTGTATTGGAAAATTAATTTCTATCAATGAAAGATGAAATACAAGAATTTGCTGTTAACACAGTTGAGTTATTAGGTGCACTAAATATGTTCTATTTGACAGTTCAAAGCATTGTTGGTACAAAACTAAATTGTCAATTTTAAAATTTGAATCGAAAAAATATGCTGCTTCTTTATGTATAACTACATAGCCAACTTAATTGATCTGTGTTATGCTTCGACTGTTTTTCAATTTATTATTTTCAAGTAGTTAATATTAAAAGTTTCACAGTTTCAATACATTTTGATTGCAAATAAAATGACCTGTCAAAATTGTTATTGAAGCTACGTTATAAAGTTGCATAATGTTTCGTATAAAGGGTAAAATACGTTTTATAACATGATTTGTAGACCAATGGTCTTTCACTTAATATATAAATCATTTTATACATATTAATCCAATTTATATATATAAATATATATTAATGTACTTTGCATGATATTGATGTTTCTAAATATTGAAAAACAACTCTTGTATCACTGAAAGTATCAGTCATGAGTTCGGATAGATTTTTTAAAAATTCTTCAATGGTTAATAATCTAATATGATAAAATTAGAACCATAAGCACTTTCTTGAAAAACAAAACAAAAAACAAAAAAAATAATAATTTGAATATTCTACGTCACTTCATCAAGTTTCAAATGTTAAAATTTCTAAATAAAATTTTTGAGGGAACCAATAACAATTTTTACTGACTCCCAATGACTGTAGTAAGTAAAAAAAAAAAAAAAAAAAAAAAAAAAAAAAAAAAAAAAAAAAAAAAAAAAAAAACGGAGTTCCCAAAATCTTTTTTTTTCATTAAGTTGTTTGTCTATATTCTTTAATTTAAGACTCCTTCAACCTTCCTTTTAAAATGTTAATTGTTATACAATAACAGGAGAGAAAAAATTTTTGCCTGCAATACGAATAAAAAGCAGAGAAAAAAACATGGTAAAAATAATTGTTAGAAATCAAATTGCTATATAATCAAATAACTTTCTGAAGGAATATTTGAATTCAGTAATATAACCAATGTGGGTGTATGCCACTTATTTCTGAGAATAAGAAGGCAATGAAAAAAATACAATAAGTCTTTATTTTATTAAAACAGTTATAGATATTGATATAGTTAAATAACTTCCAATTTTAAGAAAAATGGTTCAAAATCCGCTTTTATTACAAAGGTAAAGCATATATGAAAAGTATTCTCGGTGAAATTAAAGATTTATCCAAGTTTTGTTTTGTGAATTAAAATAAAACAAAGTGTTTTCTACTTATTTTTAAAAATATTTTTTTCTTAAGATTAATGTAATATGTTTCTTCACATCACTAGATTTTTGCAAATAATGACATTATAATATTATAAGTTTGCTACTTTTATTGTTGACTTACGCAATCTCTACCTAACATAGCACCCTCTTTAAAGATATTTCTATTTTTAAGATTTTAAGTGTGTTCTTATTTTTTTGTATATCTATTGCCCCTTTTATTGAAATATTAATATTAGATTCTGACGGAGATAATGTTTCTTCCTCTCATATATATATATTTATAATATAAAACTGAATATTTGTTGCGAGCAAAAGCTTATCTCTGTATATAATAGATTCCATATTTTGTATTTGTCTGTTTAGACTCTGTTTACTTTACTCATGATACCCATACTTCAAGTTTATCAAAAGTAGAGGAGGAGCTACGCAGTTGAGATTAGAGGTTGATAAGTCATATATTAAAGCATTGTTACACTTACCCATGCATTTTTTTGTTTGGATATATTGGCAACTCACTAGGAATGCATAATTTTAATCAAGCTTATTTTCCATCACTGAAGAATATCATTTCGGGATCATTGTATTTTGTTAGGAATTAATACGGAAAATATCCCTCCTGACAAAAAAAAATGAGAAATTTCACCAAGGAAAACTTTTTAAAGATCTCATATTTATGTATTGTAGGAATGGCTAGGTAAACTCAATATAGCCATTCTGTTGGCGACTGTTTCCTGAAATGCATGATAATAGCTATAAATGCATTTCTAGTAATCTTTTGACAAATTCATTTCATTCTAAACAGCAATGAGACTAGCGTTAAGATGTTAGCTTTAGTTTTTGATTGATTTCTCAGATGAAATTCAATGATATTCTTCATTCAATACGAATCAATACAGTTCCCGTATGTGCTAATAATCTTTATATTTGCAAAAACTCTTTCTAAAGGCTGAATGAAAAATAATTCTAAAATTTAATATTCTAGTTTTAATTATTATACCAGGCAGAAGCATAGTATACATGATGTTCATCCAAAAAGACCGTTTAATTATACACATTCATTTGAACATTTGCCATATCTACTCACAAGCTTCAATTTTACCATGTAACATTGTTATGCAGCTAGTTTACATTAAGCCAAGTGTTCACAGCATTCAAATAAAAAAACCTATAGACCGGACTTTACGATTAAGGTATTTTCTATGCGCTGAAACAACTGCTGGGTGGAAAACGTTTTGGAAGAGATAAATTGCAGTGACCACACACAATAGTTTAATGCATGGCGACAGAAAAATATAACATAAGAATTCTGAAGCTCGTGAAAAAATATGACAAATGTTTGACTGTAGGAAGTGGTTATACAGAGAAGTAAAAGAAGCTTCCGTTATATAACAGAATTGCTTTTTCCCAATAAATATTGTTTTTCCTCTTTATAATTGAACAGTTTTTATTTTCTGGATGACCCTCGAAGTATATAATATAGAATAATGGGGCTATAATTTTTGATTTTTTTTTTGTTTTTATTATTCCTAATCAATATCAGTTCTATTTACATCTCAAAAAAGATAAGACACAAAGCTTATTCTAAGTTCGATAGAGTAGATCATTGAAAATAACATCTATAAGTTGATTCACCTATGTGGCACAGGTAATCGGATAAGAATGTTGTTCCAGAATCATAAAAAGCCTGCAAAATAACCTTTGAAGAACATTAGAAAAAAAAGTTGGCGTCAATTAAAGATTATATATGTGTCGTATATAGAAAAAATAACTTTCTATATCTTATTCACTTTCCTCTGCTTTGCCATCTATGAGACAATACAGGGACAGAAATTAAAATGTTTAGATTACGAATAGTAACCATGTCTACTAATTCTTCTTCTACAATCAGATGCATGATATCTGGTGTTTCCTTTTCTTAAGGTATCCTAAATTTTTAGTTGAGCAAAATTACAGATTCTGAAGTCAATCTGCTATTTCAGAATAAGTAATTCTATGGACAATAAATTGCTTTCGGCTTTATATTGACTGATTGCCATTTCCCTTAATTTTGCTCGAAGAACCGAATCACGATTTTTTTTCATCTTTTGGTATATGTGTTTTTTACCTTTCAATTAAGTTATAGACATGTGTAAAATATGATCCTTACAAAATTTGTATAAATATGACTTGGATACCATCGTATCTGCTACGGTTGTTCTAATGTCATACTGTGCCCGAGTCACGTTGAAATAGACCCAGGATGATTTGTTTTGAAAAGACCGGAAAGTAGATCACTTAAAAACAAGATATCAATCATTGGCATGGCCAAGTCATTTTAGCGCGTTTTTCACATGTTGTATTTTACAATAACGCAACTAATGAACTTTTTACTAACAGAAAGTAGCACTATACTTTTAAAAAAATTAAATTTTTCTTTAATTTTAAAATTATTAAATTTAAATATGATTCGGCTCATCTAGGGCACAAATGCGACCCAATGCCGAAAACCCGAGGTCAATCGGTTAATTATTGGCTGAGAAAAAGGTACGACAAAATATGGAACGAAGACGAAATTTGCGTCCTAATAGCGCTTTTTTTTACACTACGTGAAAAACGCGCTAAAAACATCAAATAAGATTTTGCTTTTCATATGGGACCCAACTGTACAATATTAAAAGCAAATGAAAAGGCAACAACTTGGAAAAATATAATAAACTATCTAGTTTTATTATTACGAATGAAGATTTATATCTCAGAAGGTGGGGGGTTAAATAGAATCTTTCCGGATCTTTCTACTTTCTAATGAGAGTGCAATGTTTTTTAATATTTGTTTATAAGAAGTCAACTACACAAAACTGAAGTGTTTTTTTTAGATTATTGTGTAAAAGAATGTACTTCGTACATTCATCGTACTTTGTAAGAAGGATTTGTAAAATGTGGTTTATTTCAAAACTGCGATTGTTGCTAAAAGTGTCTAGCTTGTACAAAAATTGCTATGTAATTGTTACCAAGATTTTGAGAGTTTTGCACAATTTACTATGAATTAAAATGCTGTAAAAACAAATATATTATGACCATATTTATATGTATTGTTGTATGCACACAAAAGTTAAATTATTCGCTTTTAAAGTGTATGAAAGGGAAATGTTGAAGAATGTTGAATTATAAATGTCAGGACCAAAGTGTTTTCAGTGTGAATGAGTATTTTTATGCTTTTAATTGTGCTAAGGTACTTAATAAAATTTCGTAAATTAAATGTACACATTTGCATGAATTTTCTCACCAAAACTTTTTAAATACCTTTGAAACTAATGTATTTTTAGGATGGAATGTTGAAAAACATTAACGCAAATTATTGTAGTTGCATGTGAAAACAATTTTATGTCACTAAATGCTTGTGCTTTTGTATTTCTGTTTTTGAAGCTGTACTGTTGCTGAGAATATTGTATAAAAAATATTGCCTTATTAGAAATTATATCAATGGTTTTGTACCCATTAACTCTTTGGAAGCATTGAGAGATATGAATGTGCTACCTGGTTTCCGTGAAACAAACAAACAAAAAACATATGTATATGTCAAGGAAACTTGTGACGCAACAGTAGGATGCAGATTGTGCTGGCCATTAAAATTGTTTTCTAAACGTCAAATTTTGTGATTCTTTTTTTTTGTAGAATTTGACTTGCCAATAGAACACATTTAACTTGGAATTTAATTACATGCATTGTATTGTTATAGTCTTAAATTTCATAAAGTTATTAACCTCACTTAAGAGCTTACAACCTAATAAAATTAATTTGAAGTAATGTAAGGCAAATACACACGCCAATGATATAAAACTTGTAGCATTCTTAACCTAATCTCAGACCCGGCTAGAGGTGTGGGAGGAAGTGAAGGACGACTCGCTATAATACTTTTTAACTTTTTATTCAACACCCTAATTATCAATAGACACAATTCAAGTAATCAAAAACGATGAGAGGGTCCAATAAAGAGCAGAGGGGATTTTGCTACGAGAGGCGCGGATTCTGAGAAGACTTCTATTAAATTGATCCACCTTTTATAGATCAATCGACTACTCTAATATTTGATTTACGATATAGCTATGTGACCAATCGTCACTCTTAAATATCTTCAGCTATTTAATGCCCGAAACACGCTATCACTGTAACTAATACCTGATAGGTAGATATCTTTTCTTTATCGTCAGATTCTCAATATTTTAATCTCCAAGCAACTCCG